>JAOYRR010000010.1:0-348324 GCA_038994665.1 Podotricha telesiphe | reverse complement strand
ATGAACTTAAACTTTATTACTTTTCTATACACATATTAATAATAAATAATAATCTTGTATTCAATTACCGGCAATTAAACATAAATGTCTTATACTTTTTAAAATCATAACTATTTACTCCTTTCTTTTTACTACTTTAGTTTTCATTTAGTGAATGAATTGTTACATCACTCGGACGAACAAAGTATTACAGCATACATTGCTTTAAATATATTTTAACATCGTAAAATATGTTAGCGGTTACGGGTTAAGCTGCGGCATTGTTGCTAATTAAAGTGCAGCTCATCATATTATGTTCGTGACACGTCCACAGAAACACGGTTAGACACCTCAAATATAAACCACTATTCTAAGTTTATTAATGTAAATGCAATAATTTCCATTTCACCTTTTTACCATTGATTGTAGTTATAAAAATAAACACGCTCTATTTATATATCATTCTTTTTCAATTTTTTAAATTAAAAACTTCGTCAAGTTGGGATTTTACAATCGGACATAACCGCTTCAGTCAGATTTTATCTTGATTAAGATTAATATTGAAATCAAAAAAATAAGTTAATAATTTTTTTTTTATTCAAATCCTCGGCTCAACATTTATGGATGTAATCTTTATATAATACACTAAGGAAATAGTTGTATAGTAATACATTAAATTAAAAAAGTATATATTACACACACACTACCACGCGCTTGACATACACTTTCAGGAGTCTGTATAAAATATATATTAATATGCGTATGTTACACGTCATAAGGCCTTTTAGTTATAAAATATTAATGAATTCGCATTAAAAATTACAGGTCAAATAAAAATATAAATATATACCGTTATGTGCAAGTAATACGAATATTCTAAACAGGATATTAAAAATTTTGTGTCAGATATGATTCGAAAATTCAATCTCGCTTGTTATATGAAGGGAGTCGACGAGGTCACGTTATTACTAATACGTTGTACTCGTATAAATTTACAAATTTAGGAAATATTTATTTAAACCATTTTAAATCGATAGAGCCTATTATAATATAATTAACATCGTTAAATATAACGATAGCTAGTTATTTTTACTATATTTTTATGATAACAAAACATATTTGTTGGACTTTTATAAATTAAAAAATAAACCGCCGTGAATGTATCTACTTTTTATTCCACTTACCACTTTTTTAATCAAAAGTATATAATTGTTATTAGGTCTCCTGTATTTTAATACATCAACTGACATCCAACCTATCAGTAGAATCATAAAATCGATAATATCAATTTCGTTTTTTTTTCCGTTGTCTTCAATTGTCATGCCGATCATGATTAAAACATAAGTAAACAAATATACCTATACGATACCTATATTGTTATAAATATAAAGTAGATAAGCCAAATAGTTATTTTTATATATATATATAAAAATAACTATTTGCCTTATCTACTATATTTACCAATACTCACAAGTAAAGTCTAAGGTTTTTACTAGTACAGTTAATGTGTATAAATAAATGTATGATTTTCTTGTTTCAGTGGAAATAAAGTATTTATATGCAACTAATTGTTTTCCGCAACTTTTATCGTGTGGACTTTATAATTTTATAATATATTACTTTGATTTACCACTTAAATTGAATTGTGTTAGAATTAATCATCATCGTTTAAATGTGCTGACAAATTAAAAATACATAGATTCATAGAAATAAATATAACAGCACTTAACCACCACATATACTAACTTTTTCATCAATTTCCATCGACGCAGGATATTAATGAATTTCCTCGTGGAACGTTTCGAAATCAGTTCGTTAATTTGATTAGGTCGCTGCGCCTATACCAAGTGAAAAGTGTTTATTGTTGATTAGCAGGGAAGCGGAAGTGGACTGCATCTCGTAGTAACGTAACCAGGGATATCAAACAAAAAGATTTTGATAAATTAGTGGCCTAAATTTACTTAAATCCTTAAAATAATCCGTAACCGCAACTAACGAATAATCCAAAATAATTAAAAGGTCCAATAACCAATACTGAAACCGATATAGTATTCTTTCTATATCCGTATCCGTGCCCAGTTACGAAATATTACATCCCTAACATCCCTACTTGGCACCATCTCGTTACATTCGTGTTAGGCCTGGGTCCTTAGAATAATCAGTGAGGCGCTCAAGATGGACGTCTTGACTATAATACTGTACGCTAATTGTATACGAACCACAAGATGCTTACTAATGATCCTAGAATATGGAATAATTCTGCGTCTCCCTAATCCGATATAACATATATGCTAGCTGCTGCGGCTGCGACATTCGAGCTATGTCTTAACTCAATCGGCTACATTCAATCGAAAACCTTTAACTTAAATAAAGGCTGATTTAAACGATTACTCATAATGAGTAAATGGCTTTATTGCTCCGACGGTCGGATTACGCGTTGCGCGTTGGAATTTCATGAATTACGTGTTTCTTTGCAGCGTAAAGTGACCAATTAAGGGAAGTACAGCCAGCAACAGGTCTGGAAGTGTGGACTTCACACCATTAACATTCGTACGGCTTAAGAAATAAGTATTACATTGTTACGATATAGTTATAAAATACTGGTCACTTTTACATACTTTATATTTTGGTAGGATTTTTATGGCCCTCCCATGGAGGCGGTAAGCGGAGCGTTGAGATATAAATCAAACTCATATTGTGATTTAGCAAGCCTCGTTATTGTAACAATACCCCGTATTTACATATAAAACATTATTTTAGACTTTATTTATTGTTGCCTGTAATCCAATAGCCCCGATTCGAAGTAGCTCGCGCTAATACGCGTGCTCCGGTTGCTTATATATTAATTTATTTGCATCTTTTTTTCTCATTATGTCCCGGAAACTGTATCGATTTGAAGCAAAATTTATTAATACATTTGATTAATTTAGCAACAAGTAGTCATCTACATAAATTGACAAATAAAATTTGATAAAATATATATATAAATATATACTATTTGGTAGTGGAGTTTTTTATATACACAAATATAATAAACGCCACTACCAAATAGTAATATAAATAATACGTATAATTAGATACGCATTACGTAGCCTACAAGTACTCAATTTTTCATATTTGAGTGAAAACGTTGTTTGTCTCCCCTAATGAATATTGAAAAAGCAATTTGATTGACCCTCTTCTTTTGACTTTATAATAAGTCCTCTTGTCTATGCATACGATACGGTACAAAGAACTATGCCATTTTTCATTAATAAGAATTTCAAAGTGAAAGTCACAAGGCTTCCTATTTTAGTATCTTTGACAACAATTATAAAACGTATTTCAATAGAAATGTCTCTAATAATAAATCTAATTTGTATATTAGCTACTTATTTATATTCTAACAATATGACAGAAGAAATTAGGCTAAACGTAATATTGAACGTTTACTATTGAACGACGAGGTGTAGTCATTGGCTGTTGGTATTCAGGATGTTTTATGTGCCTTAATAACAAACCAAGTCTATTCAGGTCTCGGGCGGCAATGCATCTGATAGACTGATTGCAACTGTCAATTACATATGTATGTATCGAACTCGGGCCACTCGATACATTTCTACTTAATATTCCTCGTTCATTATTAAACTAGCTACAGATCTTTGAAATTTTAATATCTACGCATATATTGTTACTACAATTGAATAGTAATCAAGTCTTAAATGTTAAAAACCTGTCAAAATTTATAACTTTTTAGTGTTGTAATGACTGACGCTCGAGATGGAAAAAGACTGAAAATTGACTCCTGATTGCCCGCTCTCGGTGCAATCTGGAAATGCTTTTCAAATATGTTTACTAAAGAAAAATTCTTTTCATACTATATCTTTTGACATTATTATTTGAGTAACTTTCAATTGAACAAGTTCGAAGTAAGATCTATATCGTAATTGGATGGTTTATATTGAATTCTTCTAAAAGAGCTTAAGAGCAACTCTTGAGGGCTTATTTTTATTACTCTTATTTATGACACTTACCTCTCTCATTTTGTAATAAGCTGGTTTGGTGCTACGCTCACGCCTGAGGTTGGGAGTTCTACCCCGTCTAGATTTTCCTTTGGCTACCATGAGTAAGTTATGAGTAGGTAGGTATAGTTTTATTAGACTTGGTAACCGTCCAAGAGGCGCGGGTTCAAGTTCCGTTACGTTCAACTTTTATACGTTCTCTCAGAATGATTTTGATATGCTAAGTATGTGAATAACTCTTTAAAAAACGTTAAAAACGGACTTTATGAGTATGAATATCGTTTTATTATTTCTTATAATGTATGTACATAAGTTTGTATATGATTTTTCTAATCACTATATTACATAAGTATATATGTCGAATAATTGAATGTGAATTGTGAAACAACTTTTTTTTACAAAATAAAAGGGCATTTGTCGTTTCTGCGATTGTGTCACCAAGCTTAGCTAAAAAAAATAACTTAAACGTAGCATTGCCAATTTAAAATTTTAAAATATTCTGAACTTGCTGGAAAAGGGTGAAGCCGAAACACGGTTAATTAGTTATATTTCACATATTGAATTGTACCAATAATAGCTTCTGTGGTCTTTTAACGAAAATTTAGTTGGAACGTTTTTGCGTTATTCGTTAAAATACAACATTCACAGGCCATTTTTGATACAATTTATGATTTAACCAAGTAATATTATACCTATTTATATAAATATGTTCCTTGTCATAACGAGTCATTATGAAATTAAAAAAAACGCAACGAATCTCTGGCGCTTCTATATTTGTCTTTACTTTATGCCGACGACACGGCGACCTCTGTCTTAAATATAAATAACGGGCATTCGTGAATGTGTGCGAGTATATGGATACGTGCACACACGTGTACTGAACAATGCGAGTAATTTGAGATTGTCGTGCAACCAAAGCTATGCTGAATTAATGATGGCAATCAAAATGAAATAAATAAAGTATTTTACAATGTTATTATATAAATTGAGATCTTCAGTGAGCTTCCTGCTTTTCCTCTTTGTTGCTGGACAAAAGTCCACATTTGCTTATTAATATCATAAGGCAATTGTATGGTTATATGAAGTAGGTAAGATACTATTGTCGACAATTAGTTTTACACACAGCTTTGAAATATGTTTTTATATTAAAGCACTTTTCTAACAGTTTAATATAAAGATACTTAACATACACGTCTAATTTTTAAAAATTAAGTATTATCACACCGTGGTGTTTTAATATTTTAGAAAACAAAGTAGTATATTTCAATTAAAATATTAGTATGCGCATTTTGAATAGCTAAAATACCCAATCTAATATTTGTGGATGATAATTTAATGAAAATAGATCTGATATAGAAATGGCTTTGCGCAATATTACGGAATATTTTTTTTAATTTACACTATAATTAACAATTTTTTTAATTAACACCGGAGTCGAGATTCCTATGAATATCACGTGATATGCGTCTATCAAAAAAAATGTATTGCTGATTATTATTATAGAAAAATTGATAAGTATTGTATTTATCGATTTTCGCCATTCTACAGATTGACCTCTAAAAATGTTTAAAAAATGTATAGACTTTAAAATGTCAAATTCTTAAAATTCTGCTCGCAAGTCGTTCGCTTACATAATGAGGAGATCGCGGGTGGTCTGTAGAAATTTGTTAAACGTCTCTTGTATACACATTAGGTAGGAACCAAAAATGTTTCATTTATTAAGTCAAGAGTATAAAGTCAAGTATTTAACAGAATATATTGTGTTCAGAAATAAATTTGTTATAATAGAAACAAAACCTACTAAAATGTATTACAAATAAATTGTGAGACAATTTATTGGTAATAAATTTTATAATATCAGGTCTTCACATATTCTATTAATTGAATTTCAATTTTCGTTTACACTGCAGTATGGGACTGCAAATGGCAAGGTGCGATATTAAAACATACTGTCTATCGACAGTTTCCCCGTCCAAATGAAATACATTTGAAATGTTAAACATTCATAGATATGAACGTCACTGCATCGATTGCATTCTCGATGCACCTAATTTTACTTGTAAATTTATACAATAAATTACAATAATGTCTTTAGATAAATATATTCTATTGTTTTACATATAACTTTATACAAACGTCGACCGGAATCGATTACCCAACGTAACACTTTTTATGTATGAAAGTATAGCGAGCAACTCTCACTGTAGCTCGTCCTTAAACATTATATGCATGAAATATGCTCTGATTTGAAACAATGGCGAAATATACATATAATAACATCAATAAATAACAATAGAGTATAAATTATCATTTAAACTGTTGTATATTTTATAAAATACTGGAGCCCTTGTGTTTTGTACGAAATATAATACCAACATGTAATTTGTTAGTGTTGTATGTTTATAGTAGAGGCGAAAGTGCATACTTATCGAACCTTTATTCGCGTACGGCCAATGCTTCAAATAATGCGTTTTATTGTAAAGTATGGGGAGAAGAATTATATTTTCACGCCCTAATTTATGGCGGCATTTATGTTTTTCCTTATACATGCACTTAAATCAGCATTTATTTATACAGCTATTATATACACATATATTTATATATATATATATATATATATATATATATGTATTTTGTATGTTGTAAAAAAAAGATAGAAGTAAATATTTACAAGCGTGATAAGATGTAAACTGGTTCAGAGAAACATATATATTTATACAGTAGTGATCACTAATCGACTGAAATCAATTAATAGTTCGACAAAAAACATAATTTTTTGTTAAAAATATCATCGAAAGCACCTGTTGCGTTGGACAGCCTCCGTGATAGTAGGTACTGTGAAAATTATTGGCTCACCAATCAAAGGCTGTATATAACGTGACCTGGAAAACATTATATTGTAGGTATAATAGTAAATAATTGGGCGTAGTTTTTATGTATATATCGTATTTAGAATTATTTCAATTAAAATATGTTTACTAATGATTTACATAACATTATGTTAAACACCTATGTTATTCAAAAATAACATCTGTCCTGTCTGTAAACTAAGGTAACTAAGTACAATTCAATAACTTTTATGAAATAATATTGCTTTAAATTATAAAAGTCCCGTGGCTATGTTGACGACGACGAAGCGGAACAAACGGCCAAATTAATCACATCACAGACAAGTGGCATATAACATGCAAAAGTCTACCAACAACTTTTTGTGAGGTTTTTCTCTAGAAAATAACTTCTCTCGTTAAATAAAACATTCATTTTTAAAGCTTTTGCAATTACAAATTACTGTTGCCTCGTATACAATACAAAGTTTTTTTTAAACGGTTAGAGATGTGTGATATTGAATGAAAATGTTTCATTTATTATGTAAACTTTTGGCTTGTAGTGACGTTATATAATTTAAATAATATTTATTTATTAAGTCAAGTTTATTTCGAATTTATGTTTTTTTATAATATTACATTATAATATAGTTTCTCGCTCCTGGTCTGTGGCAACTGGCAGTACGTCAGAGCAGGGCCGCGGGCGGGCGAACACGACTACCGTTTACGTTCGTGCAACTCCCGCGCACGATTGCCTTGTAGATGATTTTTTCGTGATCGACCCGGTCATTGTTCAGTAGCATTTATTGGATTGAAATTGTTCTTAACAACGGTCAGTGCGAGTTTCGTTCACGTCGTCGCATGATGTATTGGTACAATATGCTCGAACACATATACCCACATGTTAGCATAAAAAACAGACTATATAAACATCGTTTGAAGGACTCTTTCTTCTTGAACGATTGTAATAACCGAACCCACTGTGATATTTTAATGTCCTTCGCTCTCTTGATATCGCCACACGCAATATGAATTCTAAATATGCTTCGAACACATTTTAAATAATTAATGAAAACAATCTATAGCATTGAATTTCTTTACAGTGTGCATCTTGAGTTCCGTTACAATCTTTGTAATTAGTGAGGAAATAACTTAAGACTTCTTTTTTAGATTTTATCTAATATAACTGAATACAATGTAATAAAGCGGTATAATAGCAGCGATAGCTGACTGAGAAACAATAGGAAAAGCGATCTACATTATACATTTTTAACTAAATAGAGTGTCGCTTATTTGATTTACTACCTTTTGTTGTTTTATAACATGTAAGAAATTATAAAATAAAACTAGTTAAAATATATCAATTTGAAATGCTACACAATTTGTGGTCACAAAAAATTGAACTTGTGACCACTATGAAACTTTCACATTCTGGCAACTATATTTTCTTCCTTTTTTGTTGTCTGTTGTCTAATTAACAACAACAATATAATTAATATATTAGGCTTATTTTTAAATTAAAAAGTGATGGAGTTAAAGAGTAACGCAAATCCCGTTTTTGCCCGTTCCCATAGGAATTCGGGTAATTCTCTAAGGCCTTAGATACATGCCTAATTCTAGCTTTCTAAGCCCAATGCCACACAATGACGACGAGAATTATGTATAGGCATTGAGAATGTAAACCAAGTTTTATATTTATGTTACACTAGGTAGGTAGGTCTATTTTTTATAAATAAATATAGTTCGTTTATACGCCGGGAGAGGAGAAGACTCTATTAGCGCTCGTGCAGTTTTTCAAGTTTTATTGCACTTGTCGAATTGTACGTGCCTTCAGCGGTCCTTCGCACCACTTTGAAACATTTATGCAAACTGCGGACTATCCCGGCCAGCACTTATTTGTAACACCTTTTTATGTTGGTATACTCGAGTTTAACTTTTTACTTCATTATTAAATTAAAAGTTATTTCGTATAATGTTTCTCTTTTTAAGGAAATTTAATAAAGTAGTCCATTTTAATGTTAGTATATAGTATCATTGTATGTATGAAACAAGTTTTTAATTATTTTTTCTTATTATGCTAATTCTTTATTAAATTTAATAAAAAAATATTTTCATTTATGACTATTTTATTACACTTCATTGAAATACTTGTAGATTTACTCGGACCTGAAAATATTCATTTATAATCTAATTTAATGAAATGAATGTATTTTACCTAAAATATAAGTTTAGTTCCGTTATATTAAAGTCTTATTAAATGATCTTTGTACATACCAGGAGCTACTATTACCAATAGCTATTAGTGTAATAATGTAAATTTTTGAAAATAAAAAAAAACAGTTTTTCCTACTTTTCAAGTGAGCGAACGTTTTTCTAGTTCATTGTATTCTTGTATTTGCAATACATATTGTAATAAATTTTCATACAGCCTAGATAAGCTTTCACGTGATTATATTATAATTACTTATACACTAGTGTAATAATTGTTAAGGAAAACTTACACAAACGATTTATTTTTAGAATTAGTACTTATTAATTAATTTGTTTTAATATACCTACGTATTATTTCGACAATTCGAGGCAAGAGTGAAGAATATGCAAATTGTAGTAAAGTATTTGAGATCAGTTTAATTGTTTTTGTTCCTTTTAGAAAAAGAACATGTTAGCTTTTTTCTACAAAAAAAAAGAAAGATGGCACAACAAAGTGGCAGCTAAGTCGGTGTTTACAAGACCCACTTACGCAAATATGCGCCATTGTTGTGGGTATCTTGGCAATTTTCATTTCTGGCAATTTCACAGGCGGCTGGTCACTGTATTGATAATGGCAGCAAGTAAGCTCTACCATACCATTTGAATAAACTGAAAACATTTCAAAATCTTTGACACAGACGTAAAGAATAATCTTCTTTTGTTGTCAAAAAATTATTTCCATTACTTATATATTTAATTTACCGCGTTTAACCATTCTTTACATATAAACCTTTTTAATATAATACGTATGATTAAATTAGTTTACAAATATATAAATTAGTAAACTCGATTCGTATTGGCTAAATGACTTTTTACTTTTGCACTAGAATTTTTTTTTAAAGCTAGATTTAGATTACATACTAACTGTACTGTAGGGCTTACAATTGACTTATAAATACGCCTAATATGCAATAAAACGTTGAATACGACGGCAGTAGCATTCCAAACAAAAATACCGCTTTCTTCTGACGTTTCCTGCCTTTGTTCCTCGTTTTTTTTAATAATCATAAAATACTTAATGCATTTCAGAATATTATAAGATTTAACAGTGATAGTTTTTATTACTACTCTACTTGTACAAAAGGTTAAATTGACGTTTTATATGTGCTGAGAGACCTTAAGTCCGGCTAGCAGGTCGCACCTATTGCAGTGGACGCAGATGTGATCCCAGCGCATGTCACATGTCACTACTGAGCTTCCATAATCTGTGCGTTAGTACATTTCTATAATAAAAATTGATTTATGAAAAATTTATGTGTCAACATAATTAAGATTGGTAGTGTTTTAGTATGAATAATATGAAGGAAATCTCTCATTAATTTCACTATATAGTACCAATATAGATTTTCAAGCCACTAAATACAATAATGACGCGGACTTCCAGCACAAATACGTAAAAGAATTTCATCAAGTGGGATGTATCTCAAATTATATTACCAGAACGTCGCGCTCACATTTGTTCCAACAGTAATATGTTAAACAAAATTTATTATTAGCGGACATTAAAGATTCGAGGCGCCACGTCTGTCCGTCTGTCGGCCGCACACAACACCTACAATAAGTATTATGTTTTAGCTAAACATCGCTATTGTTAGACTACATTTTTACGAATATTTTTTTCTAAGATCCTACGTGATGATACATAGATTTATTCATTAATTATTAACCATGAATCACGATTTTGTAAAAGTTACTTGAAAACTAATTACAGTGTAATCTACATCTTTTCTTTATTATTTGATAAAATCGGATGTAAAACTTCAATTTTATGTAAATATAATAAACTTTGTTTCTAATTGTTTATTTCAAAATATTAAAAACAAACCTTATTTGTTAATGTGTATATTTTTTAATCCTTTTATTTACATACATATGTATACAGGCCATAAAACGACGCCATTATAATAATTGATAACTTTTGTCAAAGTAAACTGCGCGGGCGCCGTGAAACACAACAATTGCGGGAGATCAAAGCGTGTTTATCGACCATCGACTAATCGACCGACTGATTAATTTAATTAAACATTACGAGAAAGTTTTGTTTACCGCGCGTTTCCTCAGCCCACATGGGTTCAAAGGAAGTAGGGCGGAGTGTAAACAAGAGGGCATTGTTGAGACTCGCTGAGGAGCGTTCGCGCCGTCTCTAATAACCTTATGGACTTATGCGACTTTGGCTGCTGGGGCGACAACTTTTTTTCACACGCTTATAATATATTTATTATCATTAACATCTCTTCTCGTCTTTCACTTTCACTTTCATCAAAATTTATAAAATATAAACATATGTCAAAACCTCAATGGATGTTCCGTACGTAAATATGCCGTATTCAATTATATTAAGTTAAAAAATAATTAATGAACATCGGGATACCCACATAAAAAATTATTTATTTAAAAAAGTTGAATAATGTTAATGCTTACAAGCGAACAATAAAATCAAAGTTTGCTCCCATTTTAGTTAAAATTCAGGAGGGAAAGTACTTGTCATACGCTTAGCCGGCAAAGCCCTTTGAAGTTTGTCTCGCTAAATGCCTTAGAATTTTTAATAACCTACCGCAATGTTACAAAAACGCGAGCTTACGAGTAAAGTAATATTTGTTTTGGCTTTGTTTAGTTTTTTGTTTTCGTAATGTCGCTTTGTTAGGCGTATCACGATTTTGACGAATACTTCGAAGACAATTTGGACACAGTGTCTGCTTTTATCCCATAGTAATTTGCGCAGCAACAGAAAAACCTCACTACTTGTGGAATATTAATAGAAATTGTATCAATATTAATACGTCATCTTACGACGGATTAAATTCAGACTAATTAGTAAGTGAAGCCTCATGAGCAAATACATTATCAGTTTACCTTTATTCAATTAACAATGGTTTTTATTACAAATATCTTCGTTACATATTCAAGACAGTGTCTCGTATTATTATTACCGTAAAGCGCGATCATCGAAATAATTAATAGATATATCATAGGCATCATATCTATATGTATTTGCTATAAGATATTTTTAAATGTAAGAAATTTTAACTCATATTCAATGTCCTGGTCATTTCATGAAATCTTTCACTATATAATGAAATGTTCACACTCTATCAAATCGAATCGTCAACGTTTACTGATTTCGTCATCGACGTTTGGCCATATCATAAAATATAGTGTCTTTATAATATATTTTATATGAACAATGTATCTAATACGAACTCATTTTATATAATGAAGAGCTTACGACACTTTCAAACTATAGGAATCAGTTAAATAAAAAAAGATAAACCTAACCTACAAAAATCTCATACTTGATTTTGATTTATTCCGTGCGAAGTAGTTAGGTTAGACTTTTTATATTTAGTAATGCTCTAGCATTTAAAAGTAGTTTTCCAAGTATTATTTTTAAGATTTATTATTTACGCTTAAAAACATCAACTAAAAATAAGAATCGAAATCAATTATAAATAAAATAAAATTATAATATTTTAGTAGCGCCTCTAGCGGTAATTAAAGTAATTATTTTACGACTTGGTCAAATAAGTTGAGTATGTTGTTGAACTATGGGTTATATGAATGAATGAATGAATGAATGAATAATGTGTAAGTTTACAAATGAGTGCAGTATTAAAATCTTAAGAGACCTCTGCCCACAAGCGCAGCTGGTCCGATTCTCTATTCATCAGCAACAAAACAATCAGCCCATGCCGCCGAGGTACAATACGAAAAGGTTGTAAATAGAACAAAATGGCGTCAACACACGAAGGTCCTTAACCCTCATTAGCTGGACGAAAGGGAAAACGCGCGAAAAAGAACGAGTTTTAATTCGGGAAAGCCAGTTTCCCCGCGCTGAAGTGCGCTTCTTTTACGTTTTGTTTTTTAATTAGTTGCCGCTTAAACTTTAGCGCGTTCCGTTGTTCACTTTTAAGTCTATTTTTATTTTACCCCTTCCAATTAGGTTTTGAAGGACAGGTCGCATTAAACGCTGACAAATTGTTAGGCTGCGAAAACAGTTAGGTGTCGCCCGATTATTGCAATATTATAACACTTTTTATGAGAAGTTCAATTTATAAATATTTCAATATAAAAATATATATTCCAGAAATGAAAACAGGAGTTATAATAAAAAACGCTTAAACAGGTCCGCGTTCGGAAAGTTTGTAAAGTATTTTGAAACTTTTCCGATACGAGCTGCATGCCGCTATAAAAATCATATTCTACTATTTGTAAATGTTTCTTGCAATATACTCGTAATTATTTTTAACTGTGCTTTGAGTTTTAGTTAAGTGGTAAAATGAACGTATTTTATAACTACAACTAGGTCGAATTACTTCGAATGAATTTGTGTTTTCATTAAACCTGTAAGGAAAATTATATTTTGCACAAATTAAAATAAACCCAGTAAGAGTTAAAAAGTTCTACACACTGCTTATATGTTATGTACTTTAATTTAACTAGCTGTATTTAAATTATTTTACACAACTCAAGCTTTACATTGCACTAAACACAATAAACACTAAAGATATAGATAAAAAGAAATAGCAACCACAGATAGAGTTTAAAATAACAAAAAAGAATCCTTTGATGTGATTGTGCTACTGAAAACAGTAAGAAACTGTACAGAGGTTAAATATAAGCGCTTATAAAAGTGCCTGGAATTAATTAACAATTTAAGTTAACTATCATTTTAACTACTAGAATAATTCATTTCCACTTTTTTGTCTCATCATTCAATTTAAATATTAATTTCGAAAATGTATTCTTATTAAAGAATACGTACTTTTCAGTGTTTTAATACGTCAAGTTCTGTGCCGTTTATCTTATTATTATCCCATCTGTGTGTTTAAATTGAAACATTTCAGTATAATTAGAATAACAGTGTGTCGCATTTAAAATACATTATATAAATTAACAATTTTGTTAGCTATGAAGGTGCCTAACAATGACGCAGTCTATAATACTATGGTGAAAATGTAATTTATTATTGCGCAGTGTTTACGTTTGATTACGAAGTAATGATGGGCGCGTCTGCCATTCTCAAGGAATATGGGAATATCGTTGCGCCGATTTTAATTTAACACAACATTATAACGCGCCAAGTTCAAAACGTATATGAAAACAAAACAATAGACATTGAGTCGTAAAATGCAGTATTAATGTTCTAAATTAATTATAAACAGATGCGGGCGAAAATTTTCTCGGCTGCTACGTCGGTGTATGCGGACTGTTAGTAATTGTGTTATCGTTTAATTTATACTATTAAACGCGACCGTGACTCACAGCCATTTTACTGTGGCTTGAAAATATACAAATATATTCTCTTTTTAGGTTTTTGAAATAACTATGCCAGCCAAGACCGCAATTTGATATGCTTGTCTAGTCTATGTTTAAGTAGTACTTTCGTTTTGTACTTGAGGCGTATCAAAACGGTATTACATTTTCACCATACATTCGTAATCGTGAGGCTTTGTTCTATCTGCATATTGCACCTACCGCATCGAAAGTACGTGACTAAGCGTATATCACTAATGCGTGGATCTCAGGGGAATTATGAACAAATTGGTAGCAGCGATTTGAACATTATGTAGCTCTTGGCCGTGCATAATGAACGCGCGACCTGCCCCGGACCCCGGCATTGCATTGAGATTTAAGCGACGCTATGCATATGTACCACGTAGCCAAGTATTTTACGTCTCTGGTAGTTAGAATCTACTCTGACCGCTCGGCGTTAATCCCTACATATTATAAATTATTTATAATGTATAATTAGAGTGTTGTCGAATTTATCTCTGAACCGTAACAATCTTCGCTTTATATGTGTATATATATATCACCCTTCCACCATAACTAAATAATTTGTGAGCGGCAAGTTTGTTGTATGACCGCCGAAATAAAGAGCGAACTGTAAATATTTCATACGGGACATAATACGGAACTTGTCCATTACTTATTCAGCTCCTTCTATCCACATCATAGCAGGTTCAGGCCACTCAATGAATAATATATCACTGTTATAATTTCTACGTACGTATAAAAGTCGTTTTAAATTAAAAACAAATGTTCGATAAAGTTCGCAGTAAATAATTCAGTCATTGCGCTCGGTCGCTGCCGTAATAATTGGGAGTGTTAGGGGGCCGGTACGGGTGCGTCAGGGGGTGGAGGGGAACCGGGGAGGACTGTGGGGTGATAATTAACATGTTTGTCTTGCTTACATCGTCACCAGCGCCGAAACTACGCCGAAGTCAAATAAAATCTTAGTCGTTTTGCATAAGTACCAACGCTCACTAATATTTGACTTTGCAGATACGACAGGCGCTGTAATTAATGCGAAGAATTAAAACTTTTGTATGCCCAACTGTATGTATGTTGTTTCGTAAACTTCTTGTCTAAAAACATGCGCACCGTTTCATATGTAAACAATAGAGATCTCGAATCTTTGCTCATTACATTAGGATTATTTTAGATTGTATTACTAAATATTTATTTTTTCATAATCTTAGTCTGTCTACATTTTTGAAAACCAAATCCAATATTTCAACGATAGGTTGATAAATTCTATTAATTATAAATACGAAAGATACACCGTCCAAAGTAGATCACAAAAAGAACTTAAGGATCAATCATACTATAATTATTCTCTATTACTATATTGTAACAAAAAATAAGAAGGCTTGTATTGAAATTGTAGCATTGAAATAAACACACTAAAAATATAAACACCGCAACAAAATATACATATAATATACTTCTGAAGGTCCAATAAAAAGTTTGTCATCTTACGGAAATTAAAAGTTCCAAAAAAGCTTTTTAGTTGCTTAATTACTTAAAGACTATGAAGATTACTTTAAAGTAGATCTTCACAAAATAATAGCAACATGTTAAAATGGAGCAAGATTGTTTAATAACACACGAAGGCAAATAAATCACAGGTTTATTGTAACAAACTAGCAGAAAATTGTCTTTTCGTGGAGCGAGTAATTTATTTAACTGCGTAGAATAAATACATAAGTGCCTGTTGAGTTTGATGCCTTAATATGTCCAGCGTATTCAAATATAATACTAATACTACTAATGGTACAGTATTGGAATATAAAAAGGTTTAAGGAAGAAATGTAATTATTACAATTAATAATATGATATATGATTTTGTGTAATTTTCAAACTTGCATAAACAGACGGTGAATAAAGTAAATATAAAAACCAATACACTGTTAAAGTAACGATTACGAGTATAACCGTAGATAAATTATTTTAGTAACATTAGAATAGTACACGGTAATTTGATTAGCGTATTTGTAGTGCCATGGTTTTTTTCCTCTATTATTTTACCATCGAGCTTAGTACATTTACAATAACGTCGAGACGCAATAAAAAAAATAAATAGCAAATTACTAATGAATGAAATACACAAGAATAGTGTCCCACATAGGTACAGTAATAGCACTAGAAACAGTCACAACAATGGCTGATAGGAGGGTGAAATAGAAAAGTGCCTATCAAGCCTTTAGACACTGTAAACATATAAAATGAAGGCAGTTATTGTTCTTCTGAAACAATAAGAGCAACATATTCCACAATTGACTGAAGCCATTTCAAGTGAAAGCGCTATAGAAAAAAATAACCACTGGATACCACATCGACGCACGCTTAAACAATCAAACGGGGAACAAAAAGACAGTAATGTGGAAATGGATAATGCAGAAACGGTACACTGAAGCGCGGCTCTACTGAGAGAGAGGGCCAGCTTCAATAACAGCAGCGCTCAACTAAACCAAAACGATACAATCACTTAACACACATATACGTGGAGCCGCTACACCTTTCTTTATTGATTACTATCGGATACTATTTGTATAAGTAACGCTCGACCCGCACATATGACATATTCAAATTATTTCCTTTTAAATAAATTTCCAAGTCAATTTTTATTAAATAGTATGATATTTCTGGTCCGTCTATAATGAGCGTGGCCGCGGTCAGTGGAACCGAGCCCTTAGCGCCTCTACGAGGATGTATGATTAGTTTTATCCTTCGCAATGGCTCCTCGCCTCCCCATTCTTCCAGTACAAATGAATCACCCCGCACTGTGCAAACGGCTTAAGTGTTCCAACAAATTGGAATCAATAATAATGCCACACCGCTTTTTATACTTTTCACTTTGTGTAATTTCGTTCGCTGCGGCTGCCGTGGCTCTTCTCAAATACTCGTGCCATTAATTGAATTGGAAGAAATGTGTTAAATAACTAGATATTCACTGTTCATTTGTTTTTTATCCGCTATTGATGCCTCGGTGCATCTCACCGCTCAATGTTTCAGGTGATTCCATTTCAATAATATCACCTTTCATCTCA
The DNA here is from genome assembly GCA_038994665.1 of Podotricha telesiphe. Classification (NCBI taxonomy): domain Eukaryota; kingdom Metazoa; phylum Arthropoda; class Insecta; order Lepidoptera; family Nymphalidae; genus Podotricha; species Podotricha telesiphe. The sequence continues at coordinate 330,936 of JAOYRR010000010.1, read as the reverse complement.
TTTAACGATTTACACAACTTTTTTCTGAATGATTTTGTAATGTTCATATAGTTTGTGCATAGTTGTAACTACTGATCATACTAAAAACTTGTAGCTAGAATTAAGTCTATTAAATATTTATGTATGTAATTGAAATATACGGATGCGTGCGGTGGTCTCTGCGTACAAGTTTTTGTATTAACTGACTGCTGAAATGGGATAAAATAATAAGCAGCTTATTTGAAACTAGGAAGTTATTTTTGCTGCACCTCTCATCTTCATTCCGCGTCTCAAATGGTTTAATTCCCTCAGCCCATACGGTGATTTTGTGGTTAATAGAATATTGTATTTATCCATGATATTTAGCTCATGCAAATTTGTATTTCAAACTACAGCGGAGAAATGAAAATTAATTAAATATTCCTCCGAGTAGGAATCGAACCCACAACCTCTGCGGTTACAGTCAGACGCTGTCACACCTCAGCCTGTGTGCACCTCAGCTTTATTTACGTATACATACAAATTTAAGTTTTAATAATTTTGCTTGAGCTATAAGAGTATTAGTAGTAGCATTCGTACAACTTTGTTAAAACTAATCAGAGTTTTTCGTCGTCGCCCAATTTTTTAAGTACAAGAAAAGACAAATACAAAATAAAATTAACAAATCTTTAATTACGCGTTCTTTAAACCCAAAAACAATTTATATAAATTATAGAAAGTTAAAAAAAAATTATCACTTTTCAAATGATCAAAATAGCAATGCATATCCGAAAAATAACTAGGTAAAACATATAAAAAATAATAATATTTTTTTTTTTTTAATGTATACCACTTTCTTTAAATAAAATATGAAATAAACAATGTTTTCGCTACGATTATTACGTATATGTGAACCGTTTGTCGATTGCTGACAGAGGTCGTTGAAACCATTATTATATGGGGTGTATCATTTAGACGTTAGGCTATTAATAGGGGTGGTATAGCCCGCGCCAACCTTATGCAAACTACGTTACAAATTTATTATTGTATACACATATAATACACAATTAATAGTCAATACCCATTTGCTTATTGATCAATTAAAATTAAATATATTTCCTGATGACAAAAACAATTGCAATAACTTCGGATACACCGAATAAATTTATAGTCAATTTCGCGAAATAAAATTTACTAATTAACCAAGGTTTATTAAGTTTCCTACCTAAAATGATTTATATAAATTAACAAATCATTTCAGTATTGCCATAATTATATTTTCAATACATATTTTGCTATTTATAGAAAAACAAAAGTCAATATAGACTATTAATTACCGTAAGCGTGAATACTGTCCTTAACTACTACTTGTACATTGCAGTAAGTATTATTTGTTGAAAGAGAATTTTTAATTGAATGTTAATGCCAAAGGCCTTATTTCTAGAGGCATTCAGGTTTAATAATGTGCCACTTGCAAAAGGTGTAATTAGTTAATTTTTCTATAGATATTAACCATCTAATATTATTTCAGCTATACTCTTTTTATTAAATATTAACAAAATAAATAATTCTTCAGCGATATCCTTAGGCTACGAGTTACATTACTTATTAATCTATTTAATTCAAGACGTTATTTATAATGTACAATGTTTGGGGTAAGTTATTAATGACCGTATACAAAGAAAGTTATTGCTAGCACTGTGAATGCCGATTAGAAATTTATATATAGGAAAATATCAATTTAACTGTCAAGAACAAATAAACAATATAATTTAAATATAATTCCGTGCAATAAAGTAAAAGGAATACGTACAAATAAGTAGTCAACACATTTTTTAAATGATTTAACGTTGTTCACATATTTATTCATTGTTTCTTATCTAAAATAAACAAAAACATAAGTGCAATAGAACGGGCGAGATGAAAAGATAGATTCACCAATTTACACCTCCCGATGTCGAACAGGAAGTTTACGATCGGACATTTTATCTAATGCTACCGTGCGCCGCCTATCGCAGCCAGGTTTATTTACAATGAAACACTGGATCGCCTGCGCAAAGAGCGGCTTTCTTTGTACCTTGCTACAACTAAATTTTATCGAAGTTTTAATTGTGAACGCAGACAAAAGCGCCGTGTAATGGGCAGCTGTAAATGAGTAACAATAGAAACTACAAATAAAATGTTATTTTTTTAAGTAGACGCGCGACGCCGCGCCGCGCCGCTAGTCGCCCCGCGCACGTGTCCTGAGTACCGGCCGTACAAGTTGGAACGCTCCTATGTATTGTTTGTTTACCCGAATAAAACACTAAAATCCAATTCAATAACAAAGAATTAAAGATCCCAAAATAAAATTTATTGCTCTCGTACGATAAAATAGATTTATGAATGTGCCGCGCGAGCGACTTGCCCATAATATTATTAGGTACGCGCGGGCAAACAATTTATACCTAAATATAATATCTATACCGCAGCATGTGCTGAATTATGTAAATATAAACGATATTACCCCGCCAGAGTCGATTTCACGAGCGTTCGGTATTTCTTGGTAACGGCGGGACCTGCTGCTACACGACCACTCTATAAATAAATATTAATTCATTCTATTACTTTTATATGCTGTGTAAAAGTATTTGGTATATATGATGCTCTTAAAGGAATCTGTACGACATACTGTCGAGAAAGTAATATGTAATATGTTCATAAGTGCCGAATGCCGACTGCCGACTGCCGCAAACGCCGTCGTCCGCTACAAGATGTCGTTTCCCGTAACAGGCGAGTAGCTCTGACAACCCCTGTCGTCCAGAATGACATTGTGGACATTTTTAAAAATGCCCTGCGGTTTCCGTCATCAGCAAAATTTTTAAATGTTTATCTCAAAATTACAAAAAGCTTTCACGTTTGCTGTCGACGTTTGCAACAAGTGATAAATATAACTTATACATATTTTGCTGCAACGCTTCAATGCAAACGTTACGCTTGAAACTATTTGTTTTTTTAATAATACGATACTCCGCATTGAAATAAATATTGATGGAAATTAATTATTTTGTGCTTTTGATTCTTGATTAATTGTACAATGTAACGATCTTTTAAATATGTATATATAACAGAATCTAAGTACCGTTTTTGCCCCATATAATGCATATAACGCAACCATACGTCCTAAGTTTATATATGTTGAAATATTTTAACTGGTATGTTTTGTTTACAGGCAAAATTGCTTGAGAATTCTCATGCATGGCTCGGAGCCCACATCTTCGCTGATTGCAGGTCGTGTTAAAAATTTTAATTATACACAGTACATATTTAATAATTTAATTGCTTGATATTTTTGGCACTTTGATACAATATTTGCTTTATTCATGCAATTGAATGTTTAATATAATATATATTTGTTGTAATATCCATGGACTGCTTTAACAATTACTGAAAAATATACAAATATTAGCTCTATATTTTTAAATTATTCTAAATGTCGTATTTATAATATTAAGATACACGTATATTATTAAATATGAAGATAATAATAAATATGGACAACAAAAGCCCATTACATGTTGTGTTATTAAAATTTTAATATACTAGTAGCCGCGGTCATTCAAAAAAGCTTCATTCGAAATAAACAAAAAATAGAGTTCACCTATGCGCTATTTTCCTATGAGATGTATGCACGTTACACTGAACATGATAGCTTCAAACCTGGCATACCTTTCTCTTTATACTGTTGTGATTTTCTTTATGCATCATACATACTACGGCTACGACGACCAACTTTGCCATCTATTGTAATAAAACGTACAAAGAAAACTATATAGAGACTCTACAAGTTTTTTTAAACGCCATTAAGCATTATTTATTTTATATAAAACAATTTCTTTGTTATTGTAATCTGTTTCACGTTCAATAATGAACTAATGGAGCAATTACAACTGATTATTTAGTCATAATTATAAGTTAGTCCATCTCCTTATATAGCTGTATTATATTCTCTATAACCATATATAAATAAACAATGACGCAAGTTAATACACTCAAATAATTGTGCAACTTCAATTGTGTGAATAAAACAAATTATTATTTTGTTACTGTTATTTTCTAATATAATTATATAATTGTTTGTTATAATCCGTACAAATAGTGTGGTAACAGATTGCTATTCACACATGAATACAGCCGAAGTATCGTCTGGCGTGGCGTGAGAAAACAACTCGTAGGAAAACTGTATCTCTCATTATCTACACCGCCAATTCAACGCCTAGTCATTGTTCGAAAAGTGTGACATATATTATTGCATGATATTTTGAAAAATATATTATTGGATAAATTAATGATATATTTCAACTTATTATTAGATAATTTTTTTGTATATAGTAATAATATTATATGTATTGAGACAGAAATGATGACATGGTATGAAATTAGAGGTTGTTTACGTGGAATTATTGCTTTTATCTGTCAATCAGAATACCACGGTCATACCCTCAAGTTGAAAGCACCCACTTGGACTCAAAGCCAGCTGCAAGAGGCGATACAGGCAGTGGTCACGCAGCGTATGAGATTCACGCAAGCCGCCACGCACTATGGAATACCTAAAGGGACTTTATATGACAATATACTGGGAAAATCTAAAAGAATGGCTGTGTTAGACGAGGCGGGGTTGTTAACTAGCGAGGAACGATCTGTTCTAGACTTCTGCTGCGAAACCAGTGTCTCTCCGTACAATAGAAGAACTAAAAAATCACTTGCTGAAGTTTTGTCATTTGTTGAAAAGCTACGACGTAGTAGAGACTCTGGTTTCGCTTTCATAGGTCTGACAGGCTTCCGATGGTGGTGGGCATTCTGCAAAAAACATTCTATAGTGTCACTTTATTACGAGGGCTCGTCTAAAGCTAAAACTTCGAAAGTGAAAACGGAACATGCGGATGATGATGAGGCATGATTCTTCTGATTAACATTTTTGATTGACGATTGTATTCTAAGATAAGATATGTCAGCCCCTCGAATCCCCCCAGATCCCCCCAGAATCACGATTCTTATTGTTCTTAAAGCAAAGCTATTTTTGAGTGATGTAAAAAAGTAACGGAGCTAAACATATTAAGATATTAAAATGTTTCAATTATTTTTTATGTTCTTATGGAAAGACTAAAAATGTATCAACCATTAATGATTATTAATAATTAAAAACATTGTCATGGTATGACACCATATGACTATGTTAAATTTATTGTAGAATCAGCTTATTAAAACTAGAACTTTTTTTGTCAAAAGCGTCCATTTGTGTCTGACTGTCTATGAGACTATCTGAATGTCATACTTTTTTTATTTAGAACAAACGAATTGACAAGAGCAAACATTACCAGTGAGATTTAAATTTGTATGTACTTATTAATATTGATCTAAATATTTTTAATTTAGGAATTAAGTAACAGAAAAATATATTCAGGACTGATTAGAATTAATTATTGTAGTAAATAACTTCTCAAATCAATTTAAACGTGCCTTATTGTAACCTGTATGTGATATATAGTTTATATATTGTAAGGTGCTATTCATTTATATGAAACTTATAAATATCAAAACAAGACAGAACTTAAGACATTTCAATTATGCAATAACAATCACGTACTAAATTTTTAATAATATTGGAAATAAGCAGAAATGATTTTAACTATATATGTTATATTTGAGATTCTGAAAATCGTGAATGATTGTTATTCATAATAGAAATGAATTAAAGGAGTACTATTATTTATCTGTAAGTGCATGAATATATATTTCTTGAAATTAATTATTTGTATTACGACTAACGTAATAGAAATAAAAGATAGACATTTTATTTCCAAATCGTCGAGAATTCATTGTAACAAACGAAAAAAACGAGAATATATTATAATACATGAGTAGCCCGTAATAATAAAAGCCTTCATTATTCCTAGAAACGAAGAATAACTTTATGCTAGAGACTTAATGTATTTAAAAAGACAATTATGCTTAACTCAAGTACCATATGTGTAAGGATTATAATATATGTGTATATATTATATTATGAAATATGTAATAAATTGACATATAATTAAGTAAGAAAAAGTGTATTAACAACTTAATATTCTTGACGTACTTACCATCATTATTTTTTAGTACATTTAAGTATGTATTTATTACGCGTGCACGCCGTGATCCGTGGCTTGTCCACTACAAAACGTAAAAGTACTTTAATGGGAAAATTTGTTACTGAAACTGTTAAAAATAGATATTTCGAATTGAAACGTGATATACAAATAATACAAAAAGACTGGGCGCCATTTTAAAATTTCATTGAAATATTTTTGTCATGACTTCAAATGAACAATCTTTTTCCAAAACTCTAAAACAAAGACTGTTGATGTTTTTATTCGATTGACTCATCTATTGTAGATTTTCAGGCTACCTCTAAAATTTTATGGTGCTTCGAAAATCTACCGTACGCTGTTTTACTTACTGGTTGTTGTGTGTAACTTTTTATTAATCCGTGAAAAAGTTAACTAAACTTTTGAGCTTATGTTTTGTGAATATGGCCTTTAAAACACACAAATTTTGGTGTTTGTATCACTACTCGTATATTCATAGATGCATCAGTAAGCTTCGTGCATCTTTCCTTATTATTAAACGCAAGCAAATTCTACACAAAGCGCCCTTATAAGGCTAAGATTCCGAGATTTTCTGATGTATTAGAAAAAAAATACTTAAAATACTCTAAGTTAAGTATCATTCAATTACATCATCTATAATACTTTATACTACTAATGTCACACAAAGTAGAACCTTTTACAAAAAATAAGGAATAGTTTAAAAATAAGTAAAACTTACAAGGTCATACAACGAATCTTTCTATATTCGTTATATTAAGTCTCATTCTCAATCCCGTTTCATCTATACTTATATTACATTACATAAATTTCTCGACAACCCTAGCGCTTATCTGTAGTTAACTGAATATTGCCATCAACACTCTTTGTAAGATTCGACAACAAAATCCAGGACCACTTATTACTTTAAGATCACTTATATAAAAATAAATTAGTATCATTCGCAATCTAAGCACGTTCATGTTAATACTGAGATAAAATCAGAGGCGTGTATAATTGCGTACATAATTCGAATTGCTAATAAAAGCAATTCACGCGCACACAAAACGATTAAAATATTGAAATACGGCACTAGATGATAATACGATTTTTAATTAAGATAAAATTAATTTAAGTATTACAATGGCGGCTTCGCCAAGTAACACACGCTCAATGCGACAAGTTACTTGCTGTCTAGCCATTTTTCTTAGTGTTAAATCACTCGTTCTTTACATAATTTAGTCGCATTTTGGATTTATCAAATCGATGAAATAGATGAAATATATATACAAAACTCAGTTAGGCACAAGTTACTTTAATTTTTTTATATTAAGTAAGTATATTATTCATATAATTTTATTGAAGAGGATTACTTGATATAACGCTCTCACTGGTCCTAGTAACGGTCTGTCTTGGTTAGTGTAAAACACAAAATTCACTCAACTACTCAAAATACTTTTAGGGACAACTTTTATTAAGAATTTATATATAAAATGTATGTTACAAGAAGTATCCAATTTAATATACGTATGGTTCTTAGTAGTACTAAACTAGTCCAGTTAGTCAGTTTCATATTTAAGTACATACATGTAATTAGTTAAGTACGACGATACGTACGATATGACGAAGGTAAAATGTTGTGTTATGAAATTGATTAGTTAATTTGGGCAAAATGTGAGCTATGTCTAGTTTAATTTGGATTTTTTTATAATCAAATTATTGTAGTTTAAATACCACAAACAAACAGCTGACATCGTTACAAAACTAGCTGTAAATACCAGATTATTTAAGTACAGGCACCTAGAATTGAAGTAATATCGCTAAATTTACTTTAATTCCTCAAAATTATCCGTAGCTACTTAGGATGATACTTCGGATTATTTAAATTATTTTATTCTTGTAACCGCAACCGAAACCGGTATACTATTCTTCCTATCAGGATATTCCAAAACGCTGTTCAGATCTGAAATGTCACACCCCTAATTTCCTTAATGACATGTCATAATACATAATATAAATAAGTTATACATTTTACAAATGTGTAAAAAGATAATTATTACGGCCAACAAAAAACTTAGAATTGAAATGTCGCGTCGTTACTTACGACCATAATTTTACATGTGTAATTTTATTGTTGCGACATCATTATTTTTATATGCACACTCGCTTCGTCCATATAAGGTTTTCTTTCATAGAAATGAATAGAAGAATGGGGAGGTGGTGCGAATTTTTTATTAATCGTTGCAATTTGAAACTGATGATGAAAAGCGTTACTAAAAAATATTAACATAACTAAAATGCTTATTTAAGTCTGCGCGAAAAAGAGATTGTATTCATTATGCACTTTATTTTTATGAATATAAGTATGTTGAATAAAAAGTAAATTGTTAATTTCAAGGGAATTATTACATTTTAACTACATTTATTTCGCCGCTCTGGTAAGCCAATGCTTTGGGTTTGGGTTGTGCTCTCATCACGTGGCTTCTTGAATTAGGGTGAAAATGGAAAATCGAGGATCGAATAGTTTCTTCGTACTAGGTACATACTACAGTAAATGCTACAGTATATGCTACAGGAATTGCGTGGAAATAAATAATAATATATTATAATAGAAGTTCTATAATTTTCTTGTACTTAGCTTTACTTCTGTGACGAGTGAGCGAGGGCTTCAATATTCCTATTCAATTGAACTTGAATTTGAAAATATATTCGTTTGTCTGGAAAATAAAGTAATTTGTTTATATAAAAAAATATACATCTATGTACAAAAAATATTAGTCTAGTTTCTTTATAAGACAACAATGTACTGTTAACAACACACACATTCCTTAACTAAGGTGAATAAATGTTTAAATGTAGTAGATTTTATCGACGCCTGAAAGCTATATTGTCGCATCTCGGACACAAATCGTATAAGTTTTATTTGCAGTTTTTCGAGATACGACAAAATATCTTAATATTCCTGCGTCGATATATATAGCTTTAACAATTGCAATATTTCTCAGATGTAATGTACTCGTATGTATGTGTAAAAGTAATATTCATGATTATAGTTTTTACGTGATTTATCTTGATCACACTGTGTTAATTAAAATATATTGTAAAATATTGTTTGCTCAATTATCTTAACGCTACATGTAAAATTGTAAAGTTTATCAAGCTTTCTTGATACTATAGGCCTTATTTCTTAGATTTATTTCTTATAATGTTATTTACTTAGTAAAATTATAAATAAGAATAATATTTCATTAAAATTCCAGTTTCAAAGTCAATCAATATTTTAAAGAAACAAATATAATAGTTATATGTTTTTTGTTTTTTCTTACATCATTAATTTTCTCCATTAAAATATGTATTATCTTTTTGTTATAAATCATACAAAAAGGTAAGCTAGTGAAAATATATAAATCAATTTAATTTTCATTTTATTTATTTTCCTTTTTATTTATTTGATTGTATTAATTATATACTTTTCATTAAATACAGATAAATCTTCAAGAGGTCAGTATTTAGGGATTCTTTTTTGTTTTGCATGCGTAATTATTTGCTTTCACTGTATTTATATACTTATTTTAAGTAGTTTTAATATAAAGATACAATTTAAAATTTACTGCCGTAAATATAATTATTTTTTTTAAAACATATGTAAAACACATCCCTGGAATAAAATTAAAATTCCATAACTTAATTACATCGTAGCAGAATTTTTATGCATCCCCCGGTTGTAATTCTAATTCTCTTCGGTACTTTCGGTTATATTATGATTGACTTAAATTAAAATACCGATTAAAAATATTAAAATAACAAATATTAACCCAAACATATTTTAATTTTCAGCAGATAGCTACCAGTATCAGCTGCAATCCATGTGGCAAAAGTGCTGGAATACCAACCAGAGCCTCGTTCACAATCTGCGATTCCGCGAACGTGGACCTCTTAAATCCTGGCGCCCTGAAACCATGGCTGAGGCTATATTTTCCGTTCTTAAAGAGGGGTTATCTCTGTCTCAAGCCGCCAGGAAATACGATATACCATATCCGACCTTCGTGCTGTATGCGAACAGAGTGCACAACATGCTTGGTCCCAGCAGTGACGGCGGTGCAGGTATGTTAAGTACTTAAACTGGTGTGCCAAATGATTGTTATAATTGGAAAAGTTTAATTCATAGATAGGCATTAAAAATCGTGTGAGAAATAAGTCCAGTTATTGATTGGGCCTTTTATTTATTTATATTTTGCTATAAACTTTTACAAATTGAACTATACGAAAAACGTAACAATTTTGAGAGTAATTGCAGAAATCTAAATAAAATAAATTAAACTTTTCTGGTCGAATATACGGAATGCAACACTCATTTGCCTTTAGCTAAACCGACACCACGGGTTTCTAGTTGGTCCTGACTAGGACAGGGCTTCAAGCTCTGTTTACGAATCAGGTGCAGAAAAGCTACCACTATTTCATGTCTTAAATCTTTTGGCCTAGATGCCTTTCTAAAAAATAATTAAGGAGCAATTATTTTCCCGTGTGTCTTAAGTCTATTTATGCACTGCAAAGCGAATGAATCATTGAATATTTGTAAATTGCGATTATTATTTACATATATTATTTATTATAAATGTATTAAATACTATGTATATGTATTTAATGTGTTTAATTAGATATGATATTCGGTGGCGATTTTAAGCTAGCTATATTTAGTCCTGTGCTACCTAAAATGTACACATTTTTGTATGGATCTTTTGTTATCTGGTGTTATTTATATCCAATGTACATTAGTATAATATGTTTCTTGGTTAAGACTTTTATTATCGTAAGTATCAATTTAAAAGTTTTTTTATTATCATTAATCACATTGTTTGAAAGAGAAAAACAAGATAAAAACCACGATATTACCTTGTTTTACACATGGCGGTAATATCTGTCTTAACTATTGCTAACACTTCTCCAGTAATATTGCGCTGTCAGTTCACACTTTACGATTGTGACTGGTTGCAGATTTGAGACCAAAAGGTCGAGGACGGCCGCAACGCATCCTACTGGGCGTATGGCCCGACGAGCACATCCGCGGCGTCATCCGCGCCGTTGTCTTTCGTGACTCGCATACTCCACACACCGCCCACCACATCAAGGAGGAAGTGCTCCCAGTCTATCCTCCCATCACGGTCAGTATCGAGCGGCAGAGGCACTTCCGCTCTCCATGTTTGGGTGCTAACATGGCTAAAATTACTTTTCATTTGCGAATTTTATTTGTCCGTGTATTTTATCAGCTAAGCGACTTATCCAGTTTAAGATCATTGTCGTACATCACTTTAATTTGTTTACAAAAATGCGAATTTATTTTGTTATATGTATACGCAATGTTTTCAATAGCTAATTGCGTGGCGAACACGTGTTACAGGACGGCATGAGCGTGCAGAATGCATACCCCGTTCCGTGCGGCAACGGGCGCGAGGGCGGGGTGTCGCCCAACGCCGCTGCAGCCGCCGCTGTGGCTGCGGTCGCGCACGGCCTGCGTCGACAGATGTGCAATATGGTGGTGGCCGCCCAGCGCCCGCCGGACCACCCGCAACACTTAGGCCTGCCACCGTTGCCGCTGCAATCACCGCGTCTTCCCTCTCCGCTCTCTGCCGGCCTGGAGTCCCCACTGTGCTCACCACCACCACCAGGTCACGCCCTCGAACCGCCCAAGCCCGCTGACCCCTTCCGACCTTTCGCTTCACCTCGACCGGACAGCCGCTATGGAGAACGTGATGTGGTTTCTGAAATAACCGAAATGGGCCCGCCTAAGACACCGGTATCGATCGCCAAGAACGGCAAGGATCTGACGACTCAGCTCCCGGTGAAGATGGAGCTGCCTCCGGCAGAGGCTCGTGCGGAGAACATTTGAAGCGAGGCCGCGGGCGCGGCGCCGACCACCTCGGTCGGCGTTCCCCAGCCGCTGCCCGCTTACCCATACTTCGTCCCGAACCGCAACTCCGTCGGCTACTTCTAGACGGAGAGCGCTCCGGCGACGTGCGCGAACGGCCAGCCCCGAGCTGCCGTCGCTTCTGATCACATTTATTTAATCGACACGATAGTATCGGCATTATTTTATATTTAATTAATTATTTAAAATGGACTCGCTGTGCAATAAATTGCTTGTTGTTTAGTTACGAATTTCGTATTATAATAGTATATTTTAGTTTAGTTATTATTATAATCATTTTCTGTATACATCGTACGTTTGTGTATGTTTTATTTACATATTTTCATTATATTTTATTTGCTAATTTAGCCGAGGAGCGCAATGCGCTGGTGCTCGCCGCCGCATCGCGCTTGCAGTAGAACTAGATAAGTAAGTGTAAGCTTATAACAATTTAGATCCATCTGTGAACGTAGAGATATCAAAATTTAAAACATTTGGCCCGATTCAAAAGACTGTTTGGTATACCTTCATAAATCAACAAACTACATATATATAGGCATAAAAAATCATAAATTAGATATAGTTATTAAAGTATAGATGTATGTTTCATTTTACTGTCAGATCGATGTCAATTTTGTCTTTTAGAATGATAGTGGCGTGAATTGTGGCGCTCGCGGTCCGCCGAGACTGCTGAGACCGCCGACGGCGACGCGCGTCACGCCCTGTAGTAGACTTAGCGATCGCCAAATGTAACATAGATGTATCTTTAGCCAGTAGTGATTGTTCCAAATGTTAGGCTAAATTAGAAGAGCGGGGCTAAACCGACTCCGCATTCACTTCAAATATATAATATCGATGTGCCGCTTTCTGTGTCTCTAAAGTTCCTCGTTCTCTGTCAAGCTGTGTGTAGCTGTTAGATTTCATGCAGCACTAGGGTACCGTTCGCTTGTGATCGTAATATTACTGAAACAATCTTCTGGATAAGACAGTTTCATTGGAATTTTCAAAAATATTTTACCTCCAATACACGACGCTTACTGTGCGACAATCGCTAACGTAGGTGTTTAAAACTATACATACATAATATATTATACAAGTCGGCAAACTAGTGTTGCTATCGTATTTTAATAATGAAAACATTTAATCGTCGTTACGGATTCTGTGGTTAATATAAGGAGGAACATCGGCTTGCCCGTTGTAGGCTTAGGAGCAGTGGTACGGTTCGCGTCGGGCTCGTGGTCCTGGTGCTCGTGGTCCTGGAGCCAGCTGGTACAGCGCGCGACGCCTGCTGCCACGGCGTAGCTAGAGTATACATTTCGATTAACTTAGATTAGCTGTGTAACTTTGTGTAGTGTTCGGTATCACGCCGACGGCTCGTCTCGTGAGCGCGTGTTAAGGTGTATATGTACAAATTTATTTTACCATCTCCTAAATGCAATCTTATTTTGATTCATACTTTCGGCGGGAAAAAAACTTAGTATACTAATCTTCTTGCCGCAAGGGTATACCATTGTTTAGATATTGTTGGCGGACATTCGTTGGCGTTATCACATGTGACAGTTGTGGAGGAGGCGGAAGCCGGAGAGCGCCGCGCGCGCCGGCCTCCGTTCGCGCGAGTCTCGTCGCAAAATTAGCTCGAGAAGCATGTTTAAAATAAGTCTTCAAGTGGCCTTGATATCTCACTATTGTTTGGAATTTGGATTATCCGGTTGGGTTAAAGTTTGGAAATTAGTGTATAAAAAGAGACCAAATTATTAAAAATACATTTGCGATTCAGATCTAGTTAAAACTTTTGGCTATCCTTTTGGAAATAAAGTTAACTATAGGTAAAATTAAAAAAAAATAAAAATTATATAAACGGCCTATACGTTTCGAAATGAATTGCGTAAATTTGGTAAATGTTACTACGCATATTTTCTATTGTGTAAGTTTAGGCTAATGTGTTCAAAAAATAAATTAAAATTTTTGAAAAAAGTAGAAAGTGCCTTCCAAATTTTTGACCACGGTAAGTGTTGGAACGTGCGGCGACGATCGGCTGGGAGCGGCCGTGTGGCGGCGCGCGTAGTGCCGGCGCCGCGGCCTGCGCCCCGCGCTGTGCGCCCTGCGCCCTACGCCCAGCACTCTGCAGTGCGCGCTCCGCCGCACTCGACCGCACTGTACGTGCTTAACTATAAAAAGTTAGAATTATAAAAATTCAAAATTATTATATAAAATTAAATACATATGACTATTATATAGTGAAAAATATACATAAATTATATATTTGGCCGATGTGGTATTACCCTGACAGGCAAGCGTTAGCTGACTATTCGGCATCAAAATTAAATCTATTATATTTTCTTTCTAATAAAAGATCGAGAATCGGTAAACAATGCATACATGCAATGTGCCATTTGTTTGAACTGACGACGTCGGTCGGTTTCATGTCACTTTGATTTCGTAGTTACGTAGACATCCATTAATTTATTGTATTGCATGCAGAAGCATACATTTTAATTACATAAAACATAAGTGACTATATTATTTTCGTGATAGTTAAGTAAAAATATTGTATGTAGTAATATTGTACCAACACCTGACGGGCGACTTTGTTCGACAAGTTTGTTTAATGTTCTAGCTATTAAATCATTACTGGCGACGCACGTGCGCTATCTATTGCATGACAATTTCTTGAGTCCGAAATATTCTTTTGTGATAAAATACCTAGGTATTTATATATTTTATTGTAAAGAACAACTGTTTTACGACCTACCGCTAACGATGCTTAATGCATAATTATTTATTATTTTATAACGACTTAGTTACGGAATCCTTCCGCCGTTTTGGGCTCAAAGTATTCGTTTCTTACCTGCTGAGTGACCAAAAACTTTTATTTCGAAGTATTGTATTCATGTGACTGTTTAGTTTTAAGTAGTGACTTCTCCGTGGGTAAAGAATAAATTATAAAATAGAATCATGTAAGTTATAATATTAACTGTTTGATCTTGCAAATGATTTTTGTATAGCATATCATTATTGATTCTACTGAAAATGTTTTTATTGTTCCTGTCATATTATTTTATTTTATATTTTATTGTTAAAATACAGTTGCAATATTCATGAACAATCCTCTGTAAAGTTGGAATAAAATCTCTAATTTTTTTATAGAATATAAATTGAGGCTACCGAGTCACGCAAGTTTAGTTGTATCCGTATTTCAGATGCAACCTGGAACCTGCGCAGGAATGATAAAAATATATATTTTTAAATATTACTTTGTCACGATATTATGTCGTTATAATTTGTGTTATATACAATAATTGTTGTTAAGATGTTTCCTTTTCAATTACCTGTTCCTGAAGTAATCACGTATATGAGTGTTTTGATGTGATCCAATGATATGTGCTGACGTGTGCAAGCTCGCGTGCTCGCTGTCCCGGCGTATGTATATTCAAATTGTAATATATGCACACAAATTATTGCATTTTTACAATTTCAAAAGTGATTGAATCTTATCTTCATAATAATCTCAATGTGTTTTCGGTACAAGTCTAGTGGCATTTTAGGTTAAGCAACGGAAGAAATTTCATTTCGGCCAGTAATTTTCCTTTCCGGACAGCAAGCACAGAGCGCCCAAATTAGCCTGTCGTATTTTATCAAGTACAATTATAAAATTGGTGTATTTCTTCAATATTCGATGTCTCGATGTAGTAGGCAGTATCAGAACAGAAGTCATTTAGAAACAATTCATGAGATAAACTATTATGTAGTATGTGTATCAATTACATTTTAAGTTCGTTATTGTCACAGTGTACCGTTGTCTGAATGAATATATAAAAATAGATAACAGTGTGGTTTCATTTTATCCCAAACTCACCTCTTTAGTTAAGTAAATAGAACATTACATTAACATTAATCTAAAAGAAATCGATTCTTAGGAATCTATACCGATTCAAAAAAATATTTCAAAAGTCCTTTAGACTATGAACTTGACGTTACTTTTAAAAACAGTTTACATTATCAACAAAAGATATATTTTATTAGAAAAATCTCTCATAATCAAAAATACCAAAAGCTGGTAAACTATTTGGTAGATACATCTTACATTATCAAGTGAAATAATAACTTGAATTTATAATAAAAATAATACTACAGATATATTACGGAACATAAAGCAAATTATAATTTTAGGTAATCTATCACTTGTATGGAGGTACCTATTTTTTAATATAAAAATCAATTTTTGGTGAAAAGATTATACAGCGCCATCTATCGCATACATTTTGCTACTTTATAAAGGCAATTTAAGACTATACTAATTAGCACCATAGAGGACGTTGTATTGAAATCTGCAATTCGTAAAATTAGATTCTGAAGTTTGAAGGAAAGATTAATTATTGATAAGTTAAGAAAACTGGTACTTTGTACCGTCAAAAGTAGTTTTAGGAGTGATATCATAATAAAAATACATTGGACATCGATTACCGTAATACCCTTTTGCTATTCATTCATATTATAAATTTACTCGATTAAAAGATTTTTCATAAACAGTTTGAATTGTCAAGTAAAGGTTCAGGTTCTTCATAATAATATTATCTTTGATTAATAAAATCATAATATAAATGTGTGTACAACTCACACATAAGGTTAGTTAAGGCGCAGGCGCAAACGAAGACACTTTTGTGTAATATGTGGGATGCAAGCTACCAAGTGTATAAGAAAACAGCCCACTCCCTGCAGACGTAGACACTTGTCTCGTCCAGTTACCTTCCCTCGTTTCGTCGAGGACCAGTGTTCTGTGTAGGTAACTGAAACTAAAAATTCTCAGTTGAAGACACAAAAAAAAATCTTTATAATTGTACTGAGGTGCGCCGCCATCGACACAGCAATTCGGTGTTCTGATGGTGGGCCGACTCGGTAACAGAGTGTCCGATCGCCGCCACTGGAAGCAGCAACTCGCAGTGTCAAAATTTACACAGGGCCTAACAGACTCACTGCCGGTGACCAACCACGCACATGTATATATATATATATAATTTTAATCTGCATCACTAAAATGAAATAACTAGCACTTTTCAAATAAATGGTTATTAAACGATTTAGTGCCACATCGAAACATTATACTTTTACAACACTTACTCCGCTCTGGTACCTTAAAAATTTGCGGCGTTAAGTACCGCCACTCAACAAGCAATGTCTCGATTTCAGGCGGAAAGTGGAGAACGGAGTGTCTTGATACTGCTAAGTGGGAAAAAGTGTGAAGCTGAAGCTATTCTAGACGAACTGATAATAATTTGCCAGACGTGTACTAACAAAGGCCTATGTTAATTTGTTATATTAAATCATAAATAAAAGATATATCGCACAGTTCAACATGAAACATGACTTAAAAAATAAAAACAAAAACACATGAAAACAACTGACTTTATTAAAATGAAAATACATTGAAAGCTGATAAGGAATATAAAATGAGACAAATACAATAATAGCGGGCTACCGGTATAGAAGTACACAATGGAGTTGTCCTTCAATGAAATAAAACTCGTATATAGGGTTGGGCCAACATGATTTAATAAATGTAACATTCCGCCTATTCTCTAAATGACATCAGACATGTTGGCATGCAACGTGGATATGGGCCTGGGCCTATATGCCTGAAAAAGGGGCTGGTTCTGACATAGATAATAATCATATTATTCGAATATTCCATTATATACATAGTGAGTAACTTGATTACACTGGCGGTCACATAATATAGCTATGACCGCCTTGTACCATAGCTTGGCGCCATTTCGGCAAGCAAGGAAATGATTATTATACTCCTATATACTAATTACTTAGCCGATAAGAAAATTGATAGCGGTCGCCGCTTTACATCTAGTAACTAGTGACAGTAAATAAAGACGGAAATAACACCCGACTGCGTAATATATATAAAACTGATGTTAACACATTAATATTTCAGTTTTACACCAATCAACAATCACGAAAATAAAATTAACAAATAAATTGATGACAACATTGAAAAATCACAAAAATATAAAAAAATATAAATATAAATACCATATATATTTTTATTTAAATGTGTGACTTTTTTCATAATTGTTTACAATATAATAATGAGATATTTTACATTACATATAGTTACATCGGCTTAAAAGAATACACATATACATTACACAGTGGCATTAACGCCACAGTGGTTTAAAAACGAACTTGTAAGAAAACACTAAAACACTTTTTATAATTGTAAATATTAATAAAATCATATGCGTGTGTTAGAATGTGATTATTATTATGCAATGTTCACAATAGTCGGCATAACCGCATATATAATATAATATAAAATAATTAAACTACAATATATAAATTCAACATAGGTGTTAGCTCGCAGCCGAGAAATGAAGTCAGAAAACACTGAAACATGAGTGCAATGGTGGGTATACGCACGAAACCAGCCGATGGGGAGCTAAAATATTTTCAAAAAAATAATTAACTTTCCATCGGCGCCTATAAATACTATAATTATTAAACTATACCTATACTTCAGTCTTCGTTTTATTATTTAATCAGACATAACTTCAATCCGGTAGAGGCCGTAGAAGTCGGTACCGTACCAAGGTGGTCTGAGACTGCCCACCGTTTCACTGTATTATTTATATATACACAACAAGTATTTAAAAGATTTACTTACAACATAGACAGATGTAACTAACACCATTTCTTCATATCTCAAAGTATAAAGTAATTAAAATCAATGTTACATCTAGAACTGAGTAAATAATAAAAAAAAAACAATGAGCATCCAAACATAAACCTATCACTTGAAACATAAATAAATAAATAAATAAATAAATAAATAGTGTTAATCACATCCAGAATTTAAAGGATCATATTGAATTCTATAACGATTATGAGAAAGCTAACATTAAATTGATTATTTTAATTCGGTGTAATAACAAGTATGAAATGGATCTATATTATTATTTTATCATACTAACCTTATTATGCAAGTAATTAGTTAATAAGTTATTATTTAAAAATACATAATTCTGGCCATCGATTACATGTGATTATATGAAAAATTGTATTAATATCGTCAAATAATTATTGTTATTATAAATTTATTAATTATTATTATTGAATAAAAATTATTATTATATTAAATAGATTCAATGCAATATGGGCGCTAGCTGTCCATTACGAATAAAATTAAATTAGCGCTTGTTTCAAATTAAAATATTTTTAAAAAATGTCAATAAATAATATAAAGGAGTGTGTGTAAAATTAAAATTGTATTATCATTAATAAAATTTTTTAGCAATTGCTAAAAACAATGTCATAAAATATAATAATTAATTATAAGATAATATGGGAATAAAAACAAATGTTAAATCATAATTCATGAACTGCATGTACAAATTGCACAATAACAATTCTAATATTAACTAAGCCTATCCGATAACCTCTTTGGGACAATGATGTAAATAACAACAGAAATTTGGCAATGGACGATGGTAGAGCGCCGCCATTTCAGGTTCAGTGGTCTTGATTATGCACCAAGACTTACGGCATATAGGGCTGCCAACCAGCGTGATTACTCGAGATAACCTACATATATGTAAAGTAGAATTATAACATGCAAATGGCACCCCCAAACGCGCCACTGACAAATAACACTATTATTTAGAACTAGAACGTATGGTACTGTGGATTTGAACGTAAGGTAATCAGAGTACACTGTGGATAGCGGTCCTTCAACACTGTTGTGCTAAGCCCGGTGGGTAAGCTTTGTATTGTTTATAGTCACGATCCACTCGCCGAGACCCGTACGCGAAAATGTTCCAACGGCTGCCGTTCAAAATGATATTTGTTGTTCAAATAATTATATACACCATAAAAACCGTAAGTAACTAAACATAATAACAGAGTAAATGAACCAAAAGTTCAAATAAAATGTGACAAAGAAGACAGCAATGATGAGTTGGAACACAGACATCATTTGTATGAGAGGCAGCTTAGCAGTTCCAGGGTGCGTACATGTTGGCGTATCGACGCAGCAGGCGCCGGTTAAGTCGATGCTATTCATCGCACTTGCGACACGCACCAGGCACGTCGAAGTCGAGGACCAGGAGCTTGGTCTCCTCGGTGCCGTTGCGAGAGCCGACTGCGCAGATGAGCTTGGTGGCGGAGGCCCGGATGCGCCACACGACGCCACCGGACCCGCCCGACCCTAGCTCCACCAGGTTGCGTATGAACTCGCCGGTGCGCACGTCCCACAGCTTCACGGTGCCGTCGTCCGACGAGGTGATCACGAAGCGGTTACTCGACTGCAGACATGTCACCGCTGATTGGTGTTTGTTCGGCCCTAAGTGTAATTAAATAAGATTATTAATATTAAGTCTATGAGAATGAGCAGTATATATTACATAAAATATGTTATTTAATGGAACTTAAAAATTGTTTTTTAATAAAAGAGTAATTTGCAGTATTGACTATTGATTACTCATATAAATATTTAAAATATGTACATACATTAATTTAAAATTATTATTTAATAAAGCTGAGTGAATGTGAACAGCATTTTAGCAGCAAAAATAGAATATAAATATATAGGCTCTATATCTTAATGATAACAGTAATAAATTATTTTAGAAATCAATATTATAACAATCCAATAAATTACCTGAGTAAAGTAGAAAACCAACATCCAGTTAATATACTAAAGAATAACTCATATAAGCTAGCAGCATAAATGTTATCAATTATAAGTCCATCATTGAGATGGACTAGCCATATGCCTTTTTTCACTTTGTTTGACCATCCATACTTTTATATAAATTCCAATATCATATCATAACATCGTTTTTTTCTAAATTATGTATTCCATTGTTATAATTCATAACAAAATGTAGATACTACTCTCTGGCTACCTTGCTATGTGGGAAAAAGTGTAAAACTGTAAAAGAAACTTACCAGATAAAGTATGGAGGCAGTGCCCAGTCGTAATGTCCCATACTTTGACAGTGGAATCAGCATTACCGGAGACCAATATGTTGGAATGCAATTCCATACCAGATGTGAGTGACTGGTGGCCAGTGAGAGTGTGCTTTAACTGTCCTGACTCTACATCCCATACACGGATTGAGGTGTCTAAAGAGCCGCTGACCACGTGGATACCGTCGAACTGAAAAATATTAGAAATCCAATTAACTGGCGTGTAGACATTTGTCGCATTCTTCCTGTGGGTTATAGTAGAATCATAATGAGAATATGGATGAGGCTGAAAAACAGCACTGTAGAGAAATCAATCTCAGTGTTTGCAAACCACCATTCTCTTTTTCTATTTTTAGTTATTTCTTTTTGATCCAACTTATGTTTATTGTTTTTAATATTGAATTATTTATGGTTTTGGTATGTTATGGCAAAAATGGCAATAAACTTTTTTGCATTTGAAATTAGAACTTTACTTAATAAAAAAGTTTTAACACTGAATTATTTTTTTTTTTTCTAAATTATTAACAATTTTCATACATCTATCCGGTTTGTGGTAACCGAGAGCCGAATCGAGTTTCCACTGTATGTATTAACATTTAATTTAGCTTGTATCTTTCGTATATCCAATTTTCCACTTCTTACCTAATTTCAAAACACGTCAAGCGAATACGAGTTTGATTTTGTAACGAAGCTTTTGTTTAAATTTGTAAAAAATTAATCAAATCACTCATATGTTTATCTCTACAACATGTTACTAATCTGCTATATAAATCTAGTAAAACAACTGCAATATATTCTTGATAATACTTTAATATTAAGACGCATTTCGATAGTCCTTTGTAAATATACACTTATTGCAAAAATAAAAATTTTTAAAAATTTATTATTTTAAAGAAATTAGTGTATTGAAAATGTTTAATTGAGTTGTGAAGTAAGTCTTAAGTCTTAATAAGCCGTTTATAAACTATGGGGTACATTTTTATTCTTAAGATATTTGTTTCTGTTTTTATTTTATTTGCAAAACATACATTTTAACATCAGTTAACGATCCAGAAAACAAAGCTTTTAACATAACAATTATATGAAAAATAAATAAAAAAAAAGAACTAAAAGAAACACGCTTTAAAGTACAATGTCGTTATGCAAGAACATCACATTACCACTAGACTACGCAAATATTGTATAGTAATTTTTCAAGCAAATCGCCAAAAGAAAAAGAGAATGCAAGAATAATACTAACTTGGAGACTATACACTCTGTTCGTATGGCCGGCGAGAGTGTGTAAACACTCCCCAGTGTCGGGATTCCATACTTTGACGAAGTAATCATAGGCGCCGGAGACAACCACCTTGCCGTCGTATTGCACACAGCGAACAGCAGCCAAATGGCCCACGAGAACTCTCAGGCATTTACCGTCTGGTATGGACCAAACACGTAGTGTTGCATCACGCGAGCCGGACACCACTCTGCAAGACACTCTATTGTTATTGAAAATCAATAAAACAAAAAAAAAAAGGAAATATAATCATTTCATTAATATCATATACTATCGCCCAGCATCTAATTTGCATACTTTTGACAACTTTTTATTTGACTCATTTTAAACCAGTTCAAGCAAGAGAATGAATACATTCCACAGTCGCAAATGCTCAGAGAAAAATAATATTCATTTATCGTTGCATATTCTTGTCTTTGCCTTAAATCTTATCTTAAATCTTATTTTCGAGACACAAAACAAAGCCAATCGCATTGGCAAATAAAATTCAATTAAAAATGACAAATATATTGTATGAATTCGCTTGTCATTTCGCATGTACGCTTCTAGTAGATTAATAAGCTTATGTCCTATTACTATAATTATAGTGTAAATAAACATTGCAATAACCTTTTTATTTATACATGTTAAGCAATCACAAGAAGAGCAATTTGTTTGACTAATAAATTCTATTAAACTAATAAATTCAATATTCATACAATTTCTTCTAATACTGTTATTGAGTATTATACTTGTATAGAGTGTGTAATATAAAAAAAAACACATTTTCTTTCTTTCTTTACTATAAAAATGATATTTTTTTAACACATCAAGTACAACAAATAGCTTTGCACGTTCGAAGCACCATAATCAAAGAACTGAACTAAGCTCAATAAACAGCTTGGTTAATAATTTCCTTTAGTAACTTAACTATCATTAATTTAAATATGGTGTGCTTGAATCGATGATAAAAAAGACACAAAAGATTTGTATACATATCCTGTATTAATATTTACACCAGCTGCCTAAAAACTTAGACATTATACTTAGATATTAACCCCAATTATATGTGGCACTACAATTTTGAAAACTGTTTGTATA
The DNA here is from genome assembly GCA_038994665.1 of Podotricha telesiphe. NCBI lineage: Eukaryota > Metazoa > Arthropoda > Insecta > Lepidoptera > Nymphalidae > Podotricha > Podotricha telesiphe. Next base: position 307,637 of record JAOYRR010000010.1, on the reverse strand, counting down.
CATGTGTTTTGCATCTCTATTAAGAGGAATATTTCAAATTTAGAAGTACTATATAAAAGTCTAGTGAAAATTCCAAAGTCAATGTATTAAACAACAAACTATTTATAAGATAAAAGATTAAAAAAGAAATAAAATATCATTTAATCAATTACACCATTACAAGCAATGCCAATAAAAGATTGCTCACAGCATTCAGCACGGAGCGCTGTGTATAGAGCATACCTGTTCTGATGTAGATGCATACAGCGAACAGTGGAAGTGTGACCGGCAAGCACCTTCAGACACTGACCGGTCTTGGCGTTCCACACGCGCAGGGTGCGGTCCGTGGAGCCGCTTATCACGAGGTCTCCCACCATTTGTGAGGACCACACACCACCAGAGTGACCCACTAGCGTACGAAGACACTGGAAGAGCACGAGTCGTTTTAGTAATAAAAACAAATAACAGCGATTACTTTATAAGTTTTTAAGCTCAGATTTTGTAATTTATTAGAAAATATAAGAAAACCTTTTAATTTCTTTATACAAAATTACTATGTATACATAACTGAAAGTATTATTAAAAAAATAGCTTTTTATTACAAGAGCTTGTAATCTTAATATATAATAAATAAAATGACTAAGATTTACTTTTCCTGTGATAGCAGACCACACTTTCAAGGTGGTGTCATCGCTGCCACTCAATATACGATTCCCGTAGAACTGGAGGCACGTGATGACGTGATCATCATGGCCTCTCATCACTATGGGATTGTTCACAGGTTTGTGAAGCCAGTTGTCCTGGATAAGAGACTGCCTCATGTAGGCGGCTTTCCATGGGCTTGCACAGCGCGGTAGCGAGCGAGGCATCTTCTTAAGAGTAGTGAGACCGATACGTCGACATTGCTCTTTCCATAGCAAATTATCATCAGCAAGGAATCTATATATTTTATCATTTTAATTATTACAGTTTAACTATTATTACAAATTACAAACTCAAAATTAGTTAGTTAAATAGTCTGTTAGTGGATTAATATTTTAGTTTAGCCCACTCACTAATAAACAAGAAACTATATTATACAGGCTGCAGGTAAAAATGTAAGATGCAATAGATTTCTACAATCAATTTAATCTATCTATAAACATTGTATTCTCTGAGGACAATGTCATACCTAATAAACTGATACTAATTATATCATAGATGTGGCATATGCACTATTGATGAAACTGTCTCATACCATTCATAACAATTAGCTGGCTGCCTCGATAATTGCTTTACAGAAAGAAAAGCAATTATAGGTCCTAAGTCATTACTCACATATGTACATTTCTTTAAGTCCCTGAGGTTATATATAAGAGTTAAAGTAACATTTTCAATGAACTTAATATTGAATGCATCGTTTTAAATGATTTTTATAATATGATTGTATAATCAATACTATATAAATATAAAGTGGTGTTTATTCTCACCTCCAATAACGGCAAGTTTGAGCAGCTCTCAACAAATCTTTAGGTTGCAGGTATCCCAGTACAGTGAGAGCCAGTTCTTTAGGTAGGAGAGAGATAAAGTCCCTCTGGAATAGAGGCTCAATGGCTTTCATCATATACCGAACGTGGCTAGCTGTGCAGCGACTGATGAGCGCGTCAATAGCTTGGATCTTCTCCCCATTGGACCACGATTGAAATCTAAATTCATAAAACAAGTATAAATTGCAAATGTCATAGTAAATATATAGTAGTAGACCATGATTACTCTATTCATAAATCGTCAAGAATAAACCTATTATAATGAGAAATCTCATGCGGAAATAACAAACTTTATATTAACAAGGATGTACATGCGAGATTCGATTGAGGACAAAGAAACCTTGGCCATTGAAATATTCCGTTACATTAATTGCCCAATGAATTGGCAAAAAAATATATCGACATGAAAAATCGAAATAAAACTCGATTATTATGTACGTCGTATATTTAAAACAACTGATGCGTCAAAATGTCCACGGTGATATTGAATTACCGAAGTTTTAACACCTAAGCGTATTCTCATTGTTTCCAGAGATTGCACCGATTAACGCTCCCGCGAACATTGCACGCTTCCACGGCTTGCAGGAAAAGTTGTAATTCCACGTCAGTGGATGGAACACGTTCATGCAAAGTTGGCGTCAAAATTTGCAGCAAGTTTGTAAACTTTTGCGTTCCATAGTCAGCGGTGGACTATTAAGATGCGGGGTATAATTGAAATGGTTATTTTATTATTTAAGACTTAAATTTGCGAGGTATATAACTTATTTCTTAAAAGTAATATTTATAAAAAGAATCTGTTTTTGTTTTATGTAAAGTATGAAAGAAAAATAAAAAAGTTTTGAGCTGTAGAACTCGTAATGAATGCTTGCCATTCAACCCACAACGTCTCTATAGTGTGAGGAAAGTAAATGAGTGAGTTGTGAGAAGTTAAAAAGTAATATAAAAATAAACGTTATATTAAGTCTAAAAGTACTGTAGTGGTAAATTAGTAGTAAAACTTGTAAATTAAAATTAAATTTTCAGCTGAAACAGCCGAAATGTGAAATCAAATCGCCAGAGCGTTACCAACTGGCCATTCAGTATAAAATGTCTGAATATGCATTGAGTTAAATTAATATTCCAACAACATTGTAGTTATTTATTCATTTGAAATATGCGCTGTGATCGCGGAAATTTCAACGAGGCACTTCTGACACTTATGCAATTTCATCTTTCAAATTCTACAGCTTTAATTATTCTTAGAATAAAAACACATACGTTTGCTTTTTCTAAGAAATCCACGAGGAAAGACGCAATCGGTACAGTTCGTGATATTCTTTTTTATACGTATAAGCATTAAATTCTATAAAAATGACAAATATAAATTGCCCACTCACCTATTCAGCCATTGCTTCATCTCAGGTGGGCCTTGCGGGTTTGTATTTTGAAGTGCTACGTTCGCGTGAATGTTGGACCATTCTGTTCCAGAACTGTTTACGACAACACCGGTACGGTCTGGGCAGAACTTCTTGACAGACTGTGGTGGTGGCGGCGGAAGTTCATATCGTCTTTTTCTCTGGATAACAAAAGATGGTCAATTTTTTTTTCTTTTCCTCGTAAATATAGCGTATAGGTAAACGGTTATATAATAAACTGCCATTCGCATTTTAATTTAATAATTAGATCCTTGAAATGTATACAATGTATGTAATACAGTGCACGATATAATAGTATCTAAGCAATTTACATTTATGCAGAAACTATATTTTGGATATTACTAAATTCATAACAAAAGTTACACGAACTGGTTATTTATTAAATATATGTTTTAATCACAACATTAGAATATTCTATGCAAATTCTAAATCGTTATAATCTAGAAAATCACATTATATATTTTATTGATCTCTTAAAATAATGTCTTAAGAGTGCCAATTTTTCAAATGAGCTATACTCAAGTGACATAGAAAGCATACGATGCTACTTACCCACAACCGGTCATCGGGTTCCGGTTCCTCCTCTTCATCATCGTCCTATAAATTGTTAATAAAAGTGTTAACACATAATTATCTCTCCCACGTTTTATATAATATAAAAATCTTAGCCACAAGTAATTTATTTCGAGATAATCGAATTGAACTACTTCACTAAAATTCGGGCGGCCTTCTGCCTACACTGGGAATAGGCGTTGAGCTGTATTTTTTAAAATATCAATCACTAATTGACATACGAGTCAGAGGTCTCTCTAAATTTTTAACAATTAAAAATATTTAATAAAAATAATTAACAATTAAAAAATCCTCTGTCGGAAACAATACATACTCAAGACTACCAAATGGCTATATTGACATTCAAATTAAATATTCAAACATATCCGAGGTAATGAAAAATAAAGTACTACATTAAATTTATGTTTAGTTTAAATATAAATTTACTTGTTTTATATAATTATTTACATGCAATTTATTTTAGAAGGCGTTTTATAAATTCAAAGAACTGTAAGAACATGTATTTCTAATCACATTGAATTTTTTATGCAATAAAAATAAAATAACTTTATATGTGAATAAATATGCGTATGTAATATTCTGAAAAGAGTGAATTGGTTATAAGACGATTTTGAATATAATTTCAAATCGCATTAAAGGCTTTTTGAGAAACAAACATACACCTAATACCTATGAAATCTATACATATAATAAAGATGCAACTGATCGCTGTATGTACATGGAAGATATAGAATTAAAATATATTATTTTAGGCATTTCTTAATATAATAGAACCCAAAACAATTATTTTAAAATTTCTTTTCTGTTTGTCTGTGTATCTGTTTGTTTGTGCACGGTAATCTCAGAAACGGCTTAACCGATTTAAATACAACTATTGTATTGTGGTAAGCTTCCCGTAACATTTTGTGTTTATTTCATTTCAATCGGTTTAGAAAAAAAAAATTACAATAATTTAAATTATTAATTTAAGCAGTGTTGTGAGTAAGAGCGAGGGCGGGAGAAAATACGAAATAGTTTAGTCATGTAGTTTACGCAGGTGAAGCCGCGGGCGGGTAGCCAGTTTGTTATATAAATCTGAAATTTGTAGTACCATTATATTCTTGGGTTAGTAGTATTTAAAAATAAAAAAATTGTGAGTTTGATACGTTTTGGATTTTTTTTCATGCCTGAAATGTGCATTGTTTTGTATGAGTTGAAACACTATGAATGTGGTACACTTGCCTCATGAGAAGACAGGCATGTACACCACGCCTCCTCGTTGACATCGTCATCGGAGTCTTCGTCCCCATCGCAATACTGGTAGCTCTGGAACAATATCAAAATAGACTATAGAGTTACAAATATCGAGTTAACATTTAAGTTGCCGCACAGTTTATCATGTGTATGTCTAATTTGCATCATTATTAGTCTTTGTAGTATAGGTACATGCAATGCATGCAATTGTAAATAGTGAAATAATTTAAAAATAATTAAACACATTTAATACCAGCTTTATTCACATTAATGTTTGCCATGTGTTTGCGAATGGCAATAACAACTACATATATATAACATAACACACAAACACAATAAAGATATACAACTCTAACGTATTAGACATTCAATAATAACAATATCCTCAGCATACGAATAAATTAAGCTTTAAGCTAAACTTTCTTGACAGGGATAGTTGTCCTGATGCTCGTGAATTGTATAGAAAAGATTGAGACTATTTTTCTCGTCTGCCACCTGTCATCCGCTCGGCAACCCGTCACGAACGGCCGCAAGTGAACCCGACTTATTTGTTTTTAAATACCTATACGCAAATATTTGAAACGAAAACGACAGAAGGGGTGCACATAAGGTAAAAAATTTTCTCACAGTTAAAGTCCGACGGAGTAAAAAGTAAATAAACAATAATGTGTAATGGTACAAGCGCATTAATTATGTTACGCTCTAAACATTATATAACATAAAAGGAGATATGAACATTTTAAAATTACTACTCAATTTACTTGTTATATTTGTAAAAAATGTAGAAGCTGATTAGCAATAAACTTGAAGGTCTTGTAATGATCAAGAAATAGTTTAGAAAGTAATGGCTAAAACAAGTGAAGCATAAAACTAAAAGGTTATGTAAATCATTTGCAAGTTCAAATCTTTAGATAAGGCTTACTTATCAAATATATAAACAGCCACGGCGTATAGTGTTGATGGTATATAATTTGTTTAGAACGTAATAAGTAATTGAAAAATTACTATTATGATATGATATTATAAAAAGAAGACATAATACATGTAAAAAAATTCAGAACAAATTAAACATTATAAATAATTATTTTATATATACAAACATGGCCATAAAATAGTTTTATCATTTTATCTCATTATACAACTGTAGACAAAGGTACCTACCGTTGATTTGGAACTTCCACTGCCATTTCGTTTACTGCTATCATCTAATCCGAGAAGTTTTTCAGCATTTGACGTAGATGGAACTGTGAACTCTTTACTTTCAGAACTGGAACTGCCGATACTCGAAGCATTGGAGCTCGTCCGACTCGACTGACCCATATCATCCAAGTCACCATCCCCAGAGTGCTCCATCAAGTCTCCCTTGTACATCTTTCCTTTAGGAAAATCTTTTTTCTCTGGGAGATTGCTGCGTAGCAACTTTTGCATGAAGTCTACTTTCTTGGGAGGTTGTTCTCCGTTAGAATATAGTGGTGCTTGGATCATATTCTTTATGGTGGCATTGCTACTATCGCAATCATCAGTTTTACTGCAGCCGGGCAAGCTGAAGTCATTCGCCATCATGGTAGATAGAGTTGATATCGTCTCGGAGCTAGAGGCGAGGCTAGAATTCGTGCTAGATAAGTTTCCGGAATAACGAGCGGTAGTAGCAATTTCCCCATCAACTATCATACTAGAGCAATGTTTGAGCATCCTATTTTCCTCTTCAAAGTCCTCACGTTCAATATCATCTATTTGATGCCTTACATTACACGTTGGTTCCAACTTGATTTTGCTATCAGTCTCTTTTACATGTTCATATGAGATTTTGCTTCTCTCATAAACGTCACACTTTGAATGTGAACATGATGGTTCCATCCTAAGCCAATTCTGAAAAAGAATATATTTTAATTAATACTATTCCAGTATTATCAATAATAATTTGATACAAAACACAACTACCATAAAAAAAAAATTATTAGTGCAGCATGAGTGTTGTACCTGTAATAATTCAAAAACCAGTATTTAGACCTACATTCAACTTATGTTAAGTGGACATACTTTGTAGATAATTTAGCAACAAAATAAAACAATATCTCAATATATGCATACTATTTAATTTTAATGTTAAAAACTTTAAAATATTTTAGAAAAAACTAAATTACAAAATTGCAAGCTGATCAATCGCAATTTTTTTTAATAATTGTTTCATAGGATTACAATTATTGATATATTTAAGAATATAGAACTAAAATCTGATAATAATAATACTTTATTCCACAAGAAATTACAATTTAGACTAAACTACAGTTAAATTATATGTGCAATGGTGGCCTTATTACTAGAAGCAATCTCTTCCAGGCAACCAATGGTAAAAAAGGTAAATCCTTTGCCATCCCATCCACAAGAGAATGTGTATCCTGTAAATTGGAGTTTGAAATATTACTTCTATTACAATAATGTTAATGACACCTATGATGATTTGCTTAATATAAAACATATTTTAAGTGTACAGTAGAGATAACATAATAAAAGGTGTTTTTTTTTTATTAATACTGATTTAGCATTTTTAATGAGGGAACCCAAAATTACACTTAATAAATAAACTGGCTTACACCAGACCAGAGAAATGAAAATATTGAAAACTCTACAAAGTGAAACTTAAAACCAAAACCATTGTGTGTAATAGTTGTGAAAAAAGATTGAATGGAAAATTCATACATTTTATAATAAAAGAAAGAATGTTTAATTGAACCTTTGTATCATTCCTAATTAATATTATTACCATGAAAATTTTAAAACAATAGTTTTAATATGTTATGTCCTAAAATTAAACAAAACATATGTTTAACATTTGCTTAGCTTTAAAAAAACCTTCCTGGGCAGAGAAATACTTAATGGCATAGTGTACAAACATATCATTTTATTTTGTCCTTGTAATATTATTATTAAAAAAATATGTTTACTGGTAAAACATCTTGTATATAATTGCAACTTCATCAGTAGCAATTACTAACAGTAAAACCTGCTGCATAAGGTACATAAATTGTACATTTCATATACTCTTATAGTTAATTGGCATTTTTGGCTGATGCATGCCATTAAAATGAATAAAAGATATTAAGAAAAAAATATTAACAATTATAAAACAATAAAAATGTAAATAAATAAAAAGCAACAAGTGTTTAAAAATTACCTGTGAAGATAGAGTGCACAATTACTTCACAATCAGTACAGCACAAGGCCATTATTGAATACATATCAAACAAGCTACTGTCATGTCAGAATCAAGGTGAAATTAATCTAAGCTGCCACATTGTTTTTCAAACACTGAAAGCACCACTAAAACATCAAATTTTAAAGTTTATACAATAAAACAATTTATGTTTTTTAGCATGTCTTTATCCTCTTTCTACTAACACAATGAAATTCGACAGTTGCAAATACAGGAAATCGAACCATGTGTATTTAAGCCAAAAAAAAGAAGCGCGACTCCGACATAAAGGTTTCTGAGCGTGAGAATATTTTTTTTCACGCAGTACAGGATTCACATGCATTCGTGCTTACAAAAAATAATATCCATGGGCAATTATCCACGGTTCGTAGTGAAACTCACTGACCTTTCTGTAAAAACCTATTGAACCCAACCTATGACCTATATATCCTAGATATAGTTGCATGCGCAGAAACGCAATGCCAGCTGAATAGCTCTATCTGGGATTTTGAAAGGATAAGGTGCAAAAACAGAAAAAAAGAAACGTGAAACTAATTATAAATCCTACATCTTTATAAAAACCGTAAAAAACACATACCTATAAAAGTTTAAGGACAGTGTAAGGTTCACTAATTCTTTAAGTTATAACCTTATTTGAAAAACATAATAATAGCCAAAGTTAAAATATCGCACAACGTTTAGCACTATCTTTTTCACGACCAACACGGTGTTCGGTCCACAGACCTTTAATACTTGGATCCGCCATTCATGGACCATAAGTCTGTAGGATTCTTGACACTAGATAATCTGTGGCACGAACCATAGAGTATAGACTGAAATTTATAACTACCACACATGTTCTGTATTTTCACCCAGAATATTAAAATTATTACTATGAAAATTTAAGAAATGGTATATTTAGTAGTAGGTTTTGTATTGATATCGTTTTAATATGATCTTTTATACAAATGTTAAACGTGAACTATGCAAACTTCACCTCATTAGAGACACAATTTGCCTAAATTTTAAAACAGTAATTTACTAATTATTAATCAGTAACTTACTAATTACTAATTATTTTGCTCTTAGGGTTTAATTTCCAAAAAAAAAAAAATTAGACTATGGCCATCTATAAATGATTCCGCATCGAGTGGTCGAAATCTCATTTCGATCCGTTCTATATATATATATATATCCACTATCATTAACCAGTTCATACACGTAACCATGCTTTTGACATGACCCTCCTCCAGTATCATCGATAGGTACAGTGTTTTCAATCCACATCTCTCCCCAACTCTTTTTTACCACTCACCTTTCACCTTTGCTTCATATACCTTTTTTACCTTTCTTTCATGACTCATCCTCTGCGAATTAACTATTTATCGCCAAGATATCTATCGAATGAAGCATAAGAAAAGCATAATACGCCCGCGACGCATATTCTAAAGTAAATGAAATGCAAAATACGACGTAATTAACGTGACATTTATAACAACATACATTTTCCAAATAATATATAATACATAACTGCTCTTATAATACGAAGAATCTGAAAATCTTTATTTTATATTAAATTACCACTGAGAAAGTAAATCAAAGTCTGTTAAACGCTGCAATATAAATGTTCGTTTTTTAAGTTTCTTTTTGTTTTCATCTTTATCAGATTGTTTTTCTTGCTCTTTCGCTACTCCGGCCTTTTTTGTTGTTTTAGTTTTATACTCATTACTTTCTTGAACTTCACACTTCAAATCAAAAGGACATTGATCCGCTGAGTATATTGGCATCATGATAACTGGTACGTAATTAGACTTTTCGCCTTCATTCTAAAATTAATTAAGAACTTATAAAGAAAGTATATACATAAAGTACATTTATTTACAATTTTTAATTATAAAGATTAAGAATGTAATATCACATTCTCGACCAGCAATTATATAAGTGGACGGAGAGGGGCTGGTGATGATGATGATGATAATGAATTCTATAAGTATAAACTGACACAATTTAAGAATTAGTAGAAAACCTTATTTTCAGCCGCACATTGGCAACAATAGCTTTTTACTGCAGATAAAGCTTGAGAGCCTACTAATTGTTGAACGACTGCTTTTAAATCGTTTTCATTTATATCGTAAGGCTCGTGATTTTCCCATTTGCCTTCCTTATTTAATTGTATTAAAATAGGTGCAGACATTCCTAGGGCATCCATACCTGGCTTTGCTAAGGGCCTGCAATGTTCCAATTTTTTATTTCCAATATAACATTTAAAGTATAAGTATTTAATTAATTTAAATAAATATATTGAAAAACGAGTAATAGCTTGTAAAAATAGTAAAACTCACACTTTAATCATATTTTCAAGATTTTTTTCCGTCATTTTAGTTTAATATTATTAACTATTGGCTATAAATAATAATTACACTGTAAAAATTTAGATTTATGAAATATTTTTAAATTGACTTTTGAAATATACTTTATTTCATAATATTTCACCAGTACTCTTTTCATGTGTTTTATAAATTATTGATAAAATAGGTTCTACTACTGTTTTTGATAGACACTGGTTACTACTTACTGTATGATACTAGATGTAACGGTTTAAGTTAGTCTTGTACGTTTTTTATTTCAAAAAAGTAATTAAATTATACATTTAGTGCATGTTTCGAATTTTGAGACAATGATAATAATCGATAATCTTTGTAATACTCAATGTAGTATAAATAGGACGTAAATATATCCTATTATAGCCAGAAGAAATCAATCTCGTGTCAATCAATATGATTTCTTTGCTTCTTTCTTAATTTCATGCTTTTAATTTTTAACATTTAAAATTTATACAAAAGATATGTCAATAAATAAATTTCAAGAGCCGATTTATCAAGATTCTATTTATTATTCTTCTTATTCAGATTAAATATTTCTGAATATTTTTAGTTTTCGGTAAACTTTCTATATTTCAAATAATAGTAAAATAAAAGTAACGACTTCGTATGGTTATTATTTATTTACAAAAAATTTCACATTTTTATGCTACCATTGGGACAGTAAATCGAAATCTGTGTGTCTACTGAGAAGCCATGGTTTTGGTTTATTCAATGGTCCACCTCCTTGTTTTAATTCACCACCTTTGGTCTTCTCGGATTTTTTGCAAGAGTGCCATATGAATCTAGAAAATTAATATTAAAATTAAGAAAACAATAAACTTGGTGCCGGGCATCGTGTTTCAGAAAGAGTAGCAACTTCAACAAATAATTTACACCCCAAGTGTAGTCCGAGGCCCGAGAGGAATGTACGTCTACATAGCCAAGTTTTAAAAGGTCCTACTAATACCCCTTTCGAAATATACTAATAAATATAAATGGACTAGCTATAACTGCTGTTAATAGTTCTAGATACACCGCGACGTTTTAGTGCCTAGATTATGAATATTCGTTGTTATACCTATCGCGCCTACTTCTACCGCGTATTTTATACCTATTCTTAGTCAGTTCGTTAAAGTAAATTCGAAGTATTTGTTTACTTTAAAGATGTGATCTTTAGGAATATTTGTTTCCGCGGGAAATTGTAAGTTCTACCAGTATTACACGCTTTGTTGTAATACGGCTTCTAGGGTTTTCCATTTTATCCCAGGATGATGGCATCTTTTGATGACGAAATGCCAGCATCCTCATGGGTTTTGTACTGTTTACATATATAACCAAATTATTTTGATTTGGGAAATCTACATCACCGCTGGTGTCCAATCAAGAATTAATGTGCGTCATTTGAAAGTTAATACGATACCGAACTTTTTTATAGTTTTAGAGCCACCCGTTTTGCATTTCTAAGCTCATTGCGTGCACTTAATATTTAAAAAAAAAATTTAAAATTGCATGTATATGTTAAAAAACTAACTAGAGGTATTTATTATAATTTAGGCACAATTATTGTTTTGATAAGATTTGTATAAGGAGCAATTAACGACGAAATAAAATAAATTTGGTTTCAATGTGTTAGTGTAAAATTTGAAACATTTTTTTTGTATTTAAAATGCTCAATATTTTTAAAAATTAACTATTTATATTTTATATATAATATTTTTTAAAACAGAGCCCTCTACCTATATTGAATAGTATTCCTAAGTATAGACTGTATTGTATAATAGATGGCGACTCTGGCGCTTAATAATTATTGCGCCTCACTCTTGTCAATAGATGTAGCTACCTATGTTATGCATAGGTTATAAAACCAATATAGTTTTAAAAGAAATTAAAAGGAACATGCTTAAATTAATTTTCTTGTCATCTTGATCATTCAGGCAAGAAAACCAAGTACATGGTACGAAAATATTGTAATGTCATTGGATATTAGACACGTGCACAAAGTTTCAAGCAAATCGAATGGCAAGAAATAAGTAATATTAGCGTTTAATGATTTACTTACATTAATAGATACAGACAGACAGGTAAAGTTAAAGAAAACTCTTCATTCATAATTCGTTGTTTATCAGTTGAAAAGATATTATATAATTAAAATGAGGTTATTTTCAACAAAGCCGTAAGCTATAAATTGCCGTATTATGGTCTATGAATGTTTGTTTCATCGAAGGTACAGGAATACGTTACAATCAATACGATTGTGTTACACCAGACGTAAAAATATATCATTTTCAATCAATTTTTATCACGTTTAATGAAAATTTCACGTATTGTTTGCTGCGCTACCTTTGCGAGGACAAAATTAGACCATACAAATAGGAATCAAGGCGGAATACTCAATTGTTATCAGTTATGTGTAACGGTAGCAAATACCTTATAATAACAGTGAAAATTTAAAAACTATTAATTATTATTTTATATAATTATTCGTTAATATATTTTAAATCTCTTATCTATCTGTCATTTATAGATCATTTATAAAACAAAATGTACTAATATTGTGTTGTATTTAATTATGTTATCATTTTGCAAATTCCAAATTTTATAATAAAATAATAAAAAATTTGCAATTTAAGGAGAATGAAGGACTGGATTAAATGCAAAAATTTTATAATAAGTACTCTTTAAATGTTATTGAAATTACCGACATAGCTTCGTGTCTAGATATAAATAGCTAGCTTCTTTGAAGTTACATATTCATGTATAAAAGTATCACATTATTAAATATTAGAATACAGAAATTCTTTGTAATGTTTTATTCGATAATTTGAAATTTTCCAATATACGTACGGTTTGTAGGAAAATTATATTTAATAATATGTATAGCCTTTATTCTTGCTTACTGTACTTTTTTTTGTAAAGGCGTTTATTCAATAGGTACCTACCTACGTTTCGATTTCATTCGTTTCTAAAATAATTGATATTATCTTGCTGTTATATTCACAGGTAAAGGATGCACTGTGATATATTAAATTTTTACTTAAATTTTATACATGTTACTTTAAATGCTAGCTAACAAAATTCACATTTGTCTATATATACTAGATACGTAGAACTTACGTAGAAATTACGCAATCAATGTTATTTAATCTTAATAATAATATTATTATAATTATAATTTAAACAATTTAATTTTAAGGCAATTCTTAAAAGGCACAATATTCAAAAACAATTAAAAAAAATAATCCTAAAGTAATTAAAAAATAATCAAACAAATCTAAATAATCTATCTATCTATTTAATGTATCGTTATCATCTATAGGATGCCCTCCAGCTAGGTGCAGTGACGACATACACAAAGTGGCTGGCGACGGTTGGGGGCGAAAATCCCTAGATTGAGTTAAGTGGCGTGTCATGGACGCCCAGATGTCCAGTAGTGGACAGAGAAAGGCTGATGATGATGATGATGATGATTATGATTATGAAACGCAAACTTTAATCATCCGAACTATACCAATTAACCGTGATCAGTCATAACAAAACTACAATTTACTAATTTATGTCAACCATTTTGTAGTATAGTAGTACTAGTTTATGCCCGCAACTTTGTATGCGTGGACTTTGTAACTTTATGACATACTACTTTCATATACCAACTGTTGAAATTGAAATTATCATAAGATTCGTCAAGGTGGTAAATTTCTTGTCTCTAAGACTAATGTTCCAGATGATGACTAATGTTCCTAATGTTACAGATGTTCCAGACGATAGTAGTTTATTTTCAGCTTAACGTTTTTCTCTCTCGAGACAAAGGGGTTCGATTGTATTCAAGACATTGTGTACTCAAAGCCAAAATTCTGTGTCTTACCGGAGAGAAAAAAATAATTAAATGTATATAAAAACCATTTCCTCTAGTGGGAATAGAACCCACAACCACCGAGCATTGCCCTAATCAGACTCTATCGCACTGCACTACGACGGCCGCAATGTTAGTGTAAGTTAAATTAAATTATTTCTTGTAGCTTAGCTTATCATGGTTCTTCATAACATTGTACACATTGTATTTTATTGTTATAATGAAAAATGCCTATCGCGTTTAACAGTTTGTGTTAAATAACATTTAGTTATTTCTCATAGTTTAACTAGACAATTATATTTCTTCAACAGTTGTCAGCGGAAAACGCGCATCGCACTGAAGAAATTTTTTAAAGCGACATTTAATTGTTTCTTATAATTAGCTGGTAAATTATTTTTTTATATTAAGTGTTCCGCTTTTCGAAATATGTGTTACTGTCCTGCCCAGGCTTAAAAGCTATTTAACAAAATTTTATTCAAATAAAACCCGCACCTCTTCGCAGTAACTGTCTAGTCTCTAAGATGTATGTATGTCGAGTATAAACATGCAGACAAACATTTTAAAAATCATAATTACATAATCACAATTACAGTACAATTACAGTTACAATATTTAATAAATAGCATTCTTTCTTGCCAGCCGATCGTTCGTAGAAATAATCTTTGCATAGCTGAAATTTGTAAAAATCTCTCTATGGAGATCTTAACAATAAAAATAAGTTGTAATAACCATTTAAGAATTTCGTCGTAGCCGGATCCAAACGTATGGCTGAGTCCGAGCGCTTACGGGCTTAAAGAGGCGCGGGTTAGAGTACCACTACTTTAAAATTTCGATACGTTTTCTAAAAGTGTGAATAACACTTTAAAAGTGTAAATAACACTTTAAAAAAATGTTAAAACACGTGCTTTCATTTAATTTATTATTGTTTTTGATATAAGTCTGAACTAGGCAACTGAGTCTGAAGTTTTCCATTTTCAATACTATATCCGGATTTTGGTTTTATAAATGCGATAAACTGAATATGCTGAATATAATTTATCGCACGGTCGGTCGCATTGTTATTTGCTGGAACAAAAAGTCTCAGAGTCGATTTTCTCGCTGTATTTTCCGTACGTCTGGCCTCCGTCAGTAGTTCACATACCACTTTGCAAAAATACACAAATAAAATATTTGTGATAATAATATATAAGAAGAAATAAGTAAACTTATTAATAAATACTCATATTGCAGTGCAAATCAAAAAGTTCTGCTAACCGTCAAAAAACATTGTCACCTAGTTTTTTTGCTTTGTAATTGTCTTCGGGAAACTACTGACTATTAAATATTCGCAATATGCACTCACTATTGTTTATTGTAAGTTAGCCAACCTTTTAAAATATATATGTAGTATGCAACATTGAGTGAAACCTCGACCAAAAAATATAATAAAACATTAAAAACAAAAAGTCCGTTAATTGAATACGTATATTTATAAAGAGTAATTTTGGGGAAATTAAAATGGTGACTAATCTCCAAAATTACGGGACTGATTTAAATGAAAGAGTGGGCATAATTGATTTTGAATAAATAAGGAAATTGTACCTTAGCATAAGTTGTTGAATATGAGCAAAATGAGCATTTTTAAAGACTTAACAAATTTTAAGGTCTTGAAAGACTAGTTTATTATAACTTAGTTAAGAGATGATGTTATAATAATAAAGTTCATGCGAACAAAGTTACAGACATCGGCTAGTGTAAAAAAATCAAAACAATTCAGAATGAAACCCCATAAACTGTGACAGATCTTAAGACTAGCTAAACGCGCCAGGACCGCGTGGTCCACACGTGATGCACAGACTTTGCAAAAGAGTTTTAAATGTTGATCCATGACTACCTATTGCATCCATTCAATTTATGGCAAAAGTCGTTCAATTTTTACGATTCGATGCATTTTGTACATCTGGCAAGCGCTTTAATTGCGTTCATATTTTGTTTTCTGTTGTTAAATTGCCTACTGCATTCGAATTGAAATTCGAATTCAAATTGAAAACAATATTAATTATTCAAGTAAAAAGAGCGTATGTTAAGGATTAATAGTTATTATTATTTTCAATACTATATACACTTTTAATAACATTCAGTATTTTATTTTACTTGTATATTACAAAATAAATACCATTTTAATGTCCGTGAAAAATTCTTATTAAGTATTCGCTTGAATAATGTCAGAGCGTCCGGTCGCTTTTACCAGTGTAACCTACATATTTACTAGTCGAGTACATGCAATACATGAACGCCGCGCGAGTATTTTAGTCAGTAAGCTCTAGTTACATGTAGCTTATAACATGCATTTTTTTATACGCTATACATGTAAAATGTGCGTAGGCATACACGATTTACGTTTTTATAAAGGGTAGACTGACAGTAATTTAAATATGTATTATATACTTATTTGACATCAGTAATGTATTTTACGAGTTAGCCGATGATTAATAACTAGAAATTCGTTAACAAATTAAACACAATGATGAAACTTTCAATAGAAATCACGTACCACAACTATATTGTATTTCGCTATTGTCCCATTTATATATTATAAGCACATATATTATTTGAATATATTATGACAGTGATTTTGTAATTGTCATATCTAATGTCCATATATGTAGGTAAGGTAAGGTGGCTACAAATGAAATGCATTTCAGCAATCCTTTTTTAACAGTATTTAAATGATTCAATATTGTCCAGTAATGTTAGTTTAAAAAATAAATTTTACATAGAGGTAAAAATTTACAAAATGGATGTTAAGATTCGATACGAAATAGAAATGCTCCACCCCTTGAAAAATTAAATAAATCGCTTTCGAAAGGTAAATAAATCGTTTACGGTTTTGACTTCTGAGTATACATATTTATAATAAAATTACGTAACCTCATTTAAACGTCCACGACGTTTGAAATTGACTGTATAAAAAACATAATAAATGAAATGAATTAATTAACCAAAATTAGTTTGCAGTGAAAAAAGCATTGTGGGATTACTTAAATCATGTGAATTTACACGTCACACGTTACACGTTACCAGACCGACGTACAAATTACATGTTTGTGTAGATGAGTATATAGTTTCATAATTATGTAGAGTAATTTAAGTGCATCGTTAATTAATTAATCCTATCCGATGCTTTTTAATTATTTATATTTAATTAATTAGTATCACTAGGCTTGTATCACTAGGCCTGTTATATAATTTTATTAACAAAAATTATATAAATATTAACTGTAAATATTATTATGAGAATTGTGACTATCACATAGAAGGAAATAGAAGTCCACTTGAATGCATCCTTATACATAAGTATAAGCATACACGTATACATAAAAATCCTTCGAATACTATCATTTGTTTTTTATATACGAACACGGTTCTATTAATCAGTGTGTAAACTCCTTACATCATTTTAAAGATGATAAAAATTACCTTGGCGTCCTAACAGTTTGATTGTGAATAGGACATTTGAACTCCCAGTCTGGTAATTGCAAAATATATATAACTTCCTCGTCCTCCTCTGCTTTTTTACGTTTTTCCGATTCGCTCTTCGCGTAGGGCTGAATACAAAAAATAACACGTTGTGACTATCCAATATTTTACTATAAAAACCTATGTGGTTGGATTAAGATCGTACTTTGGTTTTAATATTAATTGAAGTAATTAAATGGTTAAGTCAATTAAACAGAAATGCTAACATTTCTGGGTTTGGCCTTAGCATTTCAGGTCTGGCATTTAGCCAGAAATATTTATTTTGGGCAATTATGCAATAAGACACAACAACCAAAATGTCAATATCAAAAGTATTTAAAATACAAGACGAAGTGTTACCACTTCGAAATTGTACTTTAGATTCATTAGCATAATAACAATGAATTTAATTCTTCTAATAATTCAGAAATTTTAGTAGCCTTAAGGATTAGTAAGTAATATTGTGTTATTATATTAATTTCACCTATCGACAATATTAGAGGAAAATACATACAAATACACTGGGAGCAGATATTGCCTCACTGGGGTCGAGAAATCCGTCTAAAATTTGTTGGTTTATCTTGTATTTGCGTGCCAAGTTGAAATGTTTAACATCTTCTTGGGTCATAGGGAATGTGATCAAAGGCCGTCTGGTTATAAAATATAAATGTTTAGTACAAAATAAGTTACCATAATAGAATTTGAAAAACCATTAAAACATGTCTTTTGAAAAAATTATAATTTTCAAATTTAATGACAATCCACTTCATTAAAATTATAGTGTTGGTGCATGTACTTATTGAACAATATAAAAATATAAATATTATAATGACCTAAACGGATCCAAATAAAGAGGTCTTTGGGCCAGTTTAAAATTCTTCTTAATATATTCTTCATCGAGAAGTTGGAGCTCATTTTTGTTTTGAGTTGATGGTTCTGCGATATTTCGTGGTCTAACATCGGTACCCGTGTTGTCACGGGGCACCAGGCAGATCAGAGGTAGATTCCTTTGATCCACGCTGTGGGCCCCAGCACCGGTGCAGGTGCAACAACTGAAACCAAATTTAACTTAATTATATCTGGGGCACTATCGTTATTTATTAGTATTTTTTTTTAAATATGTACATTTTTATTATTACAGTAGAACGTTCTTAAATAAAATTAACAGTAACTTTTAATATAACATTGACGCCGTGTAGCTGACGGATTTTAAGCGGGCTGTAAGCATACGTGACAGTTGTGGATTTAATGCCCACTGCGAGTGGGCATTTTGCAGATTACTTAAAGTTGAATTGTTTTCATTTTCCGGTTTAGTAATTTAAGTAAGTTTGTTTCAGTTCGTTTCAGCCTATCCACGCCCACTGGTGGACATAGGCTCCCCCAAGAATCTCAAACTTATAACTTTAAATGAAGCTCAAAATAGAGAATATCAATCTGGTAAAAGCAAGAGATTGAAATAAAAAAACAAAATACACATAAACAAAGATAATAAAGAAAACTACAACAAGACTCATTGGTTATGATCATTTTTTAAAGATTGCTTTTAGTTCGCATATATAATCCATATTTTTTTTTATGATTATACGAGTTTAGGAGTAGGTTCATTTGCCAAAGCTTACGACAAAACAATGAATAATTTACGAACAGGTCACATTGTCAACGTGAGGTAATTAAAAAAGCACAATCGTGAAGCTTTAATGAACTTTATTCTTAAAGTTCATGAATCAAAAAGGATTTAGGTAGTTATAACAAAACTTAACCATAATTAATATAAGAAATACTAATACACTTTTTCTTAATAATTCAATATGCTACCGACCGGGATAATACTACAAAGTAAAACTACTTATCATGCATTACGTATACCTTGCCATAATTTTAGGTAAATCTTGTATCAAAGAATAACTATTATACGATTTAATGCCCCAAGGTTATCATTTTTAACATATTTTTTTAATTTACATTTATTTTACATTATTTAATAATTTTTGAAAGATATTAAATCACAAATTAATTGACATTATAATATCTTTATAATTTTTATTAAAAAAATTATACGGCCAGCATAAATAATACTGGATAATACTATACTCTTTTGTCTTAAAATATTTATGGTACAAATAATGTGCTATACTGTTCTATTTTATTAGTACAATCAATACTTGACATCCAGATTGACCTAATATGTGGGATTTTATATTAAATTCTGTAAGCCAACATATCTATACTGCTATCTAGTATGTAAATATATTTTATTTATAAAAGGTTTAATATGACTAATAGATTTTATAAGCATATCCCAGTTGTGAAGTATCTTGAGAACTAAGCAAAAAAAAGAGACGTAGGAAGTCGAAAAAATCCTATAACTATAAATTTATAATTTCGTATCTTACCAATGAAGTCCCACACTCTACAGACAATGTGTGACTCCTAAGAAACCCCCGATGAGACTGGAAGAAACGATGAATAGTGCTGCTGAATACAACAGCCTAGCTGCGATTTCTGAAATAAGAGCAATCTAGCACTAGCAATCTACTCTATCCATTGCGATGTAAAAATATCCAGAAATTCACAAAGTTTACTTCCTACAGACTTACAAAGCACAAACCCATGTTGTTCAAGTATGATAAATGGTCGAACTAAATGTGAGAATGCATCATAAATTATTTTCTCAAATTATTTCGGTATAGTACTCAATTTAGAAATTGAACAGTAATTTGACATATCTTGCTTATTATTTGTTTTTTAATATAGGAGTTATGAAAGATTTTTTTTCCATTGTAAAGGCGACCCAGTAGTACCCAGTGTCATATAGAGCTAGAAAATAAAATAGCCAACTCAGATGGTATCAGACGCTGCACCCTTGCTGACATCCAAAAGTTATGATATTTGAATGAGATAGTGTAAGTTACAGAACAATTCTTTATATTACAAGTTAAGTTAGCCTTTAACTATGGTGTCTCATAAAAATAATCAAACATTGTATACATAAACATGTATGAAGGATAAAAAGCACTGTATGCCAAGCCAACATAGGCTTCATATTTAAATTAATATATAAATCATAAAGAACTGTAATATGCTAGGGCCATATTCATAGCGGACTAAATACAATTTTCCTATATCAGAAAATACTGTGATGGAACCAATAACTCCGTTGGCGTGAGCGATAAATAGTCGTACGAAATTAACTTTATTGCAAACATGGCATTTTATTGTTATGAACAAATAGAGGTTAAATTTCCTTGAACGAATCAGTGTACCATATTCTCATTTATAAAAAACAAACGTGTGGCGATCTCACGATGATAGTGATATTGGACGCATCGCATTGTAGGGTATGATAAGTATGTTTGATGAGAGTCCTTTTATTTGAATCTGTCGAATTAATAGCTTAGTATTACATATAGAAATGTAAGTTAGTCGTGGCTTTCCGACTGCAGTCACGTGTGTGCGTTTCTGTCGATTGTACTTTTAAACAATGGTTTTTGTTTTCTAATTAAATTGATTTAAACACAGTTAAAGATAGAGTAGTGTAAGAGTTACATTACCGATATTAAATTAGTATTAAATTATGATTACCTACATTTAATTAAAATTGTACCGGAAACTACACACTACAAACAGGCGATGTTAGCAAGTACGATTTGAGTTGCAACGAGTAGTTAGTTGTTCCGGATGGTGTTATTAAAGACAATATTAGCAGCACTTGGTTGCAGGTTTCTCAGTACCTTAATATTTAGTTGACTATTTGTGTTAGAGTATTTCATCTAAACAAGTTCTTAATTAATAAATAAACTTGATATTTATTTATTAGAGTTATAAATGATTCTAAATATATTTTAATAATTATTGTTTTTAATTTTAAACTATTTTTCCAATTTTAAATACGAATTATCTATACAAATAAATAAAATTGGAGTATCTGTTTGTAATATTAAAATAACCGCTTTATACTAAATGCATGTATGTATACTCGGTACATATATATTTATATGATAATAAACTAACTTAGACGACTTTTATTTTAGAATTTTACGTGGATGAAGTCACGGGCACAGCAAGTTGCTTTATATTTTCGGTTACCTGTGATAAGATAAAGTCTGTGTTAACATAAAAATTTATTGAATGAACATAGACACTATAATAATAAGACAGTCTTATTTATATTTTTTGCTTAGCTTTCATTGTAATGAATGATTTCTTAACATTAAAAAATATTAATTGAAATATGTATCCAATTTACGTAATAACAAATATTTTATCAAATCTTATATTAAGTACTATTTTGTAGAATTCAGTCGAATGAATGACGTGTTTCTTTTAGTACATTAAAAAGTAGCTAAATAAGCTAAGATTTGTTATAGCTTCATAAATTGGTCGATATAAATGATACATTTATAATAAAGTTTATAGTATCGTTATTTAGTAATTGTCAATTGTCGTAATTTTTTTTCAACTTTACACTTTTTCAGAACGGAGAAATGAAAATAATTAGACGCTGTCCCAGTGCGCCACGATGTAAAATTTTATTTATAATATATGCTCCTTGTATTTTTATAGTGTGTAACTTCAATGCTATTATGTTATTATTAAAATGTTATTATTAAAAATATATTATTGCCATACATATTTAATTTCAATAAACATATGATGTAAAATGAATTAACTAACTGTTCTATTGCATGCAAAGCTCCGAGCCTTAATATAAAGTTATCTTCAGAATTTGCTTACCATCGGAAAGCTAAGCACCTGTTAAGTATCGATCAAACACTCGTTGTCACGCATTACAATGTTATTCTTTAGCACCCTTTTTGTTTGATCTCTCTCTATCAATTTCCATTCTGCATAATTTTTGACGACACCGATAAAGGTTATATTAAAAGTCGTGTTTTGAAATACTTGATGTAATATGGTAACGTTTCTTAATCGTTATGACTTATGAATAGCAATTTGTGGGAATTTTTTCTACTGTATTTCTTTAATAAAGAGCTGTTACATATAAAGTTTTGAAATAAAAATCGATTTACGCGCTTGTTAAAAATATTTGTAATATTCAAATAAAAAAATAGAATATAAAACATGATGTGTAAATAGGGGTCCGAGTTCAATATTAAATATGTGTCGTTGTCGTGCGCACCGATGAAAGAAATCAGATATAAATGTTTGCCAAGTACTAAAGGTAATCTTGAAATTTATTTATAAGTAAAGTTGAAACCTGTGGTTTGCTATGGCTAGTTCCAAGTTTCCTAGTTTCCAAAGTTATATTATTATAATAGCAATTAAATATAAAAATATCTTTATTTATTTTTCCAATTTTATAATATTGGCTAATTCATTCGCATTCATTAAATGCAAGTAATCATTTTGTATATAATTATCTCATCGTTTAATCTAGTTAAAATTATGTTTACAAGTTAAATATTTGAGTAATGAAGAATTCAAAATAGTTTTAAAATATTTCAGTAATATTAAACTCGGCTGCTGTTTTGCAAGTAGAACTTGGAGTTGCGGTGTACGTTTCTAAATAATTGTTTCCGTAAGCTAAATGACGGGAGGAATAGGCAGGTTTAATAAAATTAAGCGTTAGTCTCGCGCTCGCCATTTTATTAATATAATATAAGATAAATATTTCATATAAACGAACGAATATTTTTTATAGTACAAAATATATTCGGTGTCATTAGTCATTTACGATAAAATAAAATAATATTATAATAATATTACAATTTTGATTACTAATGTAACGTAAACAGATGGCACAAGAATTAGAAGCCGACGACGTTTTAATCGACCTTATTTGTTTCCCTTATTTATTCACATGATGCTGCAACGCATTTACTGAACAATCATTGTCGTGTCATTACGACGTCATCAGTTCCATCAGTATTTCGGTCAGCGATGAAAACTTGAGCACTCACCTAATAAAGGATTATTTGCTTTCTACAGCCTCATGGATGTACAAGGTATATATTGATTTCCTGCATCAAAGAAACAAAAAATATATCAAAGTTTTCGTACTAAAATACAAAAATATAATACAAATGTATAAAAAATGTACATAATTTTTTGGTTACACACTTTTTCCCGCATAGCAAAGTTAAGAACCTAATGTCAAGGCAACCCGTTATCCACTTTCTGCCCGAAATCGAAACATTGTTTGTTGAGTGGCTGAACTCAATAAAATATTTGAAATATAATCATAATATTTAATTTAATATACAGGTTTTATTTAGTTTAATATGTAATTATTTATTTTAATGCTTTTAGTTTAATAGTGTAATTTTTATGAAAATCTCACTTCCTAACTTCAATGTTATAAATAAGAGATTGTTTTGTGTTTTTTTGAAATGTTTGTTGTTTTAAAAACAAATTGTTTGTTATTTTTTCTCGCGATAATGACTGAACGGATTTAGATGTACATTTATAGTCATGTAGCTTATACATTATAATAAAATAAAAATTTAAAATTTATAAGTATTTTGTGTGATTTGGCCATATTATAATGGTAATATTCAAGTAAGTCGGCTAAATACCTGTCCTCTAAGAGCTGCTTCGGGGTGTACTGCATAAAGCTTTGGAGTTACTAATATGATGTACCGAAGGATTGTTAGTTTTATTTAAGATAAAATCATATGGTACAACTTTTTTAAATACTTTTTTAAATAGTTCGTGGGATTTACAACAGGATCTATCCAGTATGTGGATGCCATACATATAAAATTATGAGCCATAAATACAGTTAGATTGTATATTTTTTATACAATGAACATTTTAAAGTATCTCTTTATCAAAATTGATTTATTTGTCGCTAAAATTATTTAATGTAGATGAAATTAGTCTTTTACACAACGTAGCTAGGAAGAATAGTTTGAAAGTTGTCGCGATAAAATTGACAGAGTGGAGTGCCATTAGTCGCCTATTATACCTATAGAGGTATAACCGTCTACGACAAGTTAAACTGTTGTATTAAGTAAAGTTCTTCTACACATAAAAAAAAATGCATAGGCAATTCTCTTTACTAGACGTTATAAAAAGAAAATATCTTTTATCTCTTTGTTTATCTGTGCAAATGTATGTTTTACTTCCTGTATTTGTCATTAAATTTTATATGAATCTATATAATCATACCTATGGGTAATTTAACAACACACCACGCGGGCAAAGACGCGAACAGAGGCTAGTACATTATATATGACACCAAAAGAGATTGTCGTTTTCACGCATCAATTATATTTAATTTTGAATGATTTGCAAATTTTTCTACTCTTATATAAGTTGTAGTAACAACGGTAGCAATGTCAATTACATTAATCTAAATTCAAAAAGTTAATAAAGCACATGGACAAAGGCGATATGCCGTTTTTGGATGTTCGCAAATAATTATACATAAGGTTACTAAAATTTAAGTGCATATCAATAACTTAACATAAAAAAATCTAATTTTGCGAAAATCTAATATTTTTTTAAATTAGACTTAACAACGCTAATGCCAGCGTATGGCTTAGCGGTTAGAGCAATTCGATGTTTCCAAGAGTCGTGGATTGAGATTTAAAATCCCGCTACGTTAAATTTTTCCTAAAAATAGGTATCTATTTTTAATAAATTCTATTTTTATTAAATAAAAATAGAATTGTTTAACTAATTATATTTAATGATTCGAAGAGACGTCATTCTTTTATATTATTTATTTGGTTAAAAATATATATTTAGTTCTTAAAACGTATACGAATACATCAACAAAATTTCATTGGGAATCTTGCAAAATCATATTTTCTTATATAAACATCACTTTGGCTCCAGGTTTTAGATAAGATTAAATTGGTTTTTGCTTCATAATATGTTTTATTGTTATACTTTTTAGACAGTTTTAATGAAATTTGTTTAAAACAAGTGAAAAACAATGGATATATAAGTAATAATATATCCAATAAAATTTCTGCGAATACCTATTATTACTTAAAATATTATATTTCAATGGTGCTTGTCGGAAAAATCAATTGAAACAATTTTATCAAGATCAATTCTGGAGTGGCGATAAGTATTGATAAACTTTGTTATCGAGTCGCACATATCAAAGCTTTAACGAGTTCTAAACAAGCTTTATTATGGCAACTCACTTTATTGGACATGCGATTGTGACCCTTATAATGATAGCAAGATCAAGCTTTAATACGGTAAACTTTATTATGTAATCTTCGACTATATGAGAAATTGAAAAACTGAATTATATTAAGAGAATCGGCATTTTAATGAATTATTCATGAATAATATTTTTTTGTTCAGAAAGTTTATTATTTTAAAAAAAATTATAGACGGTCAGTCTTCGCAAAATATTATAATTATGGTCTGTTAACGATTTATAAAAAAAAAACAATCAATATTAATTGAGTGCTATTTTAAACAGTATTAGGCGTTCTAGTAGTTCAAAATAGTGAGTATTATTATTAACTTTCTTTTATTATTTACCTTTATATTAAATAAGGGGTAACTTTATTAAATTTTTAATAATAAGGGGACGCCGGCGGATGTTGGAATGTAAAATACCTAGTCATTGCTATGATTTCCATTGAAGTCAGCTCCCAGTTACGTAGGTTATATTAGAATCGAATCGAGAGTTTTATTTCATTACATATGATATCTCCGTTATATTTAAAAACACATATAGTATTCTTAATTAAGTATTTTTATAATATATTTTTATATAACATAAAATATACTAACTTTCACTCACTGCTAGTTCACCAGTTCAATATTATGAAGACGACCATCTATGGAAGATTCTACAGGACTTTAACGGTCTTGATGTGGACACAAGGGCTTCTTTACCTTGGGTATCCTGAGGATCCTTTCGGAGAAATAAAAATTTTGTCTATGCAATTGTACACCAAGTTACAAAGGCAAGAAAGTAGATAGACCAGATACACATTTGGAAAAATATATATGTGTCTAGGATATCCAACAGATATACAGCCTTAGTTTATTTTCATCTTATTAACAGTGACTATTTGCTTATATGTAATCAAGTAGCCAAGATAATATGCTACCAATTTGCTTTTCGATACTTTATCGTGGACATGTAGGTATACTAAGGGAACAATACCATATTTGTTCGTGAAAATATATATTCTGTAGTGTTAGTAGATAGATATAGACTGAACTAGTAAAAAAAATAAGTTACTTAAATATACTACTCTCCAGCACGTAGGGATAAGGCATAATCATTACTAGGAACTCTGGACCCCTAGCCACCGATGGCTTAGATATTTGTTCCGTTATTGATTTTTTTAATATATATTTATTTAAATTCACACGGCTTCCCTAGCCTTGTAGTAAATAATAATAAACTGTAATATTATATATATAATTCCAGTACAATTTTTTTTTCTTATTTAAGTGTGTTTAATTTACGCTGATTTTCACCAAAGCTTACTTAATAAATTAGTATATTAATTAATTCCTTCCATGTGCAATAAGAAGACTAGATTTCAGTGTATCTTAAAAAAGTTGACCAGTCTTGGTTTCGGATGAAAACCTTGTTTCATTCGGACTCTACTTTTTAGCTAATTACCATATGAACTTCTAAGTTATAGCTTGCATAGACAAGAAAGTAAAATTTCTGAAACAAAACCTGTGTATTGATAATACACAACAGAGTTGTATTTTCTAGCGGATGAGCTTAATTGTTATATTACAAACAAGGTTCAAATGCATGCATTACGTTTAGAGATTAACATAGACATATATATATATATATATATATATACATAGTCCAACAGACAAAATGAGAAACAGACAGACAAAAGCTTTGAAAATCGTAGATTCATTTTCTACTAGTTACTATTTCTTTTAATTATTTATTATTTACGAGACATAAGACTAGAAAGAAACTAGAAAGGTACATATTTTGATTTTAGAGTAATAGAAAATATTTTATTAATTAATCGATTTCACTTTTTAGTGTCACTTTTTAGGTTCATCGATTTTCAAATTACAATTCATGGTGTACTGGTTTAAGAAGATGCATGTGCATTCGCAGCGATGCTTAATAGTAAAGTTCTAATTAATGAATTTCTATGCTTTATGCAAAATAAAATAGACCTTATTAACAAACTCAGTATAGTCCAAATTTTGGTGACAAATTTATCAGAACGTGAAATACGCTATGGTAATGCGATTGCTTGTGAACAAATTAAAAGTGCAAATCGTACAGTTAATTTATAATATAAATATAAATTTAAAAAACCTATTATGCTGCCAAAAGAGTCGGATCTACCTAGTATCAACCATTTGACGCTAAGGATTAGAACCGACTGCCTCCTCCTTTGTGTATGTCGATGGTTTACTTAAGGACATGACTTATGTTAAGCTTGAAATGTAAATAATAAAGGACACGTTTAAGGATTATCAAAACTAAACTAAAACTAACAATACCGTTATCAAACAACTAGTCTTAAGAACGTGTAATGAGGAAACGAGAGAAATATAAGTGCTAAGGTCTCGATTATTTTTTAAGATGCTGTCTTTAATAAATGTGCATCGTTAATATGTACGTAAAACACTATAGTTGATTACACTTATCTATACATTTATTATTGTGCCCATTCGTAAATAAGATCAATTAAGTTCGAACAAGCAAACAAATAGAACCATCAACTAAGTTCGTTCTATCTACATCATTATAATCTATTTCTGCTACATTTATAACATTATTTAAAAGTTTCAGTCGTTTAACACCCCTTTTCATTTTGATGTACAACTTTCAATTTAATAATATTCTCGAAATTCGAATTTTGCGACATGCATTTCTGGCCACAATAAGTTTAGATGAATGTTTCCAGAGTTGAATTAGCGACTGAGTGTAGTCTAAAATATTTCATAACTGATGAACTTTTATGCTGAGGTATGCCAATATAAGAGCAGTTTAAATTTACGTAAAATATTTTTAAGTATACAATTTGAATTCATCAGTGGAGCAAACTAAGTGTCTTGACAGGCTCAGATTGACCTCTATGCTATGCTATTGATACCAAAGCGTAAAGCTATAAAAAAATTCAGCGTTTCGTTTGTATAACACCTTGCCATGACCTTAGCAGATTATGTCATTAATTGTGTCTTATATTATTGTAGACTTTTAAAAGCATAAAAGTATTTTTACTATTAAAATATACTGTCTTATAACAAATTTAACGGCGGATCTTTGTAAATTCCTGCGAACTCTGTGGGGAAGGGCCATTTCACTGCAATATGTTGCGGTCCCCCCACGCGACGTCAGGACACAATGCCTAGCGGAATTTATGCATCTAGGGGACTCTGCACGTGCAATGTCAATGTAGGTGGTCAATATTAATAAATTTAATTTAATAATTTTTATATATTCCTTATATAAGGAAAGCTGAGACGATCAAGTAGTTTCCCACTATCATTTGCACTGTTACAGTAAAATGTTATGAGTAAAGACAGCAAAAAAAACAAAAATAGATTGTTAATTTTTATTTTCTCTGCTAATGTATTATTAAAACTTGTTGATGCCCGGAACTTCGATTATGTATATTTTATAACCTTATGACATCCTACTTCGATTTACTACCAGTGTTGAATTTGAACCTTTGATCCTAAATTATAATAACTTTCGATAAAGTTATTTTCTTTGTATTGTCTCTAACTTGTATTTTTTTCAACTTCACGCTTCTCGCTCTTTCTGCAGTCAAATGACCTAAGGACATTACTAAATGACAGAACTCAACAATCTATTTTTGTCTCAACATCCCCTTTAGTCTTACCAGAGTGAAAAATGAATACATTAGTTCTACATCACTCAGGAGTTCTACTCTTCGAAATCAATTATACTTTAAATCCGGACCTGGCTTAACAGCTATATAAAAAAAGTGTGCAAACAGACAAAAAACCATTAAAAAACATTATAATACATATATTCATATTCTATTACTACTTTTTCATTGACCTAAAGTAGTTTTTCTTAATTATATTCAATTTACAGACACACTTTTTACTATTTTATTATAGTAGATGTATATAGATAGAACATAGATTACAATATCCATTTCAACCAAATTTGGAAATTAAATAAATTTATTATTAATAAAAATTTATGAATAATATTAAAATAACAATTGTTTTAATTAAAGCTTTGTGGTAAGCGAACAAAAATCAAATTTAACAAATGACACCAGGCATCATAAATATACGTGATATTTTACGTATTCGTTTTGCTCGTAGCAAACAAAAGATAAACAAATCAGAACAAACAGATAGATATGATTTGATACTAAAATACCGTACAGTATTACCTTTAGTTTTGAATTGTACATACAATTGAAATTGTACATGAAGTTGAAATGTAACATATATGAACACATTGCTAAATACGACATTCATCCATAACAAGATAAAAAAAGTTATACGTTTTTCAGTCTCCATAATTAGTTTAAAATCGTATTTATATTATATACCAACAACATTATTGATTGTACGAACGGTTTTCATCTGTAGCGAATCGGAAATAGATTTAAGCTTTGGTATATATTCCAGATTTTGAACTTTATTATATTAGATTTTTTCTTCAATACTGAACAAAATATTCTAAAAGTGTTCACTATTGTCACTTATGGCTTTAGAGCATATTAGCACTGAAACATTGGCTACCACAATTGCAGCGAAGCGCGTGCGCGTCGCAAATTGCGTGTCAAACCGTGAAATCGCATATGATGCGTTCCGCCTTGTTAGCCTCCCTCTCTTCGTTTGCCCTCCATCATCACTTGTGTTACCAGATACAAGACTCGAAGTTGCGCCTGTCTCAATTATTTTGTTTTAATATAATAAATAAAAAAATATATAATAAATAAAAATTATATCTAGAGAACCAAGTACCTACGTCCTATGTATATATATAATAATTTATTTCATGTTATATAAATACTTTCACGTAGGGCTATAAATAGTTAAAATACAATGTACATATCGTTGCACGTGCAATATCAGGGAAGGTAGTTTTGTAAATACTGCGTATCAACATTTTTACAACTTTACAGGAAGAAGGAAAAGCTTAATAATTTGGTAATACTAGTGTCCAGGCGGTATGGTTTTTATTGAAATATTTAATTGAATAGCGAAACTGTGCTTAAAATTTTTAGCCACGAAATTTCTGCTGTTATATAAATTTATAAGTGAATAACAAACTCAAGCTAATCATATTAATTTCTCTTATTTCTTCTAATTTTATTACATTATTATTTATCTCTGTACAGACTACATGTGGCAATACCGATCCTGCCGTAGCGGATCAACCCTGTTAAATTTGTAGGCAGCGTAAAACTACCCTGTACAATGTATACATATATTTGACACTCGCAACAAAGCTGGAAATGTCACGCGATTGTTGAGATTTTCCATCTTGTTTACTATTGAATAGATTGTATAAAGAATAATGACAATTTTAAATACATTTACCACCAGGTTACGGAGACCTTTGCAAATTGTGATTGTTACCTTTTTATATGAAAATAAATGCTTATGCAAAGATAGAAGATATAATAGCGTAAAGAATATTTGTATAATTGAAATGAAAAATTCTTTTATTATTTTTTAAATAAGTACTCATAATTAAAATATGATATATATATATATATTTACGTTTGAATCATAGTTGGTCCTACAGTTGTATTGTTAATCAAGCTTCTAAGAAATCTTCGTTAAAGTGTGTTCTGCTAAGATAGAACTAGCAAGTAAACTAAGTAATAAGATCAATGTTTTTAATAAATTCTTTGATTCATACGGTTCATAGTTATTATATTATAATGGATTTAGATAAAAAAAAATAGAATTATATACTATTGTATATTTCTAGACGTCGCGTCGTAATGACGTGATCTGGACAATATGATTAACTAATGGTTATGGGTTCTAACTTCACTAGGAGGACTGCTTTTACGACAAATGCAAAATTGGCTTTCTAAGCCACGGATATGAACATTTGAACTCCAAAATGTGAGAAATACTCAAATGTAATACGTAAGGAAACATAATATGTAAACCAATAGTGCTATCTGTTTTCAATTTAAACACCTGATAAACTGATTTTTTGTCGGAACCGATATGGTTTTAATTAATTACACTTGTCCCCGCAAAATTGAATTATTATAGCGTATACAATATGGTATATGGGGAGAACGCATATTGTGATGCACCCTACTCGCGTTGCCCTTGCTTACGCATGCACGTGCTTTAACTACC
Source organism: Podotricha telesiphe (assembly GCA_038994665.1). NCBI lineage: Eukaryota > Metazoa > Arthropoda > Insecta > Lepidoptera > Nymphalidae > Podotricha > Podotricha telesiphe. Next base: position 275,754 of record JAOYRR010000010.1, on the reverse strand, counting down.
GGGGGCTGTAATAGCATAATTATTTTGTTGATGACACAAACTAGCTCTGATTGATGCTTATACGTGAATATAGGTTAGCTTTTTGATAGTAAATCCTCATTGATTAAACCTTTCTGTGGTCAAAGAGAAGATAGTTGGTTTTATTAATAGAATTCTTTAAAGGTATTTTGTTGTGTTATATTTGCACACAAAATTTCACTAAACATTTTCAATCCATGTTTTTCCAATAAAAAAGTTTAAAAGTCAAATATTGGCATATCATATTACAGGCAACTTCAGTCAGAGGAAGTAGTTGCTAAATGGAGAGGGTGAAGCACTGAATGTGCTTTAAGATTCATTTTTCACTCAGTAAAACTTATACTTACTAAGAGTAAGCTCTGGAGATTATTAATAGTGTCTTTATAACTTTGTTTTCATTGGGAATTATATTAAGTTACATACAATTTGTGTTTGGCACTACGATGCAATTTAAATATTGTTGTTTTAATTAAAAATATATATATTAAAAATGTCTTGAGCTGTGCAAAAATATTTTGTATTCATGGAACCTACACAAGATACCAGACTAAGATTTCCATTTTTATCTTTTCGTACCGACCTCGAGAACTACTGGCACGCCCACCAAAATGATTTTTGGGTGTGGGAGAGGGTGGCCTCGTATTTCACAATTAAATTTTTCTGGCGCGATCTCAGTGTACGCCGAGCTACGCCGCACGCTTGGGGTGAGAAGTAGAGCTGCTCAAACTTTCGTTAATTCAATTCCAAATATATTTTATTTTGAGGCAAAAATAATATAATAATTCTCTGGAACAACTGGTACTGCTGCACTATTTAAGTGTTATACAAAACGGGTACACAGCTAAAACTGACGCATATAGACGACTGAAATTTAAAAAGTATTTTCCTATAGTCAAAATTACAGATGATAGATATAGAGAAAATGTGACAAGGATCATAGAGAAATGAAGGAAGGTTTTTGAAAAATTATATCTATAATATTTATTATTTTTTAACCATTTAAGGACGACACTTAAGCACATTAAGGTCATCGTAAAGTTGTCGAAATTAGTTGTAACAATCAGACTTATTTGTATAATTAATAAATTATTTATTGCGTAAAGTACGGACCGCAAATATCGCTGTGGATATCTATATAGATATTATACATATATGTATTTACGTTGTATCCATCAACGAACGAAAATGAATATATACATACATACGGTTTTAAATCGTTTCGCTTGTATCGTGATAATTTAATTAAAACTTAACTATGAAATTCTTTATATATATTAGTGTTTTCCTTTACGTCAAATTAAACATTGGAAGTTTAACAATCGGTGTTCGTCGGTTTAATATCGCAACGGCGACGACACGGCGCGGCGTCACGTGCGCGCAAAGATACACTAACACAGGCGCACTTGCCTCTGTGCGGGTGACCTGAATCCCATGAAGACTTCGACATTATATTATACCTATCTAGCATTATGTTCCCGCTTTAAGAGAAATCATTGAATTTATAATTTAAATTGTATCATATATTAAAATGTTAATATGTGTTCGTGCAGTGTGTCCGGCGATCGATAATATTTATTAAGTTGTATAATATAAATTATTTATTTATTAGAATTACTATGGCTTTTTATCATTTCTGTTTTTAGAATTTTACTACAATATTATGTTATACTAGCTGTGCCCGTGACTTTGTCCGCGTGGAGGTATATATATCTTACATTAGGTATTTGCCAGTGAAAGCCCCGTCAAAATCGGTGTAGCCGTTCTAGAGATTAGCCGGAACAAACAGACTGACAGACACAAAAATAGCAAAGAATAATATCCTGGTATATGTAGCGTGTATACATATGCATTTAGCATATATATACTATAATATTAATTTATTGACTACATTGGTTCACTATTTTGGCTTTAATGGCTTGAACATAAGATACTTACTTGATATTTTGGTCAATTCACACAATGTCTTTATAACTTGTAGCCTATGTGTTATTCTGATGTATAAGCTATATTATTGTAAAGTTTCATTAGAATCTATACAGTAGTTTTTACGTGATAGAGTAACAAACATCCTTACAAACTTTCGCGTTTATAATATTAGAAGGATAGAAGTAAACAAGAGACGTCGAATGAGAGACGAGAATGGTTAAAAGATCAGCTATATATTTCATTTCATGCAAAATCAAATAACAGAGAGCTCGTTACGACAAATCAATATGAAATTTGATACATTTTATAAATTTAATATTAAAATGAGGCTACTAATATTAAAATCACTGTAACCAAATAAATAAAATATATAGTCTCAGGCATAATAAAAATAATCGGATTAACAAGTGTTGCCACCTACATAGTATACGTTTGTAGTTCACCTTTAATTTTTATTAGAATCCTATTATCGGATTCATCATAATAAGATAAAAAGCAAATACATTATCCAGTACGTTTTTATTTCAAATAACATCTTAACTGTAGTATAATAAGGTATGATGTAGCTTATATCGTGCTTTGGGGAGATTTTTATTGCCTACAAAAGTGCAATTTTGAAATAAGGTAACAGGTGCAGCTATTCTGTGCGGTCCGAATTGTTTAAAAAATTATGCCTTTGTACCTGTATTAAATGTATAAATCGCAAAGGCACCTTTTGAATTTTTCGTGTTATTTTTTACAGGTTCGTTACTCATTGAGTGTGACAAAGCTAAAAATAAGTAAGTTAGTTCAAGGAAATAATAAAATAGTATTTCCTTAATTTCTTACGGGAACCTAACATATACTACCTCTGTACACGTTTTTCAATGAAAGTTACGGTCGAAAGTGAATTACTTAATATATAGTATATATATTAAGTAATTCATAAAATCCATGTAAATTTCATATTTCGGGCAGCAACTAGTGCAATATAATACAACACTGATAAGTTTTATTATTTACTATTATTCTTTCCTACTACTAGTCTACAAGGCATAACTAGTAATAAATATAATGAGTTATGACGACTTTGAGAAATAAAGTTTGGTAAAGCAAAAAAATGACTTTATACAATTTCATGTTTTATGTAAATAAATACCCTTGAGGAGTAAACAGACAAATACATTTATAAAGTTTTAACTCGATATAAAGTTATTTTTGCTTATCGCGTATATTGACGGGTGGTATAATCAAACGTGTGTTTCTACCAAAGTAGGACATACATTGTAAGGCTTAATGTAAAACAGACGTGCCAAGCGGGACTGAAAACCATCGATATTTAAGAGGTAGTCATAAATTACCATCCTTGCTCCATTACTATTGTCATCGAACAACGATATTGTATTGGATTATTATAGGTATATTAAATTTATCTTGTATTGTTTTAAAATTTTTATTTTTTACTTCACATACGAATGCATCTTGCTTAAACAGATTTTTTTTATTAATATATTTACTTTTAATGTTTTATACTGTGTTGAACATGTAACATTACCTAAATGCTTTGTGGTTTTCAATAATTTTTATCTCAAAAAGCATATATCGCCGTCCCCGAGGAATAAGCCGGTAATCGAAAAACTCAAATTTTACAGGAGAGACAAAAAACCGTTTCAATCAATAATAGAGCTAAATTGGTATATTATACATCAATTGATAGGTATTTTATTTTCCTATTTTTGAGATTCAATAGTAATTAATCTTTTTTTATAGTTACCGAGTTATTTTAAAAAAAGCAATAATACACAGAATATAATATTAATAATTTAAACACGAATATTTTTTAGGTATATAATAATTATTCTTATTAATTTTCTATTATTAACATGTCAGACTATAATATACACTAAAAAAAGAAATTGAGTTTATATGATAATATGAGTTATTCAAATATTGATTGACTTGACTCCCTCTTCAAATAATACCTATATACATTATTAAAGGTGCAATTTTTTTAAATAAAACAAATGTTACTAAAAATAATAACATCATATATTTAGTAGCTTAAGTAACTTATACTATTTACTTATTGTTTACATCTAAAAAATTGCATAAAATGAAAAAAATTTTTTATTTTATACTATCTATTTTTAATACTATCTATTTAGTTTTCTATATTTAGAGATACGTAAAATGCCTCGGAACTGCACAATCATTATATAGAGTTTTTTAATAGAAATTTATAAGCCGGCGTTAAATCATTGGAACCAATTCTCATCGTTCCGCTGAAACAAAAGAAAAAGACCTCTTGATTGGCACATGAAACATTAATGTCCATCACTTCAGACCAAAATAATGTTACCCTTCGAATCTTTCTTCCATTTTACGGTATCTACAAGACTTTTGATATTTAAAAAGTCCGATAGATTAATTTCCTTTAACTCATATTTTTCTCTTGTACTTTTTGAGTTTAATATTATGCCATAAATTTGGTATTACTTTATTTTTCATATTCCTCTATATACATGAATTAATTGCATCTCCGCCATTTATACTATGCCCCGTAACAAAAAATGTATGTGTTATATTAAGGCTTAGTTTTTAGATGCATAAATCTGATTTTATTTTGTTCACCACAGCCGTCTGAATGAAAAAATTATATCATTAATATCTAGTCGGCCTGTCTTTTCAAGTTTTTTAATAAGAATTCCAATTTTAGTCCACCCCTTTTTGCCAATCTGCACATGCCAAACGAAGCAGTGCCTTTCTTGCGTAAAGCATAAAAACTGTATACAGGATACTTTCTTTTATATTAAATTCAGAAACTTCAGACTGGGTATATGTTAAACTTCCTGTATATCGAAAATTGTAATTGTAATAATTGGAATATCAGCAGTCTTTTTTTCAGCCTTCTTTATTTTTCTTACTCTATCCTTCTTCACTATATTAGTTGTATATTCATTCTGTAGGCGCTGCAAATCTACAGGATCACACTCGTGGTATTTGGCACTAAAGAACATTGATCCTTCTTTGGTGTGTGAAAGGAATAATAAAACTTGGTATTACATATGGTCTCATAATAGCGTTTTGTAGCTATTTCACTAATATGATGACTTATATGACTGATGTCTTAGCTTCGCATACCTTATACCATTTAGAAATATTAACGAACTCAGACCAAAATTCACTTTGACAATCTTTTCGTCTGTAATGGGAGGACACATCAGGAAACATTATAATATCAGTTACTATGTTTTTTGCTTTATTTTGATTATCTTGCGAGGTCTCTTATGGTGCCTGCCTTTCATCTGCTTTATTTTGTTCTTTCATCTGTTCTATAATACTCTGTGAATTTCCACTTCTCTCTTATTTTACCATTTACTGAATACTTTTCAAATAATATTTGATCGTCGGCATGCGGTTATTTTCCATATTAACAGTCACCCCTTAAACATTAACATTTGTTTTGCACTGAACTGCAACTGAAACTAGCCAAACTAAAAATTTCATTAAAAATGGCCAACTTCTGTGTTTCGGATCATTTTTCGCTGCATTTCTTTTTGACCGACAAATAAGTATCATTACTTTCTCTGAATATAATATTGTTTTAGAACGTCAGCTTATCATTACACTCAGGGTACTGAGATATGGTTATGTCTCTTCAGTTTTCTAAATTTAGTTTGTATTAATACTAGTTCTTGTGTGTCTCCGTGCCAAAGTTCTTGTTTTCTCCGTTCCCATGTTCTTGTAATTCACCATTCACGTCATCTTGTATTTCGTAATTTCTACTTTGTTGAGATTTCTTGAAATGAGAGATGTGCATTTCGTCTACACTATCCACAGCTTCTTATTCAATAGTATCATATTCTTTTGCGTCTATATATGATATTGTTTCTGCATCAGTTTTATCAATTCCACTATATCATAGCAAAGTAAACCAGGTTCAAGTTCGAAACGAAGATAGTGGATGGGGCTTAAGCTATTACCAATAATTTACAGGTACAAGATTTCGCGAGAAGGTGTAGTCGTCATGAGATATATATTTTTTGAAACGATAATTTCACGAAATTTGTCGCAAGGGAAAACTCTATTATTTACCAGTCCTGTGTTATATAGTAATAGAGTACTACTATAAAAAGTTTCAGTTTTAAATTACGGCCACATATATTTTTGACATTTCTCCAAACCTTTTTTCCACGCAAATATCATAATGGTTATTATAAAAGAGTAAAATATAGCATAATATTGTAATCGCTTTTACAGATTTCAGGCACTGTATTTAATAATAATAAGAGGATTTTTCGTGTCACATTAGTCTTTTTTGTGGCAATAGAATAAACGGGTATTTTTTAATATCTCAAAAAATATAAAAAAGTCATAAGGCGTATTCTAACCCTTAGATGCCGAATATGACATAACATTAAAACCCCGTAATAGCACATTACCGGATTTTTCTGCAGAGGCGGCGATATTTTTTCAGAAGTTAACGTTTTTAATTCACGGCAAAGACTGCAAATCCGTTTAGTTAATACGTTTTACGTTTAAAAGAATGCCTCTTTTTTCTTCACTGCGGTAGTCTACAGGGAATTGTATCTTTATAAGTAACCCGATTTTTTCCTATATTGAAATTTAAATGTCAGCGACATTACAGTACAGCAATAAGTAGTTATTGTTATTTGGTATATTTGTTATATTAAGTAAAAGTGCGTAAACATTTTGTCTTCATTGGGGATTCATATTCTTTTATTCATATTTAATTTTTACTCTCTCGCATAGTTGTCTACAAAATACTTTCATGTATTGGTTTATAAATAGTTTATTATACATAATAGCTTTATAATATAATGTTTATAACGTAGTAAGGAACCAAAAATTTCACGCGCATTATTTCATAAATTTAAGGTTTAATAAAATCAGTGCTTCTGTTTATGTTAATTAGGTAATGTTTCAATTTAGGAATTAAATTTATTAGTATAACTTTGCCCGCGACTTCGTCCGCGTGGAATTATAAAATAAAAATATCTCCTAAGTACCTCCTTATTAAATCGGGTATCCGCCAGTGAGAGTCCCGGCCAAACAAAAATCATAACGTTAGACGTAATTTATAAATAAAATAAATGGCAAATAATGACAAAAAATGGAAAAGAAATGTCTAGACAGTGGGCATTGGGGTTCTGTTTGACTACCCTGCTATGCGGGAAAAGCGTGAAGCTGCAAAAACAAATAAGAAACAAACCAATACACACTACTCGTTAGAGCCGTTTTCGGATAAAACGCTCAATCAATTTATTCATTGACATTTTTTTTTAAACTTCACACTGCTTCACGCGTAGCAGGGTTTGAAAGCTATTGATTAAAAGAAAATTTTACCTTTTTTTTAAAGCAATGATACACATGAAACCTGCATGGCACGGATATATACGATCGATACGGTGATTTGAGTCGATCCAAGAGATCCAAGAGTAAATGATAAAGTCAAAGTCATATAATTTTATACATAGGAATTTTAGGAAGATACATGCTTGTTTTTTAAACGTCAAATAATTTAATTTACCTCCAGATAACTAAAATTAATGCCGCAGACCTGAAAAGAACCGGCGTAAGAAACTCAGCGGGCTACTTTTTTTTCACTCAATTATTTATATATCTATTAGTGACAATGATACCTTTGAAGTAGGTAGCGAGCATTTTATTCACAATAGCATAAGATACAAGATTGTTAAGCGAGATAACTTATATAACATCATCACGTTTCCCGCAAGGCATGAATATTCAGAAAAAACCTAGTGTCAAGACACTCTCTCTTCCACTTTCCGTCCATAATCGAGACATTATGTGTTGAGTGGCGGAATTCACTTTGTCTTAGGGACACGAATAGAAAAATGCAATTATTTTAAATATAATCATGTCTCCAAGTGGGAATCGAATCCACAACCAATCGCGTTTACAGTGAGACGCTGTCTCACTGTGTCAGGATGGCCACAAATGACATTGTGTAATATTAGTTAGAGCATTATGGGTTGAGTGGCAAAATCCAACGTCGCCGTCCTTTATTGAAACAGACTGTGGAGATGAACAGTTTAAGTAAATATAAAAATCTGGCAAGCGTTTATTTCCTGCCTATTCGACTAAATTCCACCATCCAAAGCCTAGCCTTGAAAATAGAAAATTGGAAAAGGTCAAGTCGACACCGGGATTTCTCTGTGTACCCCGAATACTGAAAAATTAATAAACATATTTCCCCAGTAGGGTTTGAATCCAAATCCATCTAACTGCTCTATAATCGTATCAAATGAGTTTTTATGTATTACATATTTTAGAAATACTTCCATGTCACCTTTACCCTTTGTACATGTCCTTTGTCAGGCAATTAATAATTACGCTAGCAAGTGCGCCGAACGTGACCGGGAATGCGCCATCAATAATGCGTATTACTGTCACTGACTTTGCGACCCCCGTGACATAGCGTTTTTGGAGTTAATCCTTTGAACTAGAAAATAGTGATATACTTATATGGTACGGATTTTTATTTTGCTTCTTATATTAAAATAATTATTGATATGTTCTTATAGATATATTTACACACACACACACACACTCTATTTAACTATATATCTATAAATATATGAGTATATCAATATCTTGACGTACATTATACGTAACGTAAGCACGTACCGCGCAATCTATCAATATAATAATTAAACGGAAATATTACAAGTAGTTTATAGAGTAAGAGAAATTTGTTTTTCTATATATATTTTTCGCATTTCACGTGTAATTTTTATACATACCAGCATACTTTAAACGTATATAATTAAAAAAACGTATATAATTTTTTTTAGCTTCACGCTAGTTCCCGCTTAGCAGGGTAAACAGAGATAATCGAGGTTTTAACAAAGTGTCTTAACTTATCTTAATTGAGACATTGAGTGTTGAAGCAGTTTGGTACATCAATAGAGCGGAGAAATTAAAATAATTTAAATATAACCATTCTCCCGAATGGGAATCGATCACACAATCATCTTGTTTACAGTTAGACGCTTTGACGGTTTTGATTGCAGTTAAAATTACATAAATCATATCCATTTTAAGAGACATAAATTTTCTTTATTTATATGATTACTTTTTTGTCCATTTATACAGCAAATATAACAATGAAATACTAATCCTCCGTGCGCATAGGAGCCGATGTTGTGATCGCATGTCATGCTGTGCCTAAATCCGATTAGTAGCATCTGCTAGAGAGTTACAAATATTCCAAAATAAACCTTAGTACCATAACATGTGTATTGTTTTGTGATACTGCGATTAAATGTTTTGGTTCTACCGTTTTTCTTTAATGTAAAATATAATGATAAATAACTAGTCCGACAGACGCCCAAAAGTTTTTTAATCCTAACACAATATGGTTTCAAATTATAAATATTTCTTTTTATTTAAATAAAAATATTTATTTAAGTTGAAAACACGTCAGTTTACATATATTTTTCACATCTGTAAGTATGCCATGAAAATGCTGCATATTTATTTGCAAGTATTATCTTATTAGGGAGTATGGGCTGTTACAACCCAAGAGTAAGCTCCCAATTCTCGGCAGGTCCGCTAGGCCCAACCTCGGTAATAGTGGCGGTATCGGTGGGTCAAGGGGTGCTAAGAATCTTTGTTACGGCAGGGTCCCACAAACGACGACTTTATTTGGAAACGTCCATTGGGCGCTTGATGAGTCTAAACACCTTGCTGAACTAGAAGTAAAGCTAAGTCTAACTTAAGTTACATCAACTGGCATATTCTAGGTTTATCTGAAGTCCGAAGAAAGTGGGAGGACACGATACCCTTAGAGTCAAGCAACTTGATGTACTTCCACAAAGTTGACCACGTCTCCAAGGGAGGTATCGCCTTTTTGTTTCACAAGTGTCTCATTAATAAAGTTGTAGAAATCAGCGGTAGCTTAACTTGTACTGAAGCTATTTAACCTAGCCTATTTAGCTCTAGGCCTGATATACTCGAAGAAGTTGAGAACTTCTATGGATGCTTGTACTAGTCGAAATCAGGAAAATCTCGCAATCTCAGCGTCGACAATTTCTGTGCACCCTCAACGCCAACGCCGAGCTATAAAGCTCGATCTCAATCGAAACTCGGCGTTTTCCTGATATTACCATTACTTTGTTTTTGAACATGGTGTTGTTAGGGGCTTAACTAAAGATTTTGACCTGTGCCGATGTTTTGATAACTTTTTCACAAAATATGGCTCAGTCACTTCTTTATAACTAACACCCCAACATACGATCACTGATATCAGATAATGCTTACGATGTACTCTGTTCACTAATAGGGAAGCTTCTTTAGAGGTTTCAGCGTGAATACGGTCATTTTGTTTGTTAAAATATTACCAATTTAAAAAAAATCTTATACGTAAACAAAAAAAAATCGTGACTTTTAAATTACGTGACATGGTTCTAGGTGCAATCTTTATCTACAGAGATAAAATCTTTTGCTTTCGGAAAGGATTTCTTCGAATTCTTTCCATTACTACTTTGGTCGGCTTTTTCGTACGAACACTACTTGGACGGCCAGATGGTTTTCTGTTCCAAACAGAGAAGGTTGATTGTATCTATCAATAGCCTGATACACAAAAAAAATATTAATACCAAACCTATGGGGGATTTACAAAATTGTATTTATGTAATGTTATAACAAAGATTCAGTTCTATTTACCACCCCACTCACTCAAATAAGAAAACACAATGAACAATCATATAAAAATTACTGATTCGAAATTCAAAAGTAATATTTTGTTTACTTTTTATTATAATTGTATTTACGGCCAGGCTAAATACACTCTGGTCTCTAGAGTTCTGATGAATCTCTCACCAGAATATTTGACGAGTTGCAGCCGTCAGATCAATCTTATAACACTGTGGACCACATCGATACTTTTCTGCAGATTTTACGAAAACAGAGGAGTACAATCGGCCACTGTGTATAGCTTTCATGGACTACATACAGATGACTCCATCGAAACCTGGGCAGTTCTATACATACTGCAGCGACGCCATATTAATTGGAGATACGTTGAGCTGCTGAGATGTTTATATTCCGCTACTACAATGACTGTCCAATTCCAGAAGCACAAAACTAAGGCCATCCAACTGCGCAGAGAAGTAAGACACCGGGACGTTATATCTCCGAAACTGTTCACGAACACGTTGGAAGTCTTAAATGCGTCTATGCTGTATTTGTTAGATATATCGTACATGGTAATAAAGCCTTTGCAAATATGTCATGTTCCTAACTTTAAATTGTAATCGAATGGGTGTCTGTCTGTTTTTGAAAAAGTAGTAGTTATTATTTAACAACAGTTAATACATCCGTTGAAGTGGAAACGACCTTCGTCAAAAAACAAAATGTTTTTGCAATTACTAAAGTAATGTAACATTGTTATGGCGCATGACATGTGTAAATTAAAATACATAGGTTTTATTTCGTGCATTATTCCTAATTCAGCCAAACCTTTGCGTGCCGATAAGTATGGATAACTTTGAACTGAAGCAGAGACTTTCCGTACATTCTCTTAGCTCTGAGAAGCCCGTGGGCCTTGGCTTCACATTTAATGTTGATCCTGTCTCTTCGAATTTCTTTATCAAAGCAGCACTCGGATTTGTTTCAAGACGTGTACACCGTATTCAACACGTAATAAGCGCCTGTCAATAATAGACGATACTGTGTAAATAAAACTGTCTTACACAACAAGCACGATGTGATTCCGTAAAGCGATCCATTGCGGCTGATCTTTCGAGAAATGAGCAAGCAATGATATCCTCTCTTCCGCCCCGCTGGTCTTATATTCGTACAGAAGGTTAAATTTAAATGTTTACGAATTCTTGGCCCACCTTTATATTCACTTAAGTGCTTTATAGAATCAATATGTTAGTTCAAGGAAGTACGACGCTATCATTGAACAAGTTAATTTTAATAATGATTAAGAAATATGATGGAAGCTCCATGATTATGGATGAGGATTTTAAAAAGTCAACAGCGTAGATTTTCATTTCATTATCGTGGACCAGTTTCGCTTAGGTCCAATAAAATTAACGGCTGGGATTAATAAAATGGTAATGAGCCACTCTGTGTCTTTCGTAGAGAGGCGTTAATTCACAAATTGTGGTAACTGTGTACGTACCTTTACTTCATTACAATATAAATAAAGAAAGTAATTTTAGCTGAAGATTGTTAAATTAACAAGTTATTATTTATGAACATATCATTTATTATGACCAAATTATAAAAAGTGTCATAATCTAGCTATACTATAATAAAAAAAGAAATAGAATATAGATCTATGATTTTTTTAATTTATGTGTGTCTATGTATCTGTTTGTACGCGCACATCTGTGATGTTACTGGAGAAATTTGAAACGTTTTTATTTTAAGCCTCGGCATGATTTCGGGTATAACTGATTTGTACGAGTGGAATACCTGATGTTAAACCATAACGGTCCAGCTAAACAATAGAAAATACCTACCTTACTAAAGTTAACTTAACAAAGTTGTATAGCGTGATGAACATTCTCCGTCGACATATAAAAATTAAAGACCTGGAACATCTGGTGAAGAATCAGCTAAACTATAAGAAGTAAAACCCGCCTTAACAAAATGTCTTCAGCGTGATCCGCATTTTCCGGAGGCATATAAAAATTAAAGATTCGAGGCAACTGGACTGAGGGTCGACTGAGGGTATTGTTTATTTCGAAAATGGAACATCTGATGCACAATTGTCATCTTATGTTCCCGGCGGTTATACTGTTCCTCGTTTTATTTCTCAGGTACTAAAACATGATGGTCTCATTCCACTTTTCAATTCCTCTTATAATATACCCACCTCATTTCCACTTGAGTTTTTTGACTGTGCTGGTTACGTCAGCAAAAGAAGTAGACATAACGATTCCTAATGTTTGGAAAAGATAGTTTGGACTAATATATTTAATCTTTAATCAGAACGACTAACGAAGAAATTACAAGTATAAGTACAAATAAAACGATAATTGGTGAGTAATTATATAGAAAAAGTTTTTTAATCACATATCAGCAACTAACAACTTTTAGATTACAGCTACTCTAGCTACAGCTAGTCAAATAGAAGTAATTTACACAACAAGGGTCTGCACAGGGAGAGCTGATTTCATATCCACTGGTAGCTTGCGTCCCACACAAGAATAGAGTAGAGAATAGCTCTACAACAACAACCCCCACCCCCCCTAGTTTGTACATAACAAACTAAAAAAATAAAAAAATATAATGCGTTAATAAACGATACTAAACCTTTTGGCTTGTTTATGATTGCTACCGCAAATAAAGAAATTTTCAGTAGCGAATAAAACACCAATGGGATTGCAATTTTTTCCACCACCGAAAGCGAAAAAAACACCAATGGGATTGCAATTTTTTCTTCCGAAAACGTTAGCGTTAAAAACGTTACCGTCTTATTGTATAATAATTTAATTGTAATACCAATAATGAGTTTCGGCTACCAACAAGCGATCCATGATGGAATAAGTTATCTATGCTTGTCGTGTAAAGTGTAGACATGAGAGATTTGTTCTTGATTTTTGTAAATTAAAATGTATTATATTAAATAAGTAGAGGTTATATAAAGAATAAAACTATGTAAATATTTGCGTTACTATTGCGAATACTACGCGATATTCCTTCCCACATCTTACGATACTATGATAAATAATTCATAGACCGCGTATGACAAGGCTAAGCCAAGACTGAGCTACTTAATCCATTACTATTAACCGTTGCCCTACAAAAAGTAATATTTCATATCGTAATGTACCTTATAATAAAGGGAAATGTATTGACGAAGGCCCAAAAAGTCAGAATTTTTCGAAATTAACTATCCCATTTTGAACCCTATGATAAGTGCAACAGCTCAATTATAAATAAAATATTATTAAATTTATGTACCACGCTAAAGCAAGCTTTATCGTGTTGGTGTAAAGTATACTTTTGCTTGGTTAGCGGATTTGTTAAATGATTTGAGATACCCTGCGAGCTTTTGAACTAGATGACACAAACGTTGCTATGTTGAATGTTGATCGTAAATGAAGGAGCATTTTAATTATTTTCTAATGTATCTTTATTATTATACGATTTTTAATTTTCAATAAAAAATGTATTTAAATTAGAAATATGTGTAGATACAATATTTGTTTAAAATTTAAACATGTTATAGGAAGAAAATAAAGTTTTTTTAGTATTTTTTAAACAACAAAAGTCTAGTTTTCAAAAAATTAAACGTTCTAATTAAGATAATTCTGTATATATATTCTATTTATTATTACAGTATTTACTGTTATAGCGTATGTAATGTTCAAAAAGATAATACGTAGGCTTGATTGCGTTATGATTGGGATAGCAGTTCAGTGAGCTGGAATGGAATGTTATTGGTTTCGCAAATGTAATGTGTTTGATAGCCGTTACGATATTACCAATTAATTCACTAAAGTGAGAATTTTGAATTATTTATACTTTCATGCACCATTCTCGAACAGTAGATTGTCTATAGGGAAATATAAATAAATACGATGGCCATTGTGGTGCAATGCGACAGCGTCTGACTGCAAACGCGATTGATTGAGGTTTCGATCCTCACTCGTAGGAATTTAAATTATTATCATTCATTTTTGTTTCATACATTCTTCGCTCTGGTATCTTACATCAGATTGGTCTTAGAACTCAAAATGTTAAGGGAAGCTTATCAAAATACAATAGTGAAAACTGAATTAAAATTGGTAAAGCCGTTTCTGAGATTAGCACAAACGCACAGACAAACAGAAAAGAAAATTAAAAATCACTGTTTTGGGTTCTATTACATTGATAAATAACCCCAATAATATTTGGTTTCATATATCCTCTACGTCAGTTACAATTTTATGTATAAATGTATAGATAATGAAGTTCAAAGAAACAACCCATAGCAAATAATTAATTTTGTAAATCGCATAGTAATAAATTTTTCGTCATGAATTTCGTTTTACATATTTAATTTGAAAATGACGAACTTTAAGCTCCCCAGCTTCGAACCGCCCGCGGCGAACGTCCGCCTATAAGCTCGCGCGTACGTCCCGAGCCACTAAACGTCAACTATTGATAGGTCGCCGGCGCAGGGACCAGGGAGAGTGTTTGTCAGCTTTATTGCTGCTGTAACCATTACCGACAAACCTCGAATAAATACTGTCACCCGTTCTCTGGGAAAAACAATATTTTTCCTCCATGTTTATTCTCTGATTGCGAGCGTATTTACACTAGCCATGTGAATAGCTATTGTAAATTAGCGTGACTGTTAAATTTAATGGCAGTGTGATTTAATTAATTAAAACTTTCGCACAATAACATTTTCAATAAAATAACGTTCAGTTTCAAATGTTCAATTAAACGAAAACTATTTTAACCGTATTAATCGCGTATATTTAGTATAGTATAGTATTCAAAAACACGTTTTAGAAAACCCGTTGTTTCGAATATTTGACTGTAGTCCGTGGTCACAGGTACACTGTTTGACTATTTTCGAATACCATCGAATACACGCGGTTAATCCGTTTTAAACATGTAAAAAAAAAACAAATTCCTTGTAATTAAAAAAAAATAATGTTAATCGAAATATCTTCATCTTAATGACGAGTTTATGTATTATCACTATAAATATTAATATATTGTGTTTACAATCGAATCCACAATATTAACCACAAATTGAAGCAAGTCGTTATCTTGCTTCAGTAAACATGCAGGTAATTTCGTCGGGCCACATTGATACACAAGATAAGGTAAACAATTAGAATTTATCACCAAATGTTCTATTCCCACTGACGTCACGTGTGTTTACAAAGCAAGAATTTAATGATTTTCCTATAAACATCAATCCTCGTTTTATATTGAGAAAGCAATAACGTAATTCCATTGAGCTGATTGATTGAGTTTTTATATTTTAAAACAAATTATTTACTAGGTTGTGAGATACACCATGGTTATGGGTTCGATTCCCATTCGGGGCAATGACTAAATTTAAATTATTTTGTTTTCTGTTCTGTGGTGACAAAACAAAGTGCAGCATTGAATTCCGCCACTTAACACGCAATGTACCGGATTCAGGTGGAAAATGGAGGACGGAATGTCTTAAAACTAGGCTCTCTCTGCCTGCCCTGCTATGCGGAAAATAATGTTCACTATGAAAAAAATATATTTATATTAATTTCCATGTGAATTATACTACGAATCTGTATTACTAAAATTAAGCTTCATACTTAAAACCCTTGTATTAGTTTAAAATCCATTCCTCAATACCGTAGGTTATATTGTTATAAATACCTTTTTCCAATATTAATTTTAAATTTAACTCTCAAACTTAGTATGTATAAGTAAAACTGGGATAGACGCTCTAGTTTTGAAAAATCTGACTATTTTACCGTCTATGCTAAGTTATATTTGAGAAAAAAATAAGTTTTGTAGGATTTATTATTAAGTAATAATTTATTTTTTAAAAAGCTTAAATAATAAATATGTTGGATTAGATTCTCGTGAAATTTAATAGATTCTCGTGAAAAAAATAGAATCCCTTTTAAACAAAAATGTAAAATGTACGTATACTTGAATATTGATACTTAATATTCAATGAATTCGATAATTAATTTGCAATAAAATCAAACAATAAGGTCACGTGTTAAAAACAAATCTTGGACATAATTTTTTTTATTATCAGTCTGGGAACGTTATCGGTCATCAAGTTTAAAAACTGCGCATGAGTCGACGCGGGCAGTCAAAAGCAATTGAGTTTAGAGTTTGATCAGAGGGGCAAGTGCCAATATAGATGTTATCTAGTCGCACGTTCTCACGGCTGGCGCGTGCGCACCTCGTACCTGTAAAGATTATTATTTTTTACGCAGATATGACATTCACAATTAAGGATTATTTGTATTCTATAGAGTTTTATGAATATAAAAAGCATTACATGATAAAAGAATGGATATTTTTTTTAAATGGTGCGACTAATTATTTATTGCTAAACATTTTTATATCAAAGTATATTGAATTAAAATGCAATAAGAAAAGTGTATGCAATACGATCATATACTAAGAATAGTATAATGATTATCAGATTATTTTTAAATGTTACTAAAATGTTTAAAGTGTGCGAAAATTAACCATTTCTATTCTTTTATTAAATTTATTCTTTGACTGTCACACCCTATGTGTACAATCGAAATCTGTTACTGTGCCTTTGTATGGGAAATTGGCCCACATGAGATATGTCCATTATTTGCAATAATATTCCATATAAATTCACTATTTGTTAACATCGATGTGAAAGTTATTCTGACCTGGATAATATATTATAATGCCAACACAAAAAAAATATCTTGCACACTTTAATTGAGCACTATAATTTTTTTTGTGTTTTATTAAATAATAAATTATTACACTTTCTATTTCATTCCGTAGTAGTTTAATTAGTTCATACTCTTAAGGGAGTGCGAGGCTTGTCGACGAAGCTCGCACTGGCATTAGATTTTTATTATAATTTATTATGTACGAAGCCACTTCATAAGAAATTATTAAGTCAAAGTTTTCACAAGCAATTAGCGCAATGCTTTTTTTGTTTTTTCACATTGTTTCCTTTGATTTTGTTAATTTTAGCTAACATGCAATATACTATAAGAATATTAAAATTGTTTTATGATTATGACAAAACGAATTGAGGCTGGGCTCTATATTGATACGGGGCAATGTGTGTTGTGGCCAAGGAATTTTTGGCCATTTGACCATTCAAATTTCCAACCCTTCGTAGCTCAATATTAGTAATCCTAATAATAAATATTGTTAATGTGCTAAAATGTTTTAGTATTACTAGAATCGAGATGTTATGTTTCAAAATATGTATTTTTATCACTGACTAGACTGGCTAGAAATTTGTAATTCGGCGGCCAGCTTAATTTGTACACTCTGGTGCCAACACAAAGTTAGGAATAATAAAAACGCTATTTTATTTTATTTCTATCCATTCTATATCATTTTAAATGTTTGTATCAAACAAACATACTCTCACCTTAGAATATTGTTTTGTTTTTAATTCGAAAGGTTATAATTTCCAAGTCAGGACAAGATCAGATGAAAAGAGCATATTTATTTACTTTTAATTAAATTTCAAGATTGTATAAATCTGAGCATTCATTTAGAACTCAAGTTTTTTGTCGGTTTTTTTAATGGAATTGTTTACTTACTTCATAAGGAAACGAGCAAATGGTAAATAGTTTCAAAAATAGAGAAACAGTAGAAAATAGTAAATAACCTTAGTATTTACTAACTCAAATGTACATATGTACAGATTTATCTTTTTTTAATAATTACTATTTAAAAGTTTATGCATGTTTTTTTTCTTAAGTAGAACACAATGTATTAAAATAGACAGACAGTATTTATCATTAGAGTATCTATACTAAGTTCATATCATACTTATTTATAGATGTCCAATATGTGTATATAATTATATTATTTATGTATAGACATATGTATGTATAAATGTGTATGTGTATATATTTTTAAATATACTTTTTTATGTTGAAATTTTTATTGTATAATTTTTTTTTGCACGGTATTGTCTTCCCGCTTTATACTGCTTTTACCCACTTCCACAGGCTGGCTGGAAGAGATCTCTTAAAGAGATAGGTCCATCTTTTCTTTACTTTTTTTAGTTATGTATTTACCTTAACATTTTTAACAATAAAGATATATATTTATATGTAGTTAAAATAAGTAATATCTGATATTTAGCACATGCACATACGTAAGATTCCGTCTGAATAGAATTAGAAAATGCAAGCACGCATGGCATTCAATTGAAATTCAATTTATGTTAGAAACTATGATGGCTTATTTCGACGATATGTACCTACTTATAATATAATATTTTTGTATATACTTGTTATTTTTGTATATATAAAAAAAAATATTGCGTTTTCAACGATTATATATTTACTTCAATTCAAAATATTGACACTTCCGTTTAACCAGAGTGTTATTGCATTTGTATACATGACTCCGTAACTTTTGAAATATTTTTAATCTATACATGGCTGACTTGAATTGTCGCTTTATTTCAAACTCACTTATTTCACTCGCAACTTCGCATGTACTATAGCTGTTTCATGCTTTTGGTAAACAGACAGCGTCAGAAAGCGACAGACAGAGTTACTTCCGCATTTATAATATTAGTATGGTATACTTCCATTTACTAAATGCTGGCAATGAAACCCAAAATTATAATTAACTTCTTTATAGTGGCAAGTTTATTGTATCTAAGTGTTCCACATCAGACGATTGTAATTCTTTTCTTCGTGCTTATCTCTCTCGGCAAAAAGGACGTATGACACTAAAAGAAGTTGCATATTGAATGCCGAAAGTTTTCTATTTTGGGCTAAAGCTTTGCCCATCTTTGTCATACCGGAGACAAAAAAGAGAAAGCAATACAAAATCAACAATCTCTCAAGTGGAAATCGAACCCATAACTACCCCACTGCGGCTAGATGGCCGGAAAGTTTAGTTATATTTATTTGTTAACGAAAACTGCCCGCAACACTGAATCCCTTTTACTAATGCGGCATTGACTTGTTTCTTATAGTTAAGCTGGTCTATCATGTCAAATTTACAGATATTTAATTGTTATATGACAATGGAAAATGCCTATAACGTTGAACAGTTTTGGTTTTTGCTATTTTCATAAGAAAATAGCAAAAATAGCCTAGCTGGACTATAAAGTCCAGCTAGGCTATCATATTTCTTTATCAGCTTTTCCATATCTTGTCTTTTTATGTGTCCGTGGCAAATCCACACAGTGTAATGCACACTGACCAATTTTGCTAAGGTGTCATTTTGTTATAGTTTAGCTGGGCTTATATGGTTTTACATCAGATGTTCCAGATCTTTAATTTTTATATGTCAATGGATGAATTTCATGCTGACTAATTTTTATTAATGTGCCATTTCCCTATTTCTTAGTTTAGATGATCCATTACACTTCTACATCAGGTGTTCCACTCGAAGTCAATTATTATCATCCTAGAGCTTCACCAGGCTTATTAGGTATACAACAAAAAAAGTTTCATTCATATCGGTCCAGTAACTACGAAGAAGTTCGTGACAAACAGACAGACAAAAGTGAAAAAAGTCATAGAGACATATTTTATTATATAGCTGACACGGCGAACTTCTTACCGCCTCATAATTAAATAATGGGTCAAAATTCAATAAAAATTAACAGGAAATCAAAAATTCTCGTGGTTTATAAATGAGTCATTCCTGTAATTGTTGCAGATGAATGACATGTTTGTTGTCAAATATATATTTACAGTGCGTTCAGAAATTTTCTTAGAAAGAGATTAAATTTAAATATTAATATTAATTTAAAGGTCAAACTATTGAAACCATACATTATTATATATATTTAAATTATGCAGCCGAATTTAACTTATGCTAGGTCTTTTAATATGCCATACTCTAAGCTATTTTCCTTGCTTAATATTTAATTTCCGAATGCACCTCGTTTAACAGGTAAGCGCAGCTTGTAAGGGAAGGTAAAATAGTTTTGTTATTATTTTCCGTGCAATTTCTTTACGTTTTCTGAGCTTTTAAACTTTACTTTCATATCTACAAATATTTAGAAACTAAAATCAGCAAAATTGGCGTAACTGTCCTCGAGGTTTAGCAAACGTCATTTTATTTTTATATATATAGAAACACCGCATAGGTTGAGGGAACTTAGTGACTTTTACTCTGCTTTCTGCTTTCAATCCATTTAAAGACAGTAAGTATATAGTGGTGGTACTCAACGCTGCAGCTTATCTTACCAGACTAAAAATCAGAGCAAGAATTATATGTTATGAACAAGTTCCACATGGGACAAAATGGGTGCAGTATATCCAGTGAGACAGTAATTAATGACATTAAAAAATTGGTAAATTCTGATTTTGTCAAAAGCTGCCAATAATATCAGTTGTTTCGATAATGTGGGGTTTAATGACCTCTAAAATTAATTTAAAGTATACAGTAATAACATTTCTTGTGTAATATTAGATTTGTAACAAATCTAATATGATAAAACCAACCAAACCAAAAAAAAGCCATAACTGTTGTATAATATTCATAAATTATATAAGATACATATTTTGACAGTTTATGAAATTATAAATTCATGTATAAACAGCGGCGTCGCTTGCGTAAACTACACGACTATAACTATTTGGTTGCCAGTCCGCGCTCTCACTTAAATCACAAACTAGTAGATGAAATTTATAATGTAAATGGGTGTAACTTTTTTATTTATGAACCGATTTCATTTCAGTTAAGCCGTTTCTGAGATTAGCGTGCACAAACAAACAAACAAACAATCAAACAGAAAAGCTAATTAAAATATATATTTTGGTTCTATTATATATTTAGGGGCATTTTGATAAATGCCCCTAATAATATTTTATTTTTTTTCATATATCTTCCACGTACAGGCATCGAACAGTTTTCCCTTTAGAGGTTCCCTCTACCTACCATGCCATATACGTCAAAAATTGTTAAAGTAAAAAAAAAAGTTGACTAAGTAATATACAGATATATGTATAAGTTATAGCTAAAATAATCTCCTGTACATTTCACCACTATTAGAACATGTACATCTGTTCCATATAAGCTAATTAAATAAAAATAATTGAGAATATCTTGTGATTATCGCTTAAGGTTTTTGTACCAACACAAATCTCGTATATATAACGTAAAGCTAAATAAGTGTTCGTTACAATGTCGTTGTAACGAACACTTCTATACATCGTTCAACTTATAAAGAAAAAAAAATGAAAATAAACAAAGCTAGAGTAGAGATTTAGTCACTGCAAACTGATAGTACCAGTTTATATTAAAAAATATTTTTGTAAAATACACTAATTGTTATAAACATATTCGTATTACAAGCAAACTAGCCGCTGCCCACGACTTTGTCTGCGTAGTAGTATTTCTATGTAAAATTTCAAGTAAGTAGCAAAAAATTAAGTACATATACATTCATGTTTGTACGTCAAGCGATTTTCGTTTTAGATTGAGACATCTTATTGATTTACAGCGATTATTATACTCTGATTAACTGTATTATGTGCCTACAATAGACTTGTAATCAATTTATAGTTCAACATAATATAATTAAAACTAATTTAACAAAAATATGAGAAATCGTGAAATCAATCTATATCCTTGCATTCCTATAGTAATATGTAATTTATAAAATAAATTATTCAGTGTAAATTACATATAAGAACTATGAAAATTACAAGCGTTCCGGCAATTTTCCGCCCACATACAGAGTTTGTACACAACAGTCACTTCAAAATGCAATTTCAAAATTACGAAAGGTTATATTTTCATAAACTCTTATGAACGCTAAGCAATATATCTCATAAGCTTATAAAACGTTAATTTGAAGCTATGTTGTTAAAATTTTATTAGTGCCATGTGATATCAAGCGATCATCTTGAGCGACTTGATATAAAATTTATACGGCTAGACCTAGGCAAGATAATGCATATTAAACAGCGTCCGAGATATATTCTGTGAGAGATAAAAAGCGTAACGCTAGCAGAAGGGACAAAAATGGTAATTTACTTCAATCGCCACAGTTTAACTTCAAACTTAAAAGGAAACAACAACTTCATATTTTGTAAAACATATATATATATAATACAATTTGCTTGATTTTTTAATACACAAGTCAGTATTCACTCTTTAATGATACAATATTTAACGCCGTGCAATTATATATTTTTCATTTTCATCATAATAACCATTAGACAATAATGTAATTCTGTCTACGTCTTATTTATTTGTACTTACTTAGTTTTTTTATTTTATAAGGATAATGAATGACAAAAAGGTCCTTGTTTTCATATTTTATATAGATAAAATACCCAAAATAGTTTAAGGACAATTATAATAAGTTCCTACATAAAGGACAGTTCTGTATCACGTTAGCTTTAAAAAGGCGTAGCCTGATTGGTCACTAGAGTTGTTAAAATTTACCTTTATATATTCCAAATGTATCTCCCAGATCAAAATAATTTATCAAAATTAAAGCGTCCGAAACGTCTCGCTCTATCTATAGGGATGCAATAGAGATAGCTAAATATATTTTGTTGGTAGGGTGTAGGGTACCTTTAAATACCGGTCAATACTCGCATCACCATGTTGAAGTTTTGAAAGTCATACATGAAGCAGTCATTATTTCAGTAGCCAGAGATAAATATAACAACCCACACACGTTGAATAGTAATTGTAAATACAAAAATAAGCCTTACTTTTACTATACCTTATTTTAGAATCAGCTCTAATGCTCTTTAAAGAGGCCTCTTAAGACTTCACTAGGGTCACAGGCACAGCTTTGAGCTTCTCTTTCTGCAACGCGACAGTCTCGGTACCCGCACCGTGAATCCATGGAGTGATAAAGAGTGATAGGCTCAGATACGAAAAATCTTACGTCGGTGGGGTCCCTGAGAATGAATGTAAGGATATAGGAGAAAGAGGCCCCGATCGGAGCAATGATGCAGATGCTTCCGAAGACGTTCAGCCTGATAGACCGGCGCCTAAAATTGCTACCGGTAAGAAAGAAACAAGAAAGCCTACATCGGCCAAAGCGTGGAACTGGCAAAGGCTAAAATGGCGGAAGAGGAGGCAACTCTAGTGACGACCGAAGAAGTGGAGAGGACCCTAGCCGTTCACAGCAAGGTTATTTTAACTCTTTTAAACATGTGCTTGTTCTTAGAGTTTGAAACAGACGATACCAGACTGATATCTGACCTTAAAGGCCAAGTAGCTCATAGTCTGGCCATCGTCCAAAAGGTCGTCAGTAAATCTGGAGCCTTGAAGAGCACCTTCACCTCGACAGGAAACTGTTGAAGGAGGCTGCGATAGTGCCATCCTGGCAGCCCCAGAGCTTTGCGTTTGTAGAAGACGCAGCCAACTGGGCACAGGGGGCTATGACGCGTGTCCGCGACACGTCAATGCCCCCTTCCAGGTGTCCACACACCGACGACAAATGTACTGTTGGTTTAGTGCTCAATTGCGCACTATCGCAGACGGGTACACCGCCAGGCAGATGAGCAAGACCGGCTGTACCAAGCCTATGTAGAGCCGGCAAAGATAGCGCAGGTGGAGATTCCTTCATTCGCATTCGATTCGATTCGCGACTGGATACTGCGGGGCAGCATCCTAAGAGAACTGATTGCAGTGATTTTTTATGAATGCACTAGTCTGGACTAATTAAAAATACTGTTATAATTAAAAATAACAAAAAAAATTACTTTTGAATATGGAATCTGTAATTTTTATATGGTTGATAATTGTGTTTTCTTAATATCGTGCCAATATATTGTAAAATATTTTGTGATATTATAATGGATTGGAATCATAAAGTGAACTGAATCGCTGTAATTGCATTGCATAAAGTAGATATGGTAGTTGTCTCCTCTGTTTATGAAGAAAAAAGGTCTGGCCGTCCTCGTAGTGTTCGTAAAGGCAACCAATGCAGTACGACTAAGAATATTAAAAAATCCTGTCCGAAAACAAAATATTTTATCTCGGGTAATGAACATAGCTCCTAGAACCATGTCGCATATTTTAAAAGATGACTTGCAGCCTGTAAGAGACACACTGGTCATTTTGTAACGTATAATTTTAATATGAATAGGGTGGTAAAATCAAAACAACTACTTAAGCGCGTACCGGTAAAGGGAGAAAGCAGAATAAAATTGTTTACGGATGAGAAATCCGACTTCAGTGATATTTTAGTGGTGTGTTAGCTATGAAGTAGTGACTATGCCATATTTTTGTGAAAAAGGTATCAAAACATCGGCATAAGTGTATCAAGATACCATTCAAGAGTGTATTAAGATATCATTACAACCCCAATGTTCATTAACCAAGAATGGTCCTTTCAGCAAGACTCGCCTTCGGATCATAACGCTCGTTCCACTCAATCTTGGAACCCAATCAACGTTCCAGATTTCACCAGAGCTGAAGACCGGCCGTCACCTAGTCCTGATCGTAATCCACTGGATTATGATTTATGGTCAGTTTCCGAGAGTAAGACATGCTCTAAACGCATTGATAATTTGGAGTCCCTAAAACATTCAAATACTATGTATACTCTTAAGACTAAACTATATACTCTACTTAAGAGTAGAGATATGTATATAAGTATATAAGTATACTCTTATAGTCTATTTTCTCTATATACTCTATATACTCTTATAGTCTATTTTAGTCTATTTTAATAGAGTTAAACCGAAAATTTCAAAGATTTCTCGTGTAACACATATCTTTGGTCGCTTATATTTCTAACGCTAGCTAAACCTTAGTTATGCTATCATTTGAAGTATGGAACAAAAAAATATACTATGGAATTGTGTATCTTAAAATTGTTTACAAATAAGGTTACGATGATAGGCATATCCCTTAAGGATGGCACATTTTTATCTGAAACTTTTTTCAAAAAATATGTATGGGAGATAATATCATATTAGACAATATTTTAATAGCTTGAACATGATGCACCAGGATACCAAAGATGACTGAAAAATACTTAGCTTTGTAAAAATAATAACATGTCTTTTTATATTATTATTTTAATTAAAAAAAACATTATACCTGTGTTCTTTTTTTTTTTAATTTTGATCTTTAATAATTTTATTATTCAGTCTCTTGTTATTTTCTGAGGTTCGTGGGGACTAAACCCGCAACGCCACATTTGTGTCGTTTAAACCATAAATATTTTAGTATATTGTTCATACACATAGTACATATTATAAAAGGCAGCTTAAGCCGTCCAAAATTCATATTTTTATACAGATATTCAATAATAAATATTATATTTTATCGCAATTATTGACATTTGCTTTATACTTAGAATGGTAAATTGTATTGTACTTTGAAGTGAATTTCTAAATTTGTATTTGCTTTGCTGTTAAATTGACCGGCGTGGGTGCTTTTTGAAAGCGGTCAGGACTCCCTGTAGTAATTTGTAAGAACTCCAACAGCGCTCTTTTCTTCGCACAGTATATTAAATCACTCTAAGTATAATTTCATTAAGCAAACACGGGGTTTTTATAAAATTGTTGAAAACAATATCAAAAATTACTGCTTTATCCAGAAGAATCATCAGAATATCGTATTTTTTATCGAGTACAGTATAGTCTGCAGAATTTTTTTTTATTTTAATTTAAAAATATCTATCAAATAGACGTTTTATTACAACCCTTATTTCAATGCAATGAACACTAACATCCCCTGAATAATAAACAATAGTTTTCCATGTTTGAAAACAATTCAGCAAATAGCAGTTTGCCGGCAATAATAAACCCACTACTGATTGACCAACTAAATAAGTAACCCCACTGTGCGGGTGCGAGTATATTCGTAATTGTGTGTGGATAGATTGATATCATCAGGAATGACTCTTGGGTGTAGGTACAATTATTCATCAGTACGAAAGTGACACAACTCCATAACACCGGCCCATCGCGATTGCAGGAAGTGGAACTCTGAAGCAGTGCCTGGGCCTTATGACCCAAGTGTAGGCTTGAGTACGTCCTCCTACCACTAGCGTTATACCATAGACACCATCATAGATAATCTATTGAACTATAATGGATGGCGCTAAACTAAGTATAATTCAAGACTAAAAGCTGCTGCTTTTAAAAATGCACCGACATATTTTAAATGAATTACTTTGTATTCTAATTATTAAAAACAAGTTAGTGAACTTAGGAATTGTTACCCTATCTAATAAATATAATCTGTGATTATATTTTTTCGAAATAAATAAATGAAGTAGTAAAGTCCTTTTTAATGAAGACTGCTCAGTTACAGACTGACTGTGCAGTTCAAACGTATAGGTCCATTGTCTAGGGTGTTTCGGCAGAACACGAGGCAATGGCGTCGCGGATTCGAATCTTGCAACGTTCAAATTTAAATAACTTGTCTTTTTTTTCAACATAAAAAGTTACTAAATATTTATTTTCAGAATTATAGATGTTACTGAATTTGTCTAAGGTCTATATTTCTTACAACCTATGTCCCTTTGTCTTTATAGCTAGTGAAATGTACATAATATTTATGATATGTTATTAAATGCATCTGAATACATATTGTAAATCGTGTTAGTATAAAATAGATTAAATAATAAAGCTATATTATACAATTCAATATTCACCAAAAATCACAGATATAATTTCGTCACAAAAAACTTATGTTGCTATTTATAATTTTAAAGTGTCTTATTGTATTCGAAAATCGTATTTACAATTAAGTAAAATCAGTAAGGGTTACCAGTAGTTTCAAGTTCGGTAGAATATTTCTTTATTAACGTATAGCAGTGAAAGTAACATATTTACTTTGCTGTCGAAAATGTCTGGTCCGGTTGTATTGGATTAAACTGCGAGAGCGCCGGGAAAAAATTACAAAGAGCTGCAACGCTTTACCAAAAGGAATTTAAACAGTTATTTACAAATTTATATTTTTATATGAGAAAATGCATTGTTAAATATGTTGCAATGTTAAATTACATAATAATTCCCTCGAGGCAAGGTAGGCGGGGAGAAACTTGTGTCAAGTGTCAACGCTTTATTTTCCATTTTCCGGCACAAATTCGAGAAGTTCGGGACGTTGCGTCTTGAGTGGCGGAACTAAGTGCTGCGCTTTTATCGGAGCGGGGATGTGTAAATAATTCGAATATAAAACATTCCTGCGAGTTTGGATCGAAGTTATAACCATCGTTTACGGTCATACATTGTGCCGCTGCGTCACGATGGCCTTCAATGAATGATGACACTTCGCAATGAAAATACATTTTGTACTGTGGTGTATAAGTTCACAACCTCAAATACATATAATTGAAATTTATTCTCAATAAGATAATCGATTGAAAGTCGTTATATTTTTTAAAATTAAATATAGCTCATTGATATGCTTCTTCATCTTACACTTTAATACATCTAAAAATGTATGTAGGGAGTTCATTATAGTTAAGTTTTGAATTTGTGTCTATACATATAATAAAAATGTAAGTGTTCGCTGTCTGTACATGGAAGATATATGAAAAAAAATATTGGGGGCATTTATCAATGTATCCGGACCCAATACAATGAATTTAAAAGTTCTATTTATCTATGTGTCTGTGCGTTTGTGCACTCAATTTTCAAGAACGACTCAACCGATTTTTTTGCGATGATTCAATGGATTGCGAATTAAATGCAATTTTAACTGTTATATTTTGTAAATTTTCCCATAACATTTCGTGTTAATTTCATTTCAATCGGTTCATAAATAAAAAAGTTACTACCATTGAAATTACAAATTTAAGCAAAGTTCATGATGAGAACGCGGGCGGGCGAAAAATCGAAATAGTTTAGTTCTGTAGTTCACGCAGGCGAAGCCGCGAGCATGTCTTCATTCATTGTGATTATGATATCAAAATTTGTATAACGAAATATACCAGCCCCTACGCCTTATACATAACGCCTATGAATATAGATTATACAATGATGTATAACGCAAAACAATATTATTTTTATTTAATCGAAGGAGAATAATAAACATTAAATTAATTAACAATAAAATAAAATAACATTACATTATTATTTAAAATATTTATTTTAATGACTATTTTGAATTAATACTCAATTCATATTATATTCGTTAGAGACTTGCGTATTCAGTCACATAATTGCGGTGCGGCGTTGACGTTTTTTAAGAATTAGTGTAAAAGAAACTGAAGGGACTCGTTTTATATTATTTTCTACTTACGTTCGTCATCCTGGCAGCTAAATCAGGTTTATACTTGTGCTTGTTTTAATTATATAGTCATCCAATACAAACCCGTATACAATTTTTGTCGTCAAATTGCTATTTGTCAGTTAGCATGTTTTTTTTATATTGATATATAGAACTTTAAATACGGCTCTTTAATTTCGCATTTTAAATCAATTATATGAAACTTGAAGAGATATCGAATTTGAGATAGAAGGATAATTGCTTGATACAGATATGATTTCAACATGTTGTGCCGCACTAGTACCTACTTGTGATGTAAATGAAAGTTGTAAAATGTAATTAGAATTTTTTAGTGTTTACGTTTTTTAACTTTTGAAAGCTTATTTTAGACAACCGTTGGATAAAGCCTAATAAATTATCTTGAAAGCCTTCATGACTACATTCAATATTTTTTTTACAAAATTTGTTTCTATTTAAAAATAATATTACTATTACATTATATTAGTTTAATACATTAATATAAAACCATTAAAATATGTAAAGCTTATTCAAAGTGGTCTCCATTGGCTACAATACGTTGAGGCCAGTTATCAATAGCAGCACGCACTTGTTCTATGGGAAAAAATTTCACTGCTAATCGTATGGATTTACTTTAAGAGCTCTTAATTATTTTGGCGTTTAGGGACTTAAACTCTTAAACTAACCATAAGTCATTATCCATTGGGAACGTTACTAACCAAGATTGGAAGGATCGAGCATTATGACCCGACGTCGAGTCTTGCTGAAAGAAACATTCTTGGTATTTGAACTTGAATGTAAAGTGACTTAACTCCCTCTCCAGAATGCTATCTTGATGAACTTATGCCGATTTTTTAATACCTTTTTCACAAACTGTGGCTCAGTCACTCCATCGTAAGCTAACACACCACCCAACTATCACTGAAGTCGGATAATGTCCACTATGTTGATTAAACGGGAAGCATCGGGAATCATTTTATTTGTTAAAATATTGCTGAATTGTTAAAAATTTGTCATCCGTAAGCAAATTTTTTCTGTGATTTCCCTTTGTCCCTTGATTGCTTAATTAATTATTTTTATTATGCCATCCTAATGTTTTTTAAATTATCAGTTAACAAAATGACCAGTGCGTCTCATATAAGCTGCAAGTTCTTTCTTTTAAAAAATGCACGACATGGCTCTAGATGCTATCTTCATCTCCTGAAATAAGATCTTTTTTAAAATATCATCGAATACTTCACCTTACTACTTTGATCGACTTTTTCGTACGAACACTACGTGGACGACCAGATGTTTTCTTGTTACAAAAAGAGAAGGTTTCCTTGTACCTGTTAATAGTTCGGTACACAAACATTTGACATATACCAAGTTTATGGAGAATTTTAAAAATTATATTTGTAGTTTATTTAGTATTCCCTTACCACTAAAACTTAATTTTAAAATAGCTTAAAATAACTTAAAAATAGATTTAGGTTAAACAAATAATTATGTTAAATACGGTATTGTCATTATTAATTTAATGATTGTTTACATTTCATTCAAATCTTTATCGAAAGATAAACAAATATTTGGTTTTTGCAATTTTAACACATTTTGAAATGAAACTATTTTAACAGGATTAATTATATTATTATGATATATTCGAAAATATATTATAGAAAACCAAACGTGGTGGTATTGCCTTAGTCTACCTGTCACCACGGGCTACTGTAAAGTGTTCCAAACGTCGTTTCATTTCAAAATGCTCTCGAAAGAGTTGTGTATTTTAGTTGCGAGCTGTGTATTGTCCCATTATATACATTTTTTTTCTTATGAAATAAAGAGTTACTACAAAAAAATCATGAAATCAATTCGATCTTTTTCATATTAAACTAGAAAATAGACAGCGAAGCACTTGGGGATCACCGAATTTTTAATATTCTCGTACTCAATATTCTCAGTACATACAGAGCAAAGAAGAGATCAACGTTTATTCATATCTACAGCATTGAGGCAATAAGCCAGCGTTCTGTTTGAACATCGCTGTTCTGTATAG
The DNA here is from genome assembly GCA_038994665.1 of Podotricha telesiphe. NCBI lineage: Eukaryota > Metazoa > Arthropoda > Insecta > Lepidoptera > Nymphalidae > Podotricha > Podotricha telesiphe. Next base: position 244,925 of record JAOYRR010000010.1, on the reverse strand, counting down.
GGTGAAGATACACTGCGGGGCGTACAGTCACCCTATAATGGTCTAATAATAAAACGCCTCGTGTTGGATTTATAGAAAAAGTGTATTATTTCGACAAAGCGTAGAGGCGCAGTAGGAAAGACATTCAATCAATAAAACCTACTGGGACTTACAGGTTCAATTTACAAGGCAAAACGTCGCATATTTTTGTATTTGAATTTCCCTATAAAAAAGCTATATTTTCAAAATACAAGGTAGAAAAAAATTGCAATTCGATTATCCGCGTGTAATTGGAAAATTGCGTGTTGGGTTGCAGAACCTAAAGCCCTTCATTGTTATACGATATCGGTAAAAGCACCCGCGGATTTATTAATTAAAATAATAATTTCCCTGGTCTATATCTATAGCTAGACAAAGCGCCTCTTTGTCCAAGTACTCATGATTCTACATTGGTTAAAAGTTAAGAATTCCGTGACTTGCTACGCCTGTGAATTTTGTTAAGGACGTAAAAAGTGATTTATTTCTTTTTATATTGACGGTGGAATGGAATGGAGTGCCCCTATGTATGATATGAGGTTGCCAAAGTATGGAAATAAATCTAATTATTAAATATCTTAAAATTTAAAAGTGTTTTATAATAATACAGCACCGCAATCGGACGGAAACCGTTCTCTTGACACTATATTTTATAAACGATCGATTTTTTTATCATAGTTTATAAGTAGTAGAGACGTTTAATTTCACGGTTATCACGATTTTCTTTTCAATTTGGACTATTCAAGTATAACTGTCCGGTCTGGTTCTGTGTGTTTCATTTATTAATATATATATATATATATTAATATATATATATATATTAATATATATATATATATAATAGTAGCAAAGTAGTTTTCTGAATGATTACTTACAAAATCGTACATGACTTTAAGTGAACACGTGGATAAGATCTCCCCTTATGTGAACGTTCAAAGCGGACAGACCCGCGGGTGGTTTCTAGTCTCTATGATGAAATCGCTAAATAGTGACCAGAAATGCGCTATTTGTATTTTGGCTTTGTAAACAACCCCCGCGGGACGGCACGCGTCAGTCGTGTGGCTCGATTTAACTAAACTGTATCCGCCCTTTTTATTTAAGCGTTATCCGCCTATACGCTATATTATATTGCCATCGTACAAACAAATCACCTGTTTGAGCTTTTTATTGAAAATTCATAGTAACTTTTAGCGTGAGACATCTCTTTCATCATTATTTTGTTTTGGAAATTCATTTGATTTGTGAAATCGCAATAGCTCTTTGTTCGTAGAGCTTTTGTTTAATTTCTCTTTAGCATATAATTCGATTTCCATTCTATTGTTGCTATTTATTTAAGACATAAAAGGAAATTGTAATAAGATGAAATTACATAATGGTAAAGCTTATTTGTATATATATATATATATATATATAATCTTAATAACATTTAATGTGGCCTATGCTTGTCAAGTACGACAATTGGAAATCCAGAAAAGCAAAAGTTTCTTATTGTTCTATATCTGTTCTAATTTTATCGTATATGTAACTGTTATATAATATATATTGGTCATCGTAGTGGAATCAGACTGCGTCTGACTGTAAACGGAATTGGCTGTGGGTTCGATTCCACTCTGAGAATTTATTATATGGTGAGTTGAAAGTAGAGGACGAAGTGTCTTGACACTAGCTTCTCTCTGACTACTCTGCTATGTGGAAAATAGCGTGAAACCGAAAAAAATATATAATACAGCTACATAGATGTAACATATATATGTAATAGGTTAGGTACCTACCCCTGTACCCATATAAATATCGAAACATATTGTTCTATTAATTGTAATACTAAATATAATATATAAAACGTTTTAGAAGACGTTAATTACCCTAACTTGAATCTCCGGGCGTCACGTGACGCGCCCCCGGGATTAGTCCATCGTCCCCACACCATCACACGATGATTAAATATTTCCGTGCCAGTTGACTTTCATTTGCATTTAATGACTCGTTGCCCTTTGTAATGTTTGACGTATGTCAAAATGTAGCAATTTAACTTTTGTTTTTGAGGAAGAATGGATACTTAATATGTCATAGCTAGTAGATCTCTATACAAAACCGTGATTAAAATTTTATGTGGCGCTCTAAAATAGTAAAAGAAAATAATAAAAAATAAAAAAGTAAATAATAAAAAAATAATAAAAAATATATACATACTTCGATTCATATACTTTGCAATTTTACTGTAAGGTTTAGTACAAATAATCCAGTACTGAAGTCGGCAAGCCGACGCTGTCTTTTAAATCCACCGTCCATACGCTTAGCTTTACATAGAGTAAATAATATTACCTTTTATTGAACATGCCTCATATCCCTAGTACTCTAAGAGACTAATATAACTCTTCTTTAAACTTAATGAATATAAAACTTTCTACACCCTAACAAATATGTTTATTTTTTAATGAGATCAAACGAAACAAAGGCATATTAATTTATAAAAGAAAGAAATCGAACACTACACTAACACTATTTTCGCAGACGTCAGTAAAATTTGCACCCACAATCGGACGGCACGAATCGATCGGAAAGTAAGTAAAATAGTATCTTTAAAGCCAATAAATGAAACACAATGTGTAATATTAGATTTTATCAATAATTAAATTACACAGCACTTAGATGTCACTGTTATTATTTTAATATGAAACTCATGGAATGTTCTGCCAGTTACCTTTTTGATAAGATTTCGCCGATAGTTGATCTATAATAGAATATACGTACGTCTACACTAGGGGAGTCGGTCCCTTGTCGTGTAAGACTCCCACGCGGCATGCCAAAGTAAATCTTATGGTTTTCGTAATACAGATTATTTTGCGAATTTGTCCTAATTTCTCCTAACATTAAAGATCACCCGTGTCGGCGGCACGTGTGTTGCATCGCCTTTATTGACGAGGCGCTTGTACGCAAAGGCAAATGAAATTCCACCTGTTTTTAAAACAAAGGCTTTTCATTACGTATAAGAAAACTATTGTATTGAGAAACCCTCTACCTTTTAGCGTAGTGTAGTCCACTTTTCGCTAACTTTAGCTAGTCGTGTATTTTTATTAAGTTATAAGAGCCTTAAGAAATTTCGAAACAATCATTAGGACAAATAAATTGATATATACCTAAACTGCTAACTAAAAACTTTTGCGTACGCATTCCCCAAATATCCCTGACTGTGCCATGATGTTGTGAAACATAAAAAAAAACTATATGTTTTATAGGAATTTTTTAAATGAAAAAGTTAAATCACATATCGTCCCGTAGCAATTTTGTTCAATGAAAAGCTACAATTTTTATTGAGTGTGAATCCTAGAGGCATACTTCCGCTTACATATCGAATGCCAGGTATGAAATATTTCTCATTCATTCAAATATTTGCAGCTGGTAAAGTGCGGGTCAAATTCGCATACAAAGAGTTCCGTACCGGAGATCGACCGAAGGTTCAGTGTCGGCCAGTTTCTACCAAAAAATCTAGTTTCGGCCAAAAAATGAATGATAAACGGTGAACAAAAAAAGGAACGAACAAATGAATGATCTGAAATGGCGTCGCTTAGCTATTTTCGAGCTATTTTGTAACGCGTGAACAATAGCTGTTTCACATTTTCGGCGGCCTTTTCATAAAACAATGAAATTCCTGATACTCTAAAAAACTGGGGGGAAAACGGAGCCTATGTTGCACCATTAGACCATCGAGTAGATGCTGAGGTGGATGTGTGGCGTAACGCTGGCTGACCACTTACGTTAACACATTCAATCGAGATAGTCTTAAAGTCCGTGACGTAGCGGACAAGCTCCAAGAGCTTCGCCTGAGATGGTATGGCCACGTTGCGCGCAAACCTGAGAACTATTTCCGAAGAATATGCCTTGATATATCTGTTCCTGGAGCAAGACCCCCCGGACGCCCAAGGAAGCGATGGCTAGATGTCGTAAAGCCAATGGACTTACCATTGAAGATGTCAAAGATCGCGCAAAGTGGAGGAGCTTGAGTAGGAAGGCAGACCCTGGCTAGGTCGGGATTAATGACAAGAAGAAGAAGACCCTCAAGTATTTCTATACAACATGTCATCACAATAGGTTCAACGTTTAGGCCGTGATGACGTCACATATACACAGACAGAGTTACTTTCGCATGTATAATATTAGAATGGATTAGTTCCATTTATTATATGTTGGCAATGAAATTACAATGAATTTCTTTAAAGTGGTCATTTTTATGTAATTGTACATAAGACGATTGCAATTTTTTTTTGAGCTTCATGTCTTTCTCTTTCGGCAAGAAGGACCCATTGACACGCTGTTCTCAACATTTTTGTCATACCGGAGAGAAAAAGTTAAAACAATACAAATATAACCATTCTCTAAAGTGGAATTCAAACCCACAATCATCGCGTTTACTGTCAAGACGTATCCCACTATGCCACGATAGCCGCAAAATTTTATAGTTTTTATTTGTTACTGAAAACTGCCCAACATACTCAACAACCTTTACTAATAAAGCATTTACTTATTTCCTTTAAAACTAAAGCTGGTCTATCAAGGTACTTCATTACATTTTTTTAATTAAAATAAAAATCATATTCTACTACTTTGTTTACATTATAAAAGGAAATTATTTTATTTTCGTAAATTTATTCATTGTACAAACACAATTATTTTAATGTTGTCTTATAGTATATATATTTATTTATATTTATTATGTTAAAAAAATATTTAAGCTCCTGATGACTAATTTAATGCCTTATCCACGTTCGTCTGTAATGAGCCTTTGAGAGTTCGTTTATATGTGAAGAATCCTTGAGTAGAGAGAACTGACGTAGGCCTGTAATACTTACTACATAAGATCACGTCGCTATAGGGAAATTTAAAGAAGTGCTAGGAAGACTCTAAAAGACTTTAATGGGCCCGGGTGTGGATAAATATTTTGGTTTTCAAATATTTTGGTGAAACCAAACCTTATGTCTGTGCATTTATTGATATAAATATCAAGATAAATTGTCGAACGTGCCATCGTCTTGACTCGTGAGGAGTCCCTCAGTCATATTGTCTGGCTTTCCTCACCTTGCCAATAGTGAGTATTTGAATAGACACAATCTATTAGCTATGATAACACATAAACAACTTGCTCTTTGATGCAGCCTTTTGGACATGGAGTACCTAGTGAAGAGTACCTTACTGTAGCCTTAACGGCATGAAGGTAGTGACCAAACAAGGATTAAAGTAATACTACACTCTGGGATGGTCTACTAGGATCGATAATATACTTATGTCAATTGGCCTTATATAGCGCTAATAGAATGATTAGCGCTATATAAGGTCAATAACGAGCCGTCAGTAATCGTAGACATTATCATTCCTCATAATAATAATCTCGTAAAGAAAATGAAAAAAAAGAAGGTAGTATTATTTGAAACGGTGCATATAGTTCTTTACTCTAGAACCCTAGCTGATGGATTCCCGATATTGGAAGACCTTTATTTATATTTTAATTGGTTTATATTTCAAAATGACAAATATGAATTAGTAGAGTACAAGTAATATATGCATAAAAACTGTACTAGGTTTTAAAATATTATAGAAATTTTAACTCGCGTTATCAATTTTTGTTTTCGGTCGAAACTGGGGTTACAGCTGAAGGTTCGGATTCGATTTCGGCTGAAAACCTATTTCCGTCAGATACTAGTACCGGTAAACATTTATATAGGCCATACGTATTTATGGTTTTAAATTATATCCCAAAAATTCCGTTTATTCAAACTTATAAATACGTTCTTATAAGCCACTTTCCAAATTTAATTATGACCTGTACGTTAATTGAAGACGTTTGCCGAATCTTTAGAGATATCAACTTTTTTAAAAGGCTAGTGGTATTATAACTCTTCAACTAGATACTTCAATTGTTATCTAGTTACTAGTAACCCTAACAAATTTGTAATCCTTTAAATATTGCTTAAAATTTTATACAGTTTGAAGCATTTTTCTGGTCGTAGGTAAAAAATATAGTAACATAAAGTCCCTGGACGTCAAAGCGCCAATGTTTGTACAAATTTTCACAAACCCTCATACCCTGTGTGATGAATGTTGACTGTGTAAAAAAATACAATTTTGTAAGTCTATCTGGATTTTTTGTTGATTACCTATTTTGTTTTGAATAAACGTTATTATTAGAAAATATTATACAAAGCTTAACTAGGTCATCGTGACACAATAAGACGGCGTCCGACTGTAAATGACTTTGGTTGTGGGTTCAATTTTGACTATATCGATGGTGATTATATTTCAATTATTTTTATTTCCCCGCTCTAGTAAGACAAAGCGTGGTTTTGAGTTCAGCCACCTACTTCGCAGTCTTGAGTTAAAGTGGAAAGTAGAGAACGGAGTGTCTCGTCATTAGGTTCTAGAGAAAAAAATTTAGGGTAAAATGTATAAAATTTAGGGTAGTCATAGATGACTACCCTAAATTTTATACAGTGGCAATTTTTTTACACTAATAATTATATTTTAAAACATGTGTTGACATTTTCAAAATAACAAACGTTTGTAGTTTGCATGTATTCTAATATAACAAGTGCAAATGATTTAAATGTAACCTTGTACATATAGACGAAAGATTGAAATTTAAACGTCCAGCAAATAATATACTAAGGAATGCGTATTCATTTACGAACAATTACAACTTCTTCATACCTCGTACGACCGACCTTGGTTGAAACAATATTGTCTATTTACATATGAAATTTTTTCATCTATGAAGTATGTACATAAATATATGGGTACTCAAATAAGTAAAAATGGCTAGATTGACTAATACAAAACAACAAAATAGGTTAATATTTATTTATTGTTTTATTATTAAAAGAAATATTAAGAGATAACACTTTAACAAAGCTTTTAAAATCAAATATGATAATTAAAAAAAAACTAAGAGGTTAAATACAATAATGCAACGCGGATAATATTTTTCGTGAGCAAACAGATGGCGACATGTTGGTTTAGATAAAAAAATAATAAACCATAATACAGCAAGGATACACATGAAGGCAGAAATGAAACGCTCATTCCACGCGCATTTTGCAAATAAACTGTTTTTCTTTTATTTAGAAAACACCAATCCAAACAGAAAGTTTTCTGTAACGTGCAGTTGTTAAACGTCGGAAAAGTTGAGGAGGCTATGGGGTTTTAAAAACGAATTCATTTTTAGTACGACTTTGCAACTCGTGGTGTTAGTAGTTAACATATCTCATTCTTTCAGTGAAGTCTCAAAATATCTTTTCGTCGCAACTTGCTGACTATTTTGCTGAAAAGTAGATATATCGATTGTAAATATGTTGAATGCTTTGATTATATTTTAAGTTTCTACCATTCAAGACACGTTCAAAGATTCATAAACAGCTTTTACTACCATATTACAGATAATATATTATTATTACACTGCGGATTGTTAATTGACATATTAAAATAAAATTTCAAAGTACAAAAGACTTGAACTATTGTTATTTGTTTGGCGTGATGTTAAATGAATGCAATCAAAAGTGGATGAGCTGTCAATACTGCAATTTTTTTACTAAAGGCATCGTTTAAAAGCTATCGAATTGTAATGTGTAAATTGCGTTTATTTCCTGAATCGGATGGTAACCCGTCTACGTCATTTTTCTTGTTCATCCCAGCATTCAGCTTCGAGTGGTCGCTGGCACAATGGGGAGAAATGCACGCAGTGCTATTCATTCGAAAATAAATGAAAACACAATAATAATTCCATGTTACTTTTAAGGATTATGAATATTATGGATATGGTATTTAGAAACCCTCAGAACCGTGCAATGGACTTGCTTTCTACTTTAATCGGTAAGATTACAAGTCTAAGAATGGATAATATGTATTTATCCACAATCATTTCATAATTAATATTCAATGCATAATTTTAATCAAAAATTTAGTTTTAACTAAATAATATTGGATTAAAATATAAAATTAAACATTCCAAAAGAACGAGCTGATATGTAAAACTGTAAAATTGTTTATTTTATATAAACTAAAGAAATAATTAAGGAGCTATCATAAGTTTTTGCTCGTATGCCACATCCATAAGATTGTTTTGTACATCTGGGATGTTTACACGACGGATGGCGCAAGTATCCGTTCAATGGTAGAATTGGCCCACTCGAAGCACAAAGGTTCTTACCCAGCGAGATACCTCTCCAAAACCAACCACATTTTATGTTTTTAAAAGGGATCAAGTCTATAGACTCACAAAGCCACTGTACATAAATAAATACTAGCTATGTATAATCAAGTAGTAAAACGAGTATTTAATTGTCAACTGAAATTCTGTGGGTACTGAGGCATTAATTGCAGTAGTTACTTGTATCTAAATTATATATAACCTACATCGGCTTTGCTTGCCTATAAATAATTGTTTCAGAAAATTTATAAGATAATAATTATGAGTGTACACTCATGTAGAGTGTCTGTCTACTCAGGCTATTTTTTTAGTTTACTAGAGACGGTCAAATTCCTGAGCACAAGGTTATCGAGATAGTGGAACAAAGTAATTTTTATATAAGATTTTTTTAGGACTAAATATATTGTCTAAAGTTTTACTTGTATATGATTAAAATGGTTATTAGAATGGCATGTGCTGCTCTGTGCTGGTTGACGATATAAAATTATTTCACTTTACGCAAATATTAATTCTTTATTCAATTAATTTATTAAAAGTATCAACTTAGAAATTATTTAACTACACAGGGTAATGCTTAGTTGTAGGTACATACAATTAGCATAAACAAATAAAAAAAATATATAAAAACGAAGCCAATGCATTTGTATAAAATAATTATAAATTTATAAAATTGAATTACGGAACTAAATTAATGTATAGGATTTTATCAAAGACAGGTTCCTTAAATATACGTGTTGGTAGACAGGTAAAGTTGTAGAGCTGTTTTGTACATATTTTATATGTGTTGAAAATTATTTATGACGAATTAACATCATATATTTTAAGAATCATGAATATAATAATATTTTTATTTTAATGTAATTTAACTAATTTTACTATGCAGATTCGTGAAGATAATATTCAGAAAATTTATTGACATTTATGAAAAGAAACGTTAAAATACTCTTCACAATTCACTCTTTTCGGATTGTAGGTGATTGTCGATATCGAGAAAAAAGGCGGCTACTTTACGCAAGTATTCCACAGGGCTTCGGGCATATACTCGTTCGTCGCTGGAGGCTCGCCGTTTGCTCCCCGCAAGTTAAGCGTGGAAATGATCGTGAATATTTTTTATTAAAATTTTCATATTCTGGAAAAATTGCACTGCTCATAGCGGCCGCTTGACGATCGACAGCTTCCAATACACACACGGTACCCAGAGTGTTCGAAGTTGTAGGATACCGAATTTTTTCCCACAAATGAAAAAACGCAATTTGTTGGTTTCGGAAAGCGGCAAATATTATAGCTGCTGTATAATAGGTAGGTTTGGTTTGGGTGAGGTGGGCGGTGCGGATCAGTTTAGCACTCCGCTATTGGCGGGATTAGTGGAGGGGAGAGACGTTTGGTGTGCGCCGCCAGGGGTCGACGTAAGCTCCCCTTTTCATTGTACAACCGGCTGGCGCGGGGTGCGCCTCGTGTAGTGCTCGTGCAACAGTTACATGAAAAAAATGCTAGAGTTTTATACGAACATAAATTCGGGATTGATGCAGGAGAGCATGCAGCCGCCGCTCTCGTGTTCCGCCCGTACAGGTTAGTGGAAAAATTTCGCTTGGTTCAAAGCAGTTTGCGAATTGTTTTCAAGTTCTGGGTTCTAGTTATTGTAAACATGACCTTATTTTTATGATTAATGTGGGTCAGATTATTTATAGAGCTATATTTAAAAATATTTTGGGACCTTAGCTTAAAGCTTTCAAGGAGTCGAGAATAGTTATCGATTTACAGTTAGCAACGTGTGGAGAATATTGATAGCACGTTTGAGATGGATGGATGGAAAGCGTTTACATATGGCAAAACTTAAATAGGTATATCCCTACTTTTCACTTTGGTCACTTATTGGTCTTATTTTATTTTATAACAGTAATATTTGTTATTTTATTTAAGTATACAGACAATTTTAGTTATTAAAACAATTAAATACAGATCGTATTCAAAAATGTCACACTTGTTTAAAAACATTTAAATAAGCTTTAATAAGAAAAAGCTAAATATAAAATTAAAACTATTTTAAATTGTTGATAGAAGCTACTGGGTCCTTACATTTTTCTTGTCTTTCGAGAATAAAGAAGAAACATTTTGATTGGAATTATACCTACAATAAGTAATTGATATAAAATAAATTTTATTAATTAACATATTTATTTAAGTAGTTAAATATTTTTTTTCAAATTTACTAATTTTATTTGTCACACACTACAGACTCTTCATCCGTATGCTTATTATTCGCATGTATTTTCTGTCATTTGGAACTATAATTTACTTTAAATTATGTCTAAAATACTTTTTCTTTTATTAAAATGTATATATTTATATCAATGAAATAAAATAATCTAAAATAGTATTAGTTGCATCTTGTATCTCATCTAGTATTAGTCGCATACGATAATTGTGAAAATGATATCCAAGTAAATATTAAATAATAATAAATATTAAAGATATAATATGTTTAAAATAAGTCATTGGTTTAAGTCCAAGTCTTATCTACAATAAATATTAAAGGCTCGAGGTCATAAATAACAGTACAATAGCATTATATTATTTAATTAATATATAAAATTATTCTTTTTTTATTTAACCTAAAAGTTATTGTAACACTAAAGCTGGCGAAAGCGGTATTGATCGTATCAATTGCGTACGTTATCAGGACCACACGCTTGAATTCTCGCTATACTGGCATATTAAAACTTCTTGTGAAATACTCATAGAAAATGTTATATCAAACTATGCAGATCATTTCTTTTTTATTACGAACATTAAGTATGGTAGCAAAGATATAATGTTTACACACTAAGTTCTTCATTTTCCGGCCATATTAAATACTGCCGGCCGACCATCATTGTAGAGCTTCAAGAAGAAGAAGATCAAGTCCAAGAAAAGAAAATAATTAGTATATAGTATATCCACGGGTGGGGATTGAACCCATGCATTACGCACATACTTGTGCATAAAAATTGAACCACTAAGTTTACGGTTTTAAATATTTAAGCTTTGGTGGGTCATAAGTTTCAAACAAATGTTGAATCGCTGACTTGACTTGGTCAGCTTAAAATACATTCATAAATTGAATATGTATTTAACATTTCAACAATGACAAAGTTTATCGGTAAACAAATGCGACATTTTAAAGTATCACAACAAAATAATTTAACTAGTATTAATAGATAAATAATAATACTAGTATTTTAGTAGGTATTTTAATTCCTATTATTTTTCATAATTAGTATAAAAATAATGGGATCATGAATGTTATGTTAAACACAACTTGCTCATACATATTTTTGGCCCCTTTACATACATATTTATTATTATTTTTTTCTAATTATGTTAAGTTTATTAATATATAATAAGTACAGCTTATTAGTAAGAAGTCATGAACTTCTAATATAGAGTTATGTATATAACCTCATATGTATTTTATTTAAACTAACTTTCCGATTAAAGAAATCATTATATCGACAAACTTAGAAAGGAAAGGAAAGGAACCTATAGGAAAGGCAAAGTTTTTCTCAAGCTTTATTATATTACATATATATATATATATAAGTGACCACGGGAAATATTGGTTTAGTTTTATATATATTTATAAATGAATATTTAGCATGCTTACACGATAAATAATACTTATATTATAGAACCCTTTGAAAATTCTTATTTGTGTATAAGAATTGTATACGTATATCTAGAGCATAAATAGTTACTAAATATATAATATTCACAATAGCCGGAACTCGTTTTCTAGTTACTGGAATTAATAAAATACACTGTACTTAAAATAATATTTTTTTAGCAAATTTTGGGCACAAAGTTTTTATTGTAATAAAATAACCACGTGCCAACTGTGAAACACAGCATAAATCGCGATTATTTTAACACTTACATAAATTCTAAACCGAAAGCTCGAAAGTTTTAAGCAAATATGTGCGCTTACATTTTATGAAAGTTTGACGTGGACATTATTGTTTCGTAAATCGGAAACCGAGTGCTTGGATACATTTTTTGTTAGAAATAAACATACATTATTATTACCTTGCACATTTGAAATTAAATATGAAAAGTTGAAAAGAATATACATTTTCCTTGATTGCAGAAAAAAAAGTATTTTTTCAAGAAAATTTTATTGTTTTCAAGAAAATTGAAATCATTTCCAACAATATAAATTAATTAATTAAAGGAAATTAATTAAATGAAAACGGAATCCAGTAATACCTCTTTATCACTTTTGACTTTCTAACTATTCAAGGTTGGGTATATTCCTCGTAGACATGTAAGCCTACTGTTATCTTCCATTATCAGATTACAGGTTAAATACTTGAGTAATACTTAAATCTTCATATTACAAAAACATTTGATTGGCCAAACATTTCAAAAGTTGCTTCCACATGTGATGTGTTATTTCATATGGAATTCTCATAAAGCTTTAATTTCACAAGATTTACAAATGTTTACACGTCAATTGAGCAGACCATATTTTTTCAGTGGATTATATTTTTGTCGTTCAATGTCAAAGTGAATTTTTTTATGAAATAAGTTTATTATTTTAATTTTACTCGATATTTTTTACCACTATTTCTTTTCTATGATATTTGTAGATTGGTTTTACGTTTAATTTTAAAATTCCACTGTGCAGTCCGCTAGTAGATTTTTTTTACCGAAACTTCTAATTCCCCGTCCACGCACAATTATCCAGTAATGTGAAATTTACAGGGTTTTTAATGATAGTCGGCATTTAGAGGTTAGAAAACACCTTGTGACACAAAAAATCTTTAAGAACTATTACAATATCATGCAAAATATTCATAGAAAAGATTCGCTGTGAACTCTACTATAAACATAAAGCTACAGTAAATCTAAGAGGAAAAACATTTATGAACAACATTTGGAAAAAAATAATTTAGAACACTGGTTGATGGTTTTTTAATATAACCATATTAATTCTAAGCACGCCTTAAACGAATAATATTGTAAGTGACGTTACCGTGAAACATTCTTATCATTTTCTGTGTATTATAGCATATTTTTAAATATTTATATTACTAAGTATTTAAAAAGATTAATAACTACTCACTCTCACGGATATGAAAAACACATGTCATGTGATATATAATATACAAAGTTACTGATTAAAAAAGTTTTTTTTCTCTCCTGTAAAATTAGTTTTTTGTATTTACTGGATTATACTGCGGGGACGGCGAATTGATGTATTTAAACATGAAAGGATTTCAAAATATTCATTTCAATTTTATTATAACAATACCATTAATTACGTAATAGAAGATAACCAAATAAATGTAGCCCTATTAATAAAACACAGTTGATTGATTTTTAGGCATAGGTAGGTGTTGATCTACATAACGCAATTGGAAATTGAATTTAACGCTAATTTACAGCGTAAACGAAACTGCACCAGCTGGACATAGTTTAAGTATTTGGCCAAACAATTTTGACATCGACGTTCCGTTTAACATTAAATATTTAATATCTTATCATGAAATTAAGTTGTAATATTGAATATTTTTTATTTACATTCAATTTAGGTGTTTACTAATAGGTACATTTCTTTTAGATACATAAATTTCAATTAAACTTTTAAATAAAATTAAAAATATTTCATGGACATCAAATTTATTTAGAGTCTTTCTAGAGAAACAATTTCACGACACAATTCATTATTTGAATTTATAATTGACTAATTATTTAGGCATCACATATAAATCAATATCGAATAGGGGACATTCGAAAGGGAATAATCATATCGGTAACTAATTTAAAACGAATCAATTAACTATAATTATATTATAATATCTGTAATAAATTATTCTTTGTAATATTACTACATTCATTGCTGTTGTTTCTGTACACAAAACTAACATGTTTAGTTTTTAATTTAGTGTATACACATAGATAGGGATAAAGTAGAAAAAAATATACAAATTTATATTGTAGGCTGTTTTATATTTAAAAATAAAAGCTAAATAAAAAACAATATATTTTGTCGTTACAATTCATCGAATATGACATTCATGTTCGTGCAAAACCAGATAATTTCACTAGAAAATAGTTGTGCGTGTAATTTTGTAAATTGTATGTAGACGAGTGAACTCGTACAAACAGTTCGTGTTTTCCAATTATTCAACTCATTACTGCAATTTTATAGTATTTGCATAGTTTGTTAAAACTTAACTATATAATTAACTTAACATTTTGCCATAATTACAAATACTGAAATCAAAAGGAACAATAATGCTGTAAAATAATTCAGATGCTTTTATAAATATAATAGAAGTAGTTTAACTTACACCGGCAATGTTATTTGGAATTTTTGATATTTCTCACAAAGCTACTGAAATTCATATTAATAATAATAATTAGTTTATTAATCACCAATTACAATTTTAACAATGCTTCGCTTTAATTTAAGTTAGCTATAAAATTTCACATCATAATTTATATGCAAGTACCAACCTGCCACCATTTTATCCATAATATAGCTTGTTTCTTAATTTACGAACAAATAACCAAGCTATTTTATTTTACCATTACTAAATGAATTACATTCTTTATTATAATAGTAATAATAACATATTTTATAAATTTACCATGAAAATGATTTGTTTTTATACTGAAAATTAAAGAAGTTTACCTTTAAGAAACACGACCATATATTTACCTAAAACTGTATTTATGACAAATGGCGCTGCGCAATCATAAGCACTATTGTGTTTTGTATGGAAGACACTTTTTGTATCGAATTGCTTCCACTTGACACAAGTCCTCATACACGTCACCGATCAAAAAGACTAAAAGTGGTCAGTTGAAGACACGAGTAACATTAGTAAATTTCTTTAGTATTTATTACACCGGACACAGCAACTCTATTTCCCGTGATGGTGTATCGTGTCGGTAACAAAAAGTGCCTACGTTTACGCAGCGCCTATATCATACAATAGACTGACAATCGGATAATGGGAGCTTGTTATTATATATACTTATAATAAAAATGTAATCGATCGCTGTCTGCAAATGGAAGATGTGTGAAAAAACATATTATTGGGAGCCTTTATCTATGTAATAGAACCCAAACCAATGATTTTTAATTTTCTTTTCTGTTTATCTGTTTGTCTGTGCGTTTGTGAACGCTGATTTCAGAAACGGATTAACCGATTTAAATGCAATTTTCTATTGTGGTAAACTTTAGGCAAACGCGGGCGGGCGATTAAACGAAATAGTTTAGTCATGTAGTTTACGCAGGCGAAGCCACGAGCGTATAGTAATATAATAAACCCCTATTAGATTCGAGGATAACCAACCAAAAACGTTTTTAATGTTTTTTACTACGAAAATTTTATTTACACTAGGTATATCTGTAAGCTTTAAACTAAAAACTATTAGTTATATTTTTAAATTTTTTACTTTTTTATTTTACTATAATTTAAGAAAATGTGTGTTTGACTTTACTAAAACAAATGAGTTTAAACTTTTTTGTTTGTAAGAGAAAACCTCACCTTTATGATAAAAAATATAGCGTTATGATATTACAATTAGGCCCGCCATATTTGTTACGGGCTGGTCAGTAGTGGACGGCAGCAAGAATTCCACAAAACGAATTAAATTAACCTTGAAATAAATGCACACGAGGCACATTTCGCACAAAATAGAATTAATTGCTTGTAAAATGATAACGCATTAAATAATTGGTATTACATTGAAATTTTTAAATATAGTTACAGGAATTTGAACACGTGCGTGAAATGATATCGAATACTGATGTGCGATTAATTTAATATTGTATTTAACGTTTATTTAATAATTTTGTGTAAATCAAATAGGCATGAGGTAATTTGTATGGCAACATTAATGAAAACGAATAATTGAATAATGTTTTAAGTTTTTTGGATATTATTGATATATGACAATTAATAATTGACATAGCAGATAAGAAATATAGTAATAAGTATAATAATAATATAAAATAAATTTAATAATAAGTTCTTTGATTTTCGCAATTATTACAAATTTTGAAATGTAACTATTTTAACCGGATTAATCGCGTATAATTTTGGTTTTGAAAATACATTTTTAGAACCCGTCGTTTCGAACACTTTACAGTAGTCCGTAAGTACAAATGGTTTAAAATCAAACTACTTTTTTGGAACTAGTTACCCTGTACGTGAGCAAACCCGGAGTCGATATAAAATCTATTGACGTTACATCTATTTTGTCATCTTTGTTATTGACACTTAGTCTTGGATGGATTCCAAAAGCCACGTTCGAATCCAGATACGTTAAATTTTTTGCATGTTTTTCTATATATTTTTATAATAGAACAAGAACTTAATTTATCCATACTATATAATATAATAAATGCGGAAGTAACTCTGTCTGTGACGTCATCGCGGCCAAACTTTTGAACCGATTGTGGTGAATGAGTTGAACGATTGTGATGAATGAATTTTGTAGAGATACTAGAGGTTCTTGAGATGAACATAGGCTACATTTTTTAGTTGTTGAGGAATTTTAATGTTTTACGATAAGGCCGCCGAAAATACGAAATAGTTCAGTATAGTCGACGCGGGCAACTATACTGAACGACTATACTGGGCGAGCGGCCGGTATCGTATCATTTACGGTAATAAGAATGTACATCTGCACTTGCAATAAGATAACATTAATTATGATAGATTTGAGTCAATACGAATGGAAAACTAATAGACGATATTTTGGCGTTAAGTGTGCCGCACATCGATTAACTGTTACGACGCCAGTTTTACGCAGACATTTTGTTCTCGGGTTGATCCCGCGACCCTGGTGACCCGGGACGCCCCTCCTACAGGGGCCACCTACAGGGGCGGGTCCCCTCCCCGTGTCTAAGGAGCATGTTGAGACGGCTGATACTTTCACAAAGCCATTTAGACTTAACGTATCTATAGCTACGGATATACGTGAGCGTTTATAAAATATATAGGTAGGACCAAAGCAGAGATGATTCGAGCCGAATTGCATTTCCCTAACGTTACGGACTCCTAGTTGTTTTTACACAGTTTATATTGCATTCGGCTACAGCAAAAATCAATACAAGTGGGATTAAAAAAACATATCAATTTCGCACATAAAGAATAAAAATATCGCTTGTAATTTTTCTACTCAAAGCTTTCGCGCACTACTGCTTCGGCGATACTAAAGGGAACTTCACTCATATTATCTTCAATCGTTTTTGTTAACGGGTTATTTATGCGAATGTCAATTACTTGAAATATTTTTAGAATTTTGAAACTAATTTATCATAAATAGGCTGGTTAGATGTAAGTATAGGAAAACTTGTAACATACTACTAATAAAAGAATTATTTCACACAGAACTAAGCGCGAGTATCAAACGAGAAAAGATTGTTGAGATCTGCGAAGGATGCGGTCAGAAAATTCAGGACCGATACCTGATGCGAGTGGGCGAACTGTCATGGCACGAACACTGCCTAAGCTGCTGCGTCTGCGGCTGCCCCCTTGCACACACCTGTTACACAAGAAACGCTAAACTCTATTGCAAACCAGATTACGACAGGTACATATCTCAACATCATGTTATAAAAAAATAACAAAATACTACTCTTATTGATGTTTTGTAATTATATATATTATACATGGTATATGAGGCTAGTGTATTTTATTTATTTAATTTTATAGCTTGCGAATCTGGCTTGCGTGCTTGCGATCTGCCGAGCGAAACGCTAAGCGTTTGCCTCATTGTGCATCATGGTCTTAATTTTTCTCAGATTATTCGGCGTCAAGTGTACCCGATGCGGCGATCGGCTGCTGCCACAAGAGATGGTGATGCGTGCCCAGCAGTACGTGTTTCACATACAATGTTTCGTTTGTGTTATGTGTTGCCAACCATTGCAGAAGGGAGAGCAATATGTCATCAGAGCTGGGCAAATATTTTGCAGGCAAGATTTCGAAAAAGAAATGTATCTTATGCAGCATGCAGAGGATGACATGATAATAGACGATTCAGAACGCCCTCGTGATGGTAGACGCGGACCAAAGCGGCCAAGAACTATTTTAACGTCAGCTCAAAGAAGACAGTTCAAAGCTTCTTTTGAAGTCAGCCCGAAGCCTTGCCGTAAAGTCAGGGAGGCGCTCGCAAAAGACACGGGTCTGAGTGTCAGGGTTGTTCAGGTGTGGTTCCAAAATCAGAGAGCTAAAATGAAGAAGATACAACGCAAAGCGAAACAAGAGGGCGACAAGAGCAATGACAAAGACAAGGATAAGGACGAAAAGAGTATTAAACAAGAGTCACCTTCAAGTGACCATGGAAATTATTTGGGGCTAGATGCTGCTTACTCAGCTTCCAGCCAGCCCCTAAATCCTAATCTGCCCTATTCCCCAGATGGTAAGTTTATTTTATCAGTTTATGTTACAACGTTACCTGTATTATATAAATAATTCAACTTGGTGTTAACTATTAGTTCACGGATAAATCAAATAGATTTTTATATCATGTTTAAAGCAACCTTTAAGTTAATTAAAAATAAATATATTGGCTTTTAAAGTAAAACATAAACGTACATAAATTAAAACCATGTAAATACAGACTAGTATTTAAATAATACGTAAGTGAAATAAAACATATTTACGTTATAAATATTCTTCCTACTTTAAAGGACTAAATAAAAAAAGAAGCATCTGTATATTTCTTAAAAAGTTAACTTAGTAAAATTAGAGTGTTTATGCAGATTTGGAAATGTACTATAAATTATTACACCTACTATAAAAATGTTTTTACGCTAAATATATATAAAAAAACATATTTTGTATATAAAGACATATTTACGAAACGTATAAAAATATGATCGCAGCAGGATTTGAACCCGCGCCTCTTGAAAACCGTTCAGGTGCTCTGACCGCTGAGCTATGCGTTCTAAATCTAGCTACGTCAAAATTCTTATACACTTATTACAACTTATATTTGTTGTTAGCATCTCTGTAGAGAAAGTTTATACGTTTCCTATTTTTTACTAACAGAAAAATATATTTCAGATTATCCTACACACTCCGGGGACAGCTTTTGCAGTTCGGATATATCGCTAGACGGAAGCAATTTCGATCAGTTGGATGAAGGTGCTTCCGATACCATGAGCTTACAGAATTTAGAAGTCCCACATCACCCTCACCAGCACGGGTCACACGTATCGCATGAGCCCCTTAATCTCGGAACGGGAGCGGTGGTCAATCCCATCGACAAGTTATACCTAATGCAAAACTCTTATTTTAGTACAGATCACTGATTTAATGCCGACCGCGCAATCCAGCCCAATGGCGATGCGCGGCATCGAATTTATCCTAAGGACTTTTCTAGGTGTACAGCAACTAAAACTAGTCACATTAACACATCTACGGATGTAAATTATTCATTATTACGCTACGATCTCTATTCAACTTTGTAAATAATTTTAATTGTTAGTAATAAAATAAATATATAAATATCTCACAAACCCGAAATTGAACTTGGTAGAAAATATACTGCTACCAATACAAAAATTTGGTAATATGTTATGTTGAAGTGTAAATAATAAGAAACATATATATTATGTAAACAATAAGTATTTTTTGTTAACTGTGAAATTCGTCTCAATTAATATTTTCTGTGTGTTTCTAACATTAGGCATTTTGTAAAAATCGTATCTTTTAATATAAGAATGACAAAACTTAACTTTAAATAAAGGTAATGTGGTCCGCTTGCTTTAAAGAAAAATAAAAAAATACCTGGTAGCAAAAGATGAAGCATTAGACCTAAAGTTTATAGCCAAAGAAAAAAAAAATTACCTAAGTAATGTTTGATTTGTACAAAAAGAAATATTTATAATTATACATTACAAGAATAGTTACATAATGTATAAAAATAATATTTTTGAGTCACCTTATTATTAATTTAAGCGGACAATGACATTAAAAGGTAGTGAAAATGCACACTATTAATATATTATACCATTTATCTGGAAATTGTATATATGTAGGTACATATCCTATTTATAATAGTTTTGTTACCTGTTTCACATAATGTAAATAAAATCTACATGTTCTTGCGCCTACTGTTATTAAAGATTTGGAAACTGTTTTAAATTTCTATATAACATTTAACATTATTAAAACAAGGAATTGTTATCTTTAGAATTCTTTAATATTATGAGATGTTTGAATTTATTGATTAGACGCAGATTATATGACTTATAGCTTATACCATTATTCATTTTTACGAAATAGAGTATAGTTCCAAAGTATAGCCCTCACGTTACAATGTAAATTTAACTGGTTTTATGAATGTTTAAAATAGTAATAATATAATATGAAAGTTACCGTCGTAATTTGCTGATAATTTTTGCAGACGACGTCCGTTTCAAAAAGTACTATTAATAATATTTGTACATACTATGTTTATAAGGAAATTGTAATTATCGTTAAATGTTATTGTAGCTAGCTGACTTATACATATTTTATATTGCATGTAATGTCAATTTACATCTCTAATACGCCCAAAATTTGCTTTTTGTGCATCAACACGGTAATCATATGAAAAAAATTGCATACTTCTTTAATTGGATTAACTTTATTGAAGAATTTTAAATGCGTATTTATTTCGTAATTTTCATGAACTAATTGTTTTTTACATTATGTACTCTAACTAGATATTCATGTCCCTACATAATAATAGAGAAAACTCACTTTGAATCAATGTTTTGTATTTTAATAGACGAATCTGAATATTTAATGTAGGCTTGGGTTCAAAAGACTTTTAATATTTTAGCGATACTACAAAAAGGGTTCAGTTCTTTTACTGAACTTAAAATTAACAAACTAAAATTTACAAAATTAACAAAATTTAGGTACTGTCTGCTTACCAATTTTTATGTAAGAGCTATCTAGGCTCCTTTTCACTCTGATTGTAAAACAAATAAGTCATGACTCCTCCGCCTAATTCCTCTTATGATATAAATGGATGGCGCGTTTGTAAAACAAATTCATTATGAGAAAAGGTTTCGTAGTGTATATATTTAAAATTTAGCAACAGAATGAGTGCTTAATATTTTTTTGTTATAATTTATTATGCGTACCTAAGCGTTTCTAGTCAAAACGGCGCGCGTGCCAATGTAGAATTAAGTAAATGCCAAATTTCGTGTTAACTAAATTAATCAAAACACGCCGTTATTTTATAAATTGATGTAAAATAAAAGGTGATTTAGATGAAGAGTGTTTAATTGCCCTATTTAACCTAACATACACCATCTGCAACAAATACCTAAATGGCGTCATCGATGCGCGTTTACTGGTAAGGTACTGCTGGGTTTGAAGCTTAAATTTATATTAGTTACCTATTTAAAATATAAGCCTTGCTCCTGCACAGGTTTAAAGTAAGTGGGATTACGGTAGACGCAGTATTACTGAATTCCTTCATTCCTTTTTTGTAAAACTTTCGAACAATGTGAATGTATAACAATATGTCGAGTCCAGCATAATTCATGATCAAATTCACTACACACTTATTTTAAAACAAGAGGCCATCGAGGCGCAATGGTCTCGCATTCGAACGAAAAGTGCAAATTAACGGAGTGTCTCAACACTGGGTCTCTGACTGGTTAGAAGCCGGGAAAAATGGATTTCAAAGACTTAATTACTTCCCTCTTACGTCCCTCCCTACTCCCTACGTCTCCCTAACCTTTAGCAGAATAAAATTAGTCTAATATTTATAATATTCGATCTAAATTACTATATTTGTTATTCTTTATGTCTTTTATAAGAAATCATATAATCGAGTAACAGGAATACATAGTAAGCGAAACATAAAAATTACAGTCTGCAAAATAACATTTACCTTAAATATATTTTACACTAGCGACATCTAGTAACCTTTAAATATTGCCTACCTTATAAGGTCGTTTATATAAAGGATTATAGATTGCGTAGTCGTCAAAAAGTTTATTATTTCTTTTAATTTAGGTGCTCCAAGTATAACACATATACTTGAGGTATTTGAGTATCTCAGTTTTTGAAACAATGAAAAACAACGTTCATAACAAAACAAGAATCCAAATTCGAGCAGAGATCTATAAGAAAATTCTATAAGAAAGTATTTGAGGTGGTATTTGAGGGGTACATCAACAATTCTAGTGTAACAACTTTGATTGACTTCAAAGCTAGATAATTGTTTACAAATAGTCGTTCTTTAAAATCATAAAATAAATATATTGTAAATAAAAACGTACATTAAACTTTTATTAAGGAAAAAGGAACAGGACGAGGCTGAAAGTTATTATATAGTTAAAGAACTTTTCCCTTTGTTTAAAGGTGATTATTTTAAGCGAGTAAAAAAGAACAACAATGTAAAAATAAAACATACACGATCAGTAAACATAATTTTAATAACTAAATTCAAATTTTTTAAGGTTAAATTTTGCAGATAAATAAGTATTGACACAAAAGTTTACTGATAATATCTTCATTTCAATCACAAAAAAATCTGCATTTGTAGTAAAACATATTATTGTAAGCAGACTTAAAATAATGCAAAAATTTTAAAAATACAACACATTTCAAATACGACTTTGCCAGCGAAATTCTCACATTATGCCAGTTTTTAACATATAAGTACTTTGGTTTCCTTGTGTAACTGTGAGATGTATTCATGTACACACGGTGAAAGTATAACCGCAATTAAACAAAATTAGTATAAATGTTATATTAAGTAAATTTAAAAAAGCATATAAGAATAAAGCATTACTGTGATGAGATATGCACAAAAAAATTGCTCTGATTGGTATCTCTAATATAGTCAGATAGTGTCACAGCAAAGTTTTAAAATTAGAGGTCAGTAAATTGTTACCAGCTCGATATAAATAAAATTACTAATAGATGATAAAACTTTATAAAAATTGCAAGATATGTTCTGTAAATAAAAGATATACCGAGTTTGATTAAATTAAATTTTCTTTTCTTCATGAGATTATCAGAGATTTAACAAGATCGACTCATTATAAAATGATCACAAGTTCAAAATTTTGTTTTCACAAGTTGTTATAAATGTACACACATATATATATATATACGCAAAAAATATACAACAAAATATTAATCTTATTATTACTGTTAATTATCATGATACGTAACTTGTGAACCAATTTTTATAATAACGAACTTAAACAAACTCGCCAGACCGGGCTGGTGAGTATCCTTGCATTTTCTAGAATTTCTTCCTGTTAATGCATATCCAGCAGCATTCCTTCAAACTCGAAGACTCGACTAAAAGTTGAGCGCTAGACGGTTTGCACTTAGAAATTGATCCATTTGTGCTCTCCGTGATAAAAATGCGAGGTTTCCTAACGACCATCGACATTCCACCTACAGAACGTCCTTCGCATAACCCTCAATAATAGTAGAGCAATCGCATTCCATTTCCGGTACCTTCAGTGCTTTCATTCGTCACAAAGTGACTAGAGCTAACTCGTATAGCGTCATGACTTGAAACGAGTGTCCCGTGTACTATCTTTGGCTATAAAGAGTCGTTGCGGATATCTTATATATATAATAGGAAATAGTCCGCTTTGTCTGTCGATGTTTCACATTCAGACTCTGAACAGCGTAAGCGTTCCTGCGGGATGGACAGAGTGGCATAACCGCGCCGATACTAAGGCCCGCGTACGCATCACTGTCTAGTCGACGCTATAATTACGAGATTAACAAAAATAACAAAAATTCACCACCCAACCATGAACATTATAATACCGTCCGTACCGTCCCGGTCACGTTTCGTTCAAATATTAAAATGTTCATGAATGCAGGCCGTTTACATAAGAGTAAAGGTAAAACTCGGAGAAACTACTGCACTGTTTGCGATCAGATATTTTTTTATCCGATTGTGTCTTGTAATTTTCCAATCACACGAGAAAGTGTGGATATTTGTTTATTGTTAATATTAATGTTTCATAAAATCTTACCTTTATATTACCTACGAATAAAAAAAAACGACGAGGTCAATCTTCTCTAGCAAAGAATAGTCAAGTGGAATAATAGCCATGAAGAAGTATTGAAAATACAACAAATCTTCTACTTATAATTTATTAAATAATTAATGTTTACCGTTTATGATTGTCTTAAGTATACGCAAACTGTAGTCCATTTTTTAATTATACTAATTATCTAGATATACCTCGCGTTTCCACTTTGTTCTACTATATATATAACTTAACCTACATTTTCCGTTTTTCATAAAACTATTGTCGTATTTTTAAATTATACCTAGTAAATATCTATACTTATCAGGTATCAAGAAACAACAAATATTTTTGGTGTTTTACAGTGTTAAGGCTATTAGATATGGATGTATATAAACATACCGTGAAATAGTTATAAATATATATAACTATAACAAATGTAAATCGTAAGAATTAGTTTTTACAAAATATTAAATGAGAAAAATATTGTTACGAAACCAAAATGAAAATTTAACAACAATTTTCTAGCATTCATATTTATAAGCTTTCCTAGGTGAACTATATAAAAACAAAACTAAGTATTAAAAGCTAATGAATTCAATTTTAATTCATAGTATCTTTTCCCTACATATAAAACTGAAACAATACGGTTTTATTTCTATTAGAATTATTTTCGTTATGAAAAATAACATAAAAACTTTAAACTATTTATTTTCTAAACCCTAAGAGTATATATATATATCTAGATATGAACTGTGCTATTTTTTTGAACACGACCTCGACAAGACCTTAACTTATATTTATATAAAGACCTATTACTAATAATAACTATAAGATTAATTTTAACATGCCATTACTAGAAACTAGGTAACAAGTCTATTAAATTAAAATGTATCGAAACAAATATAGCTACATATTTTTTAATTTTTTTTGTTTTATATTTTTTGTCAAATTGTAACATTCCAGTAGTCCCAACATCATTCTGCTAAGCAAAAAACCAGAAACATAATATTAACCAATTAAATTCTTAGTTTTCTTAATATGAATTATTGAATACTAAACAAACTATGCATTTTGCTTCAAAACTTATCAACATTTGAAATATAATTAAAAAAATATAATATTATTATAAACCATAGAGATGCTTGCTTACATGAATTAAAAATATCAGAATGCTTCAAAATAATTTCGGTTGCAAAATAATTTTAGCAATACTTTAAATACTCTTATTGTAAATAGAAACTTACTCGCTTTTTGCTAGTCAACAACATTTAGCCTAGTGGATGAAATAGCTTAGCAAAATGTCTATTTTGTTCAATATTCAATGACCAGGAAGTTTCTAGATTCTTTGCTACTATTTATTAAACAAAAACGATCTACACATGCGCGCATTCAGACACTTTACACGAATAAAAAAAATCCGACATGACTAAAAAGAAGAGAATATTAAAAAAAATCTAATCTAAGCACGTCATATTAACTACTAACGACCTTAGCTAAGACTGAATTCAAAACAATTATTATACTAGATACATCAATACACGTAGGTTTTCGAAACTTACGCTATCAATATAAAAATCACCTATTAATTAATTAAATTGTTCTATATAATTAATAAATAAATATCTTATGTTGGGTGTATGGGTAGATATAATTTGTAACTAATTAATACTACTAGCCCAAAACAGTCGCATGAATAAGAAATGAATTATCCGATTCATTTCCCATCATAATAAAACAATATGTACTGTCCCTAGCACATATTTCAATAGTTTAAAAGTATTCGTTGTTAGTGTATTATTTCAAACCAAATGGTCAAATTAAAAAAAATAATAATAATAAAAAAAACTTAATTTATAGGCGAGAGATGTATACGAACGTGTTAATATGCCTAACCTAATCTAATTAATTTTAGAAATATAATAAGAAAAGTCCAAAATTGAAAATTTAATTCATGCATCGTACAGCCGCAGTAGTATAGTCATTGACATTAGTTGCATTCATACCGGAAGTTGCAGATTGGATTATAGCGCTGTGCAAATACGATATAAAAGATAAAAAGAATAAAAACAACTTACCTCTCTATATGAATGAACTACATTTACGAGAACATGGTTTTATAATTTCAATTTGGAGAGAAGATTGACCTTACACTACCCAAATAAAGTAATATTGTAATGAAAAATAAAATTAACTTTACGGGTCGATATAAACAAATATGACGAAAGACTGATTATTTCCTTGTCTTATGATTTTAGCTGTTAGTATGTAATTGTTTGATTTACCACTTTACGACAAAGAATCAGATTTTGTAATAATTTTGACGAGTCTATCGCCATATTCGTTTTAAAATTAAAATCAGGCAACACTGCAAAATACATTAAAAATATAGGTAAATCTTATTATGTTCACTTTTCTGTACTTCTAATTTTTCATACGGGTCTTTGATTTAAGGTTTATGTGGCGTGAGGTATAATTTTTATTAATTATAGAAACCATTTTTATTACAAATGAAAAGATGACGTTTTTTTTTAAAAAAAATGAACAATAAGACTTATTAAACAAATAAATTTACATAAAGAATGGTCTCAAGCCATAAAAACCCTAATCATGGTCACTGATGCGTAAAGTTATAAGAAGGGATAATTTCTATACTATTTTTATGATGTTAGTAGAATATCCTAATTACAAAAATTTGAAATACTGTTCCAAAAGTTTCACTTACATAGTTTTTGCCAACTATATGTGATAGTCACAAGTTATATATTATTATCAAGTAGAAAAGCCCAAATCATAGAACAAGAATTAATAACATAACAAATTTTCATTAAAAAATAGATTTAAAACAAAGCAAAGGTTTAATCCAACACATTTTGAAACAATAAGCAATAAATTTGAAATGAATATTGTTTTATGTTCTATGAAGGGGCTCATAAAAATTCTTATACTTGTATATATAATATTTACGCTTCAGTGCCCAATACTTAGATGTGAAACCCGCTTAGAAGTACGAGAAGCTAAACATGTTTCAGGTAGCCACTTCATCGTTGCTAGCTTCAAATTCCAACTTGACATCGCCGCTCAATCCCTCGACGTCTACCTCATTTTCTGAGGCATTCAACATGTTCAATGTCACCTGTGAAATATAATACTTGTATTTATGTGTGATTATAAAATTACTTGAATAGATAAATTGCTACAATATTTTGATATTACTTTAAAACAAATTAAAAAAAGTGAATACAATTTATATATTTGTTGCATTTAAATAATTTAGACAAACAGAAAACATCAAATTGTTTATTATGAACTTTAGGCAATCACTTTAATGATATTTTTTTTAAATCTTTAATTGTAATATTCTTTAGGCCAACTACAAATAATTTCTTTTTGGTATTTAATTGGTAATATCCAAAATATTGTTTGTAGTTTAGCAAACTTCATACTTCAGCATACTTCATGTGAATTATAATGTACAAATTAATTTAATGTGTAACAATTCCTGATAAGTTTATCTACACAGCAAATATAAGGAGCAAGAAAGAGGAGATTGTTAATTAAAAATGAATCACTTATTATACATCAATCACTTAAATACTTATTCATACAAGTATACTTTTTCCTTTATATTATCTTTATGTCATTACTTAAAATGCACTTGCAATAAATACAATAATATATGAGTATAGGGGTTATAATTTTTAATTATATTTCAAAGTAACTTTGTCATATCACCAATGAATTTTGCAATATTATACTACTATATTAATTTAATAATGAATAATCAATAGCAAAACCCTAAATTCTATGGAATATGTATGCATGAGCACTTAAACCACTTAACAATATATTTTATTTTCATAAGGATTCTAAAATAACATGTTATAGTTGTGATGCACAATTTAAGTGAGTGAAAATCATTCATGATACAGCATCATTACACTGACAAACTTGTGGAGTTATTAAAACAAACTACAAAACTTTACTTTAGGGTGACCAAGAAAAAGAAAATAGTGACAGGACACTAACTGTTTTTGTAACATTCCATTCCCCCAGTTGGGATTGAAACTACCACCATCACATGTACCAGCCCAATAATATAATTATCATAAATAATAAAATGGTAAAATTTTAGAATTGTTATATCTCAATGTGCCCAATAATTTCTGCTTGTAGGACTAGTTAGCACCTATATTCATAATAATTATTAGAAACTATATGCAAATACTTGATAAAATAATACAGCTTCTAGATTTAGGAAAAATACCAGGACTCAGGTCACTTTCCAAATCAATATAAAACTCAGTTGTAGTAAAAAAATGTGTTATACATATTTTTAATGCTTAGAAGTTCTATTATATTAAATGGATGTTTTCAGATCACAGAGTCAATAAATGTTCATTGCTGGCAATTTTTTTTTTTAATTATAATGAATATGGGTATTGTAATGTTTTATTATAAAAGCAATTGTGATAGTATAACAATTGTTATAGTGAATAGTTTAATTTTTGTTTCAATTATTGTTACTAATGTGTCACATACCTTATATTAGTAATAATAAAAATTCTTCATAAAATCATATCAAAAAAATATTATTTGTAGTATTATACAGTATGTCTAAAATATAATATATTTGTAAATAATATGAATGACCAAACAACCCTTTTTGTATACATGCATTATATAAAATATAGTTTGCCATAATATTATAAAGAATAATTATTTCTACAGTGTAACTATAAGTAACAGATGCAAAATTGAAAGAAAATATATGTACATTACATTATAATAGAAGTATTTCTTCATATATATATATATCAATATATACATATTGATATATAGATATTATTGATATATAGCAATATTATGGCAAACAGTGCCTATATTAACAAAATGCTCAGGCTTAGACATCATGCTTAAGGTGAAATAAGCATAGGGGGGAACAAAGTACTTTGCCCCACTTTTGAAATACTGCAATCTTTATTTTTGCATATTTTCATATTAAATAAACTAAACTTTTATTTTTTTATTTATATAGACATTATAATGTCACTTAAGTTCAAGTATATATTTTTATACCCAAGTAAGAGCAAATAGCAAAATATGAAGCAAATTTGAATAAAAAATTATATTTACTTTCATTAGTAGTATTATACATAAGTATATACATGAATATATTTATCCATATTAAAAAATAAAACAAAGAGTGTGAGGCAAAGTTAAAAAAAAAATTCAAACTTCACTAACTGAAATAAAATAAAAAAGACAGCACAACAACTATATATGTGAATTTTGCATTAGTTAGTGAAGATTTGAACCTCTGCGTTTTTTCCTAACCCTGTGGTGGATTGGGTCATCAAGGGTACCTGTGGTGGCTGTTGGTGGCTTGTGACAGTACTGCTTACCTGCCTGACTGGTATACCTGCATCTTCAAATGCTTTCTTCCGCAGTGTGGTACGAATTTGGGAACTGTGAATATATAAACAAATTTGTTACACAAGAGTACAGTTGTGCAGTGAGCAAAATAAATAAAAACTTAACTTTATACAATAGATAAAGTTCAAACAGAAATAATAAAAGATGATTAATATAATAATATTACACAAAATACTAACACTGTCCGGCTCTTAATATGTTGGCTCAACTTGTTGAGATCTACAGCAAATCGATGGACACAGCCACGGAGCATTTCCATTTCTTCTTCAGTCCACTTCCCTCTAAAATTGTAAATAATTCTAATTGTATGGAAGCATGCCTTATTTATTTTATAGTTATTTAATTATAGGAAGCCACCTACATACTTTGAGTACATTTTATATTTTCACATCTATTTAAACATTATTACATAGTATATCTCAATTACAGGCTAACACATCATGCAAATAAAAAATTGTTGCTCATTTCAAGAAAAACAAAAATTACAACTATTACAGATTATTATGTAATAATAATTTAAAAACAAAAATGTTAACCAATGCTAAGCTAAAAATAACAATGAAAATAGAAAATAAATAACAATTCCAAACATAAAATAAAAGGAAGTAAACCAAATAAAAACTATTAATGAGTGTGTTTCAAACATATTAAATAACACCAGATTTTTCACTTCTTAAAACAGTTTGAGTTGGCCTTTATAAGAGGGTAGGAAGTTATTAAATATGTCAAAATGAGAATAATTTGGCAGTTGGTTATATGATTCCATTTCTGTGGATTATACCTAAATACACCTAAATTTGTTCTTACAAAACATAAGTCAATTTTGTATTATATATATTATTCAATTTCAATTGTGTATATATATTTTGTATTATATATATTTGTATAATATAATTTTGCATACCTAACCTTGCATTTGATCTAGGAATTACAATATTTAATTCTTTTAAAAGTCTTTGACAATCCAAGTCTCCTGATATTAATTTGTGTAAAAAACAGATCTGATTTTTGTACAATGACATTGTGAAATGCTGGAGTATTGCACAATAGCAATAGCTTACTTATTATTAATGTATTAAATAAAATTATTATAGTACAGAATTTCTTAAAAGCTTTCATTATCGTGAAGATAAGCCCAATGTACTCAATAATTACTTTACAATATCATCTATATGGGGAATAACACTTATCTTAGTGTCAACTGTAACCCAATGGGATCTGACCATTACCTAGTAACCCTGTTCAACTGAACCTAATCAATTGGCCAACCATTTACGCTGCAGTCATATTCTGACATGTCCTTCAATATATATGAACAATATAATACACAAATGTATTGTTGCTTGTTAATTATAGAATAAATAAGTTCTATGTTCAAAACAACATTATAAAATATATAATTACCCGGGCTGTGTATCTCCCATTGGATGTAAAGACATGGTCATTTCTGATAATAAATTAAATGCATTACTAGCCTCTTTGAATATTTCACCAACCTAAAAAAAATGTTTACATTATTTCAAAATATCAGGATTTAATAAAAACAATGCAAAAGTTTATCGTAATTTGTGGTTTTTTGTTATTTCAGTCAGGTCTTTTTTTGTGACGCTGGGAAATGGCTCTTACGGACGAGACGGACTGTACTGTGGGACTCACCAGAAACGAAACCCGATACTACCCACTAAAACCCAGAAGAAACCCTCTCTGCCCCAACGAGACGTCGCAGGAATGCTCGCGCATACTACTACAACGCCTCCGTGGACGGCGCACTGTCGCCTTCAGGGTGCTCCGGGGTTCTTTGCAGAGCACACGTAGCCTCGATGACTTCCAGGAGGATCACCACGATCCTCCTGCAGTATATCCTCTAGGGTAGGGGGAGTTAGAGATGCACATACAGCCTTCTCATTCCCTTTGGCCTTCAGCGGCGGAGCGAAATTGTATTCGCGCTTGACTCGCGTACCCGCTCCGCGCCCTCCTTCAATGCGACAACTGATTCGCAGAAGGAGACCATCGCGGACCAGTACCTCTCACTATCCAGCATGGCCCCCACCACACTGGTTAATGAAATGCCTCTGCCCACTACAGCCATTCGACGAGTGTAGTATGCCGAATCGACGGACACATTACACTCGTGGCACGCCGGCGACATCTCAGTCAGCACCTGCACCAGCCAGAACGTCAGGACCCGAAATTCCTCTTAACCCAGTGCTCTAGGTGGGGGCGGAGTCAGGTATAATCAAATCCATTAATATTTTTTACTTACTTCCAAAGTAAGTAAAAAGAATCCATACACTAATAAATAAATACCTTCCTACACATACAGGACAAAGGATGTTGTACAGTAAAACACACAATCAGTCGGTAAAATAATATGAAATCTATAAACAATAAGTCTTTAGAGAACTTTAGTAGACTATGCTAACGCAAAAAATAAATTTACCACTTGCTCAAACTCTTCGCTGGACAAGTTCATTTTGCTAATATACGCATTGTCTAGCATAAATTTCAAAAAAATTACTGGTTCGTTGACAATGAGCAGATTTAAGTTTAAATTTCAAAAGCAAAGTCTGCATAGGTAAAAACTGAACAAAGATGGTGAAAAGTTCTATTGCGCAGCCCTCTCGCGCAGGTCAATATCTCACCCTTAGACAACATCTTCTAGACAAAGCCAAACATATTCTAGACAGAGCCATTGTACTCGGGATTGGTCATCATAAATTAAATCTCATAACATATTTGGTATAATATTTTACACAATGAGTTACTGTTAACAATTTCCTACATAACCTATACACAATTTACTGTTTAACTATATTATTTGTAAAAGAATTTCTGTCAATGTTTTAAATATTTACAATTATAGATCAATTTTACATACTTTAGCCGCAGAGTTGTTCATAGCCGGAACAATCGATGAGTTTAGCCTTAGAATTTACAAATTACTTAAAATATACAAACAACTCAATGTAGGCAAAGCCGGTAACATAAATAATGAAATAATATAGAAATATGATTGAAATAAATAAAAATACAACTAATATAGAAAACAAAAAAAGTAAAGCCGGCACAGCCCACAAAACAAAACAGAAAATAAATTATCAATATATGAACACACTGCGCAAGCCGTGAGTGTTAATTTGATTTTTAAAATGCTGCCAGCTATAGGTAAAATAAAGAATGATAATATGTACAGGTTTTTATGACAAATTATAATTAAATATACAAAAATAAAGCAATCTTTTTAAGTACTACGTTGATTAAAAATAAATTCTACCTACTATATTTATAACATTTTACTTACCACAGTAGCAGGACTGGTCAGTACAGATTGTGGCATTTTAATATTGGCCTCGTCCTTAATATTTACAACTAATAAACGTAAATAGGAAAAAATATAAATATTAAATATGTTTACATCAACCCAACAATGAACTAAATGCTAAAGAAAATCAATAAATTAAAGTGGTTGCTTCCTGGCTATGTAAGTTGCCAGTATAGTTAATTGTTAAAGGCTCAATAGACGTCAATAGACGATGGCAAAAACTTTTCCTTATCTAATAGAGTATACAGCATTGTTTTAAATGTAAAATAATTCAAAATATATATTGTTAACCGATAGGGGAATTTAATGTGTCATAATATTAAAGGGACTTAAGGATTATCAGGCGCAATTTCATTGCGTTATGACTTGTGGTTGTGTGTTACGACTTTGAATACGATCTGTAGAATCAGTTCTCTAAAAAATACATATCATTTTAGTTCACAATATTTTTATTTAACTTAACAAAAAACTTAAGAATAGTGATAGACAACCTTTTTCAGTAATTTGGTTATAATACAGAAAAATATTTTTTCAAATATTACTGGTTGTTTCAGAGATAAGGGATTAAAAATAAATATGTTAATTTATATACATGTATATAAATATGCGAATTGTGTAAGACTATGAAATTTAATTGAACATTGAAATAGTTATTTATATAATGCTGTACTAGTTTTTGGCTACTTAACTATTTTATTATTATATTGTTTATTAATACGACTAAATAATGAGCTATATTATTTTAAAAAACTGCTTGTCAAAACCACGTTGTGTTCATCAAGAATATCTTAAGTCTTTCGTATATAGCATATACTAGAGTTAATGTATTAATATATCAAATAGTTTTTCTTCAAAATACCAAATTAGTTTAATGTGCGCAAAAGTTAAAATTCTGTCTATTTTAAATAATATTTCCAGATATGTTTTTATTTTCTTTTTCTAAAAACTGGATGTGTTATAAATTTATAACCTGTTGATCACATTGACATCTTACGAGTTTTGGTACAACACGCCACAGATAATATATAAATGACAATTGTCATTTTGATAGAATTCTTTTTCAATGATATATTTTATCATAATAAATTGAATATAAATTTTATTATAAAATTTGTGTCATATTTAGTTGGTATTTCCTATCATTTCGACAAGAAAATATGACTTAATAGCAAAGAGTAAAGAAACTATTTTGCATTCCAACAAAACAAATTTTATGTGTACGAAGAAACACACAGCGTTGATAAAAGAAACTGTCTCTTAATTTCGGATTTTTGATATAAATACATGGTGTAACTTACTAAACAAGTCTTGTTTTATACTTTCCTCTATTTCGCTTCTGCAGTAGCATGACCTTTGTAGTCTGTGGTGGCGCGATGTTACCCAAGTCTTCAATGTTCAAACTTCAAAGTTCAAAACTCACCAGCTTTGTTTATTTCTCTACTATACGTGACACTGGCAGATTATTTTGTGTCTGTCATCGCAAAATCAGGCATTTCATTAAAAAAAAAGTTGTTTTCTTGTAATGCAAAACAGATATATTATGTTACTTCGAAACATGGCGTTGATTGAAGACCTGTTTGTTTACTCTTAACTTGAAATTTAATTTTATATATCTAATTTAAATGTAGTTAATGTCCTTACTATTTCTGAATTACTCTATTCAAATTGGTAAATTTAGTATGATATTTCTTAATACATTGTATTCATATTTAAATATTCTATCTCCATAGTAAACTTTAATAATCTTATCAAAGTTATTACAAAAGTATCCTCTATAAAAATCAAATAATTAAATTTATTTACGAGTTTTATTATTTTGAAATGGAACCGTTTTTAACCGGATTAATCGCATATAATACTACATGTGGTGGTAAACTACCTGTCTACCTGTGACCACGGACTACTATAAAGTGTTCGAAACGTCTGGTTCTAAAATGTATTTTTGAATACCAATATTATACGCGATTAATCCGGTTAAAAATAGTTTAATTTCAAAATGTGTAATAATCGTGAAAATCAAAGAACTTATTATGAGTTTAATTATATTAAATCAGTGATAACTTCAATACCACTTTATAAAGATAGTAACTATCATTATGAATAATATAAGACACTAGCTGTGCTGGTGAATTGGTCCGCGTGGACATATTGGACATATCAGCTATTTGCCAGTGAAAGCCCCGTCAAAATCGGTGTAGCGGATCTAGAGATTAGCCAGAACAAACAGACTGACAG
This sequence comes from Podotricha telesiphe, assembly GCA_038994665.1. Classification (NCBI taxonomy): domain Eukaryota; kingdom Metazoa; phylum Arthropoda; class Insecta; order Lepidoptera; family Nymphalidae; genus Podotricha; species Podotricha telesiphe. Next base: position 209,711 of record JAOYRR010000010.1, on the reverse strand, counting down.
ACACAAAAATAGAAAAAAATAATATTCTGGTATATGTAGTGTGTATACATATGCATTTAGCATATAAATACCATAATATTAATTTATTGACTACAATGGTTCACTATTTTGGCTTAAATGGCTTGAACATAAGATACTTACTTGATATTTTGGTCAATTCACACAATGTCTTTATAACTTGTAGCCTGTGTTATTCTGATGTATAAGCTGTATTATTGTAAAGTTTCATTAAAATCCATACAGTAGTTTTTATGTGATAGAGTAACAAACATCTTTACAAACTTTCGCGTTTATAATATTAGTAGGATATATAATGTCAAATTGTGTATTTGAAAAATAACTTCAAAATAAATCTTAAGAATTTCTTCTTTTAAAAATAATATTTATATTATTAAACTACTCCAATTAAATAATAGAAGATTACTTCACCATACATCTTAAGAAGAATCAGTTTAACCATTAACCTGGCAGCAATAATAAGTTTCTCCTTTCCTTCTGCTTACATAATATTTTCTTCCGTAAGAATTGATTTTCTAGTCAATATTAGATGCTACAATTGCTCCTATGCTACCAGGAGGAGCTTCAGAATTTGTATTTCTAAAAATAGACTGAATACCAGTTTATGATATCTAATTTTGACCTATACTTCGACCACAAGATTATTGAAACTTCCTTCTGATCGATGTATTTACAATGATGTTTCTTAATACATATTGAGACACACATTATTGCTTTGAGTGTATTCACATGACCAGGTACTAACAAGGTTTTTGATACATAAAGTTCTATGACATATTGCAAAGTTTGTGCTTTTTTGTTACCTTAAGTTAGATGTTTGCTAAATTTTCAATATTGAAACATCCTTGTAAATACATTGCTCAGAAGGGAGTTTCAATAAAAAATGTCTTTACTTAAAAAAAGAAAAATATAAATAATATGGCACACTATGTGGAAATTTCTGACTTATATAAGATAATTGTTAATCGCAATATGTTATATAAAATCATCTTTATGAAATATAATGATAAAGAATCATTCAATATTGTTTACATCAGGGTCTAATGTGATTTAAATTTCACCCTGTGACATTATACATAATAATGGTGCCTCTTTTCCAAATTTCTGTTTTAATAATTATTTAATCAGTTAGGTGAGTATCATAATATATTTTTAATTTTTTTTTTATATTCATGTTACGTAATTTTTCGCCTTCTAAGCCGTATCTCCAGGCGCACTGGATTCATGTTCAAATGACTGAGTGTTTGAAACCCTCAAGTATGATTCTGAAAGTCACTGACACATGTCAAAACTTTAACTGCATGTCTCTTAATATATTTTCGAGCCAACTCTTAAGACCCATGTGATGTATGGTCGTACAACGGCCAGCCTTTTTTATAGACGGCCAGCCATTTTTTTAAATTATCACGTATAAAACGCCTCATATTGGTATGGCTTCCGAAGCCTGGGGTAACAAATGCCATTTTAGCGCATGTCTGTTCCTTGAAATGAGGCTGGCTATTTCTTAGGCCCACGTCTATGATGCCCCATATTGGAAAGGCCTCCGAGGCCTGTGGCAACAGATGTCATTCAACACCTATCTGTTACTTAAAATGTTGTTGGCTATGTCTCTGTTTCATCTCTAGGACGCCCCATATTGGAAAGTCCTCCGAGGCCTGATGCCATTTCGGCATGGATCTGTTACTTAATGCCTTTGAATCACCTCAGGAGGCATACTACAAACACAGTGATATTAAGCTGGTCTGTCAAATATGCTTCCAACACTATGTTCTTGGGTTGAACTAGTTTATGTGTTCTATGAAGACTTGTTTCTTTTGAGCTTACTTATCACTTTCCTAACAAGACGAGTTCATTCAGATTAGCTTTCCAAACAGCATCTGCTGTGTTACTGTTAAGAAAGAAAGTTACTAGTGTTTTGTGGAGACTTAGCGTGCGTACTATGTGATATATGCATATATCTGTGAACTGTGACTTCGTTGGTATCATCAAATTTCTTCTTTAATTTCGTTAACCTGGTAAGTAATGTGGAAATTAGACTTCTCTGCCAAAGCCTGTCTTAATAAAATAATTTTGTTCAACAATAATGCAAGGGTCACAATATATTTAGTAACCTTCGCACATTTTAAAAGGAGTAATAAATTTCCTAATCTATTATGGGAAATAAGCTCTTGTTTTTTTTTCAAAATTTTAGATTCATCAACATATTTTGCTTTTTAAACTTTGTTTCCTAGCGGAGATTAACATTTGTGATTGTTTCAAAGAGCGGGCCTAGCTCCCGAACAGACTTCATATTTAGAACTTTTATGATTCAGTCGGCCCAGATTTGTTAACCGTTCCAGTAAGCTAGTAAGATTAATTCTCTGCTCTATGCAATAATAAAACCTATTATATCATTTCTGGAAATTTAACAAAGGTTTAACATTACGTAATTATATGAGATAATGCATAAGAGCTTCGTTTTCAAGAATGTATAAATTATTTCTTTGTTTCAAATTGATTAATTAATTAATTACCCTTTGATAATATATAATTTTAAATTTTTATAATTTTAAAATTTCAATTATTGTAATAATATTTAATGTTACAGTAGTTATAAATTATCCTTCCAGTATACAGCATGACATTTCTCTTTACCATTCTACACGCTATCACAGGGTAGGTTACCAAACCTAGAAACCATTAGAGACTAGAAACCATTCTAGTATTATTTATTTCTTTTAAGTATCATGTCGGAATAACACCATAGGATGGGATACCAAATCATTGGCTTCCAAGGTAACAGAGAAATAATACTTTAACCTCAGGTGTGGCTCTTCAAGTAGGTTTAACGTTTTTTATTCAAGCCATTGTATAATTTCAAAAATTCGATTTATTCGAGGTCTGGTTCTCAAAGTGGCTTTCTATAAATGTTACTCAAGATATTGTTGAATTTCATACATTATATCAAAAACAAGTTAACTTTTCAAAAGAAGAGCTGAGCTTCTTCTTGTACATTTCATTTTAGGAAATAGTATTGGTCACATTAGGGTTTATTAATTTTATTTGTCTATTTTTTTAGGGATTGTTTAAGTAATAATACAAAAATGTCACCGGCATAGATGCGTAAAACAATCTTCAAACACAAATATAGCATTTTCTTAATCTTAATTCTAAGGACACTATTTATACTTAAACTTATACAGCATCTTAGCTACCACAGAACAAGGCTCAGACAATAAATATTGAAAAATACCTACATCTATTAAATTTAAATTACATCGACGACTTAAATCTTGACGGGCCTCAGCATTACGGACACACTCCACTAAGAAATGGTGTATATCATCCTCCACTTTGCACAATTCACAGTTCGAAATATTTAACTTTTCATGAGAAAACTGAATTTCTTTAACGGAATATGCCCAGCACACAACCAAAGGGTTCAATTCAAAAGTTTTTTAAAGTGATGCAATGCAATGTAAAAGAAACTCCCAAGTCACATTGCACTGTATAAAATGTGGTGTTCATCTGCACGATCTCATCTTTTACTTGCAATTACTATTATAGATAGGTAAATGAAACTACTTTGGATGCACAAGTTCCTGCAGTCTCAGCCTATTGGCCGTTCCGGCATCCATGTATCAACATGACTCAATCACTATTTTCAAACATGGTTGTAGGATACTTATGATTTTATAAGAAATATATCCTTTGAGAAATAAACACTAATTCTTTGTTATATATTTATAATATATTACAGTGCTATACACTTAACCAATAAGTGGATGAATATAATCTGGATGGCATAATTTACTTATCTTTTAGATCGTGAACACTTCATTTTTTTTCATAATTTTCAGTCAAAACTTAAGAGAATCCTAATAAAGCATTAGACACATATACAATATTCCTACACTTGTAAAAATTGCATATTTTACAAAGAATATCACAAGTGGATTTAGCGCACCAGGAATTAGGCCTAATTTGGAATTTCGAATAATAAGTTAGCGTCTAGATCTTTTCATCCAATAGATTGATTTGTTTCAGGAGTGAATTTCAAGAATCTAGATCCTAAATATCAAAATATGTAATACACCAACTACTTTCTATGACTTGCAAAGATTAGGCCACCAAAATTATGGACCGCAAAGTCTTTAAAAAAACGAAGCTATTCGACCATACCAACTGCTTAAGAAGTAAAAAAAACAAAGATGAAATAAAGTATTGATTTCTTAATTGTTTTTATTTTTGTATAAAGTCATTTAGTTATGTTAATTTTATAATTATGATATTGTCTAAATGAAAAAAAAGATTGCTTTATTCGCTTCTACGAAACTAACCCATCGTGTCTGAAGATATCCACAACACTATCTGAAAGTACCACTCTTTGAGTAGATTTATTTTTGATCTTTAGTTGATAAGTTTGCATCTTATATATTATTATAATAATAATAAGACAATGAATCAACTTTTAGTTATTAATCTGTGATAAATATACTAGTACTTTAAACAATCTGCTTCAATTTTAAAAAAAATTCAAAATCCGTACGAAGTCTCCGTACGCACCTTCCCCTACATGTTAGTTTAAAGTTAGAAATATGAAACTTTATTTTTGGGCTGCTTATTAAAAATGAGTTAATTGCTGTTGCAACGTTTATTTCAATTCTACCATAAATAGAGGTTGAAAGTTTGTATACAAGACTGTATTTTTTTAAACTTAGAGACAAAACTTCATTAAGCATTTGTGAATATTCTACGCTGAATATATCTTGAACGTTCATCGTCACAAGAAATAAAAACAGTTCAGTATTTTTGTAAATTTGAGGGTAAAATAATTGACTGACTTACACAGACTACAACGGACGAAACATTTTGAGCTAGTGTAGTGGAGTGTTAGCGTAAAAATAGTGAGAATGGTCTATTGTATAAAGTCAATTGGCCAAGTTACTTCCCCGTAAGTAGGACACTAAGATATTTCCAATGAATTCTTAGAATCTTTATCCTAAAGTTCGATGTGTAAATTTGTAGCAAAAATTAAAAACAAACACCGTCAAATTACGTACATTAATCGCAAATTTCTTTCCAATTTCAGTAACTAATGTTATAACCTTAAGTTATTTCAGGAAAACTTGATTACATTGTCAACACGTTACGTTACTTACATTAGTACGCTTAGATCTTTCGAGTTTTATAAGAAATTTCAATGTGTATTTTTTTATAGTAGACAGAGGGGTTTATGAGAAATATATAGTATACTTGCATATTTTAGTATATATAGTAATATTTGTGGCAAAGAACATATTTTTGGGCACTTATATTGTTGACGCTAGCTAAACCTTAAGATATAGAACAAAATAATATACTATTGAATTGTTTCGAGAATTCGAGTATATCGAACTTCATGCGAGTTACAGGCTTTGGTCAGCATTCTGAAAGACAAGTGTAAAAATAATGGCCTAAGTCTGAATGTGAGTAAAATTAAGATTGTGGCATTTGAAAGAGATGAAGAAAGGTCGGATGAAATATCAGGGTAAATAGAAAGAAGGGTAATAGAATATAGTATCGATGATACTGGATACATGGATATTAGCTAATCGGAAAAATGATAAATAATGTACTTGATTTTTGTCAAACGATTTACTCAAAAACGTGAGGGTTATGGTTTCTATCCCCACTGGTGGCAATATTACCTATGAAAGAACATTTTTAAAAAAATCCTGAGTCTGTGAATAAATCCAACGTGTGTGAAGAACACTTTAAACATATATTTCGTTAACATTTTTGTAAAGTAATTATTACTAGTAATAAGCGTATAAGAATTTCAACGTAGCTGGATCTAGAACGCATGGCTTAGCGGTCAGAGCGCTTGAACGGTTTTCTTTTCAAGAGGCGCGGGTTCTAATCCCGCTGCGTACAAATTTTTTTATACGTTTTCTAAATATGTCTTTTTCAATTTCCTTAGTGTGGGAATAACACTTTAAAAAAATGATAACAAAATATATATTTAATAAATAGCATTCTCTCTTGCCAGACGATTGTTCGTAGAATAATCTTTGGGTAGAAACAAATGCTAACAACAAATATAAGTTGTAATAAGCGTATAAGAATTTCAACGTAGCTGGATGTAGAATGTTTAAATTATTCTCATCATAACTCTGGCAAGATAACGCGCGGGTATTGAGTGGCGGAACTTAACACGCAATGTCTCGAATTCGTTTCTCTCTGCATATACTCTTATTATGCGGGAAAAGCTTGAAGCTAGTTAATTTGTAAGTTAAAGCTGTTAAATAACTTACCTGTATAATATTTTTTCGAAACAATTTAGCCAATTGTTTATACACCTACTACATTTCCAACCTCATGACTTTAGATATTTTATGTGCTTGCAATAAATGTTAGCTTATCGGTGCATTGAAGTATCTTCTACGTGTTTAATAATATTGTCATCTATTGAGAGCCAAAGGTATTACTCTCTAGTACTCATTAAACCGGGTAGGAGAAATCATTCTAGAAATTATGAGCGCAAACAAAAATTATCGTATAAAATGTATCCTTTTCTGTATATCTATATTCATAATATATTTAATAAAATAAATGAAATTAATATACAATTATATAAACCGATATAATATAAATATGTCACATTTTATATGTAAAGAATGTATTGTGAATTGTAATACATTTTTAGTTGGATATAATTATTTAAACATAGCGACATCTATGGAATACAGTGAAAAATATTTAGTAGGCGCTGTCTTATTTCAAACAATTGTCGTAGCATATAACTTTGTTGACATACAGATGGCGCTTATCGAAATATATTTTTAAAAAATATGAAATATCTACATTATAGGTAGCGTCTTAAAACACAATAAAAACATTGCAGGCATTCATGAGGACTGTTCACAGAAATGAAAACATAAAACTGTATTTTTGTTTTGAAAATGAATATAATGTTTAACATTTAAATTGTGAAGTATAAAAATTTTAACGTAGAAAGATTCAAATCCCGCGCCACTTGCAAATCGTTCAAGTTGGACCATAACTTGGACGGCTTTCAAGAGGCGCGTTCAAATCCCTCTACTATCAAATTTTTAAACGTTTTCTGAAAATGTTTCTGAAAGTGAGTAAATATGAAAAAATATAAATATATTAAAAATATGTTATTTCATTCAGGTAGAATTATTAACTTCTCTTAATTTAACGTATTTCTGTAGCTGAGTATACTTTATTCCCTAACGTCACTACCACCACCACCACTACCACCACGACTACCACTACCACTACTACCACCACTACTACCACCACCACTACCACCATTATAAATAGCATCACCAACACAACCACAACCCGTAACCTCAAACGTACCCGTCAACCGTGGTGTCGATCGTGGTGATCGTGGTGACCGTGGTGATGATAGTGGTGGTGGTTGTAGATGACGAGGTGATGCCGGAAAATATGATATGGCTGAGACGAACGAACCCATAAAATTTTCCTGTACCAAAAATTATCTAAAGCGTATATAATAAATAAAGCACATATTTAGTTCAGTTTTCAGTTCAAAACTCTAAATATAACGGATGTGATCAATATAGATTAGAATAGACAGTATGAGGCCCTTTATCTTAAATACTGGACAACTTAATTCTTAATATTTTGTATTCGTTAAGTTCATTATTATTTTGTCTAAATACGCTATTTGTAACTTATTCTTGAAAATACAAATCAAGGATGGAATCATACTTATAACATGAAGCTTTGCATTGTCTGGTTACCTAAAAAGTCGCGATGTTGGGCTTCTCCCCTCGGCATACAAATACCGACGAGTTTTACAAACAGGGATTCATTATTAGTTTCTCTCCGTCTACCGCAAAACCGGATACACCTGAAAATGGAGGGCATTATGTGATATAATGAGATTATTCTCTTTTTAATGTATTTCATAAGTCACCTGTTGATAAATAAATATCAATTTATGTAGTAAAATGTAGCAAGGCTATTTGACCTACTTTTTGCCAACCGGGTTGCAAATGATGACAATTCAATATTACCGCTAGACTCGAAGCCCATTGCGTTGATCTCGAAACAGGATATTTCTTCATATCTTTTTGACGAATTTAACCGATTATTCGAAATTACCTTTTGTTATTTACATAAACAAATAAAACACACATAGATAATGATTAATAAATATAATAATAAAGATTAATGGGACTTGAACCCACAATTGGCGGCATTGCGAATTCAAACTGATTGACTTCTACTAGTGCACCACAGCGGTAGTATTATGCTTTTATATGATTGTATGAAAGTGATATTGGAGATAAAAACGGGATTAAGACAAAAAAAAAATATCTCGTACATGAAATGGCGAGTTTAACGAGCTGCTACGACTCTAATCTGTTTAATAGTTTTATTATAACTATCAACCAAAAGGTGTAAAATATAAGCATCTCTTTTTCAGAACTTAACCTAATGTGGCTAGAAAGAGACAGAATAATATTTCATGATGACTCGTATAATATTCGCGTGCATTCATATTTGTATGAAGATGAGCAACTAGTAGAGTGCATCTCTCTAGCTTTAACATTACTAAAGGTTGCTAGTACAAGAGAGAGACCTCAGCCTGCCGGTTACATCCATCCTCATGCGCTTACAAGGTCAAGTCTAATCAATAACGATGGTACATTTATAAATGCTACTCAATGTTATCAGACTTAAGGTTCTTTTTACAAGTAAAGAATGTTATTTAAAATCTGTTAAAATCTCTCCAGAATAAGTTGTAATAAGCGTATAAGAATTTCGGCTATGCCGAATGTAGAACGCCATGCCTTAGTGGTCAAAGCGATGAACAATATCCAACAGGCGCGCGTTCGAATCCCGCTACATTCATACTATTAAACGTTTTCTAAAAATGTTTTTGTTTGTCATTTATATTTTTTAAATTACTCGACGTTGCTGTGCCAGACCGTTGGGCGAATGACAGGAAAGAATTTCAAATATTTTTTTCTTTACTTTTTTTTTTATATTTAATATATATGTTTTTCTTACAAAAAAAACTTTAAATTAAATTTCAATTGATTATCCTATACATATAAAACATAATTGCAAGAATAAAAAATTAAATCCACGCTTTTGTGAATTTCTGATTTTTTTTATTTTTCGAAGACTGCAGTTCTATGTAGCCTGTTCGAGAGTGAGTTTTGCGAGCAGTTGTGGTCCACGAGTGTTGTCTACAAAGAGATCCTAAATGAACGTTATTAATATCTTTATTTTTATGCATATAAATAGGTAGCGTATAAATTCCTATTCCCATTAGGCTACTTTTTCTAAATTAATAAGTAATTTAATATCATTTGAACAGTGTTAATATATATATATATATTTATAATTTGTATCATAAATATATTAAATTTACGGCGAGGCACCCAATTTACAAGAGCTTGAATCCTTAAGGGTATATATAGAGACACTAAGCTCTCTGTGATTCGTATAAGCCTAGCTTAAGTGTTGAAAATGTATGATTTCGCGCTAATTGCTGAAATGCCTAGGTAATTGGTAAATGTTTAGCAGTCAAAGCTTCAAGTCAAAGCAGAGCGACTACGCACCTCGCTCGCTAAATACCCCGATTTTGTTTTCTTTATGTTTCGAAAATGACATTAATACAAAAATTAATCATATTAAACGTAAAAGATTTGTACGAAAATGTGCTCTGAGTTGCAGAGACCGAAGCACAATAGCTTATTATTTGAGAAATCGTATTAAGCTTGACCTTATTAAGAGGATTCCACTGTATAATATCAGGGCACCTAGGATTAAATTTTGAATGGATATTACATTTTCCTTTCAGGGTTATTATTAAATCTATCTTTATGTCCGTTTATATAAGTATATACCTACCAACGTTGTATGTGCATGTGCATATGTGGTATCCACTGTGCCTACTCGGCCGCTTCTATTAATGATAGGTAGCTTGATATCAATGCTCAGTTAAAACTTTAATTAATTTTAAAAGTATTGCAAATATAAATTAATGCAATAGTTCAAATTCAAATATAATGTGCATTTAAATATAATATATGGGTAATATTGAGATATCTTAGGTAGATATTTCTCTCAATTTAAGAAAGGACTTTGTATTTGAAATAGTATATCAGATTTCTAGTTTTCTATAACATTTAGAATTTTTCGGGCATGAAAACTTTAAAGCTTTAAGCTTAAAGCATACATCGGTATGACTCTGACAGGAAAAGGGTATGAAATAAATATAAAAGTAATATCGAAATGATGATGGCGAAGTATGTACGGCAATATAATAAGTATGGCAACATATCAGGTTGCAAAAAAATTGTATCAAGCTTAAACAAATATAGAAAAAACTGTACTGTGCTTTCACACAGGGCTTCAAGTGATGCAGAAGAATCTGTGACTTTGGCTGTTGAAGATGCGTGTTAGAATTAATACAGTGAGCAGTAATTGGGCTACAATGTCCAATCTTTCGTCAAAAATCAATTCGCATCCAGAGTAATATTGATTATTTTATTGCACATGCCATAATTTAGAGGTTTGATACACATTCGGTGAATTATATATTTTGTTAACATTTTTTTTAAAGTACATATTTAGAAAACGTATAAAATTTTTTATACGTTTTCTAAATATATATTCGGTGAATTGTTATACAATATAAAAATAAATTCTATTTCACGGATTTGGATAGACAAAGCGCGGTGTCGGGTTCACCTAACACTAACACGCAATATTATAAAGATGGGCTGAAAGTAAGGAAAAGAGCGTCTTATTCATAATTACGTTCCCTTCACCCCACAAAATCTAGAGAGGTAGAGCATGGGTAGCTTTAAATCCTCACAGCTTAAACTCATTGAAAGGCATTAACTTGAAAATCAAAAACAACTTGACGTGAGTGACGATAAATTTGGTGTCAAAAACCTGTATACATCAATATTGCCGCTCGAAATTTATAGGAAAATGTACCCAAACTCAACCGAACCTGAAATTTAATCCTTTGTGGACTCGTCCCCCGGTTGTTAGAGTTTTACTTGTAAGCTTGCTGACGCCAGCAAATTCGTTCGCATAGACTTTATAACCCTTGTCACGCTATTTCCATTTATTATTCATATGTATGAATGTTTAGATTTTTTTATTTGCGTAATGCGCATATGCGTAGGTAGCTACGTTGCATGTTGCATGTTTAAAATTCGAAGCAAACTTTCCATCGTAAGGTCCGCCTCAATTTAGTAAATGCGTTAGTAGTAAGATAAGTAACATTTATACGCAATATTTTTCATGTAAACTTTTCAAAGGTAATATTTTAAATATTTGTAGACAGCGGCATAGTAAGCAAACTCTCCTAGTTTCGTAGTAGTAGTGTAGTACTAGATACACCTGTATTAAAAGCTTAGGCTTTTAATATTCTTAAAGAAAATACTCGTCACGATCAACAACTTTTACTAAGGCATTATGATCATATAAATTAGCCTTTATGTCTTCAAAGACTAGCTTTCTAAAGTAGTAGTAGAAGTAGCTACAAAACAAAAAAGTTTGACCCCAATATACTCTCCCCAAGGAACCTATATGACAAATTAAAACGCGTTTTTTCGCGTTCAGTTCTCTATACGCTTCAGTGTAGAATTATCAATATAATACGATTCCCACCGGCTTACCTTTGGTACATAATAATTAATAAATAAATTATTAGTAAATATAATTATTTAATAATCTAACAAAACTAGTGCAAAAGCCTATTTGAATTAATACAAAACAATCTGTACTGTGTTTTTTTACATACAAGCCGGTCGTAAGACCAACCTACCTTTCCATACAAAAATTTGGTTCACTTGTAGAATCAAAAGTATTCCTGGCTATTGCCTGCGTATACTGTACGTATAGCGCCATATCTCTCGCACACACGCTAGTAATTGCGACTAGACTAGTCGAGACTACAACAATTTCACACTTTGACACTGCTACGCTTAGTATGCACAACTTATTTTAGGACTTAATTTCCATATGACATTTACTTTGGTTTTGTATATGTTTTATAGTGTCGCTGGTTTCTTAATTTATTCTATTTTAAATTCTTTAAATTAATTTTAAATTTTTCTTAATTCTTATAGCTTAGCTGCGCTATTATGGTTTTGTTATTTTACTATATGTTCTTCTTATTCTTTTACTTAAATTTTTAATTCATATTTATATAAATATAACAAAGAACAGAAGCAGTTGTTATTATAATAACATTATGCTTGTACAATATTTTTAGAAATTTCGAGTTAATATATTAAGAGAGTTTTAGTATTTTATCATTTTATCTTGACCTAAAATGTATACTTATTACCTATTACAACCCGGCCAAACTTCTCCTTAAATATAGATTTTTTTGTACATCAATACAGTATGTACCTTATTGCTTTACAACTGTCAATACTTTTATCATAATTATTAAACTCAACATTTCAAAATGTTGTCGAACGGGCGCGGCACCTATATTTAAAATTTACTCAATAATCACAAGCACCACTCATACACATGACGAACTAAGTAATTAGTTGATAGGTAAAATATAACACAATATACAAATAATTTCAAAAATATAACAAAAATAAAGTAAATACAAATACTATTTACGCAGATAATTAGAAATAATTGTAATATTTTAATAGTCTTATCAAGACTATGCATAGATTGATCAAATTATTTCTTTTATAATTGTTTACAATACTATTTTTATGTATATTTAATAGTTTTTCAATAAAAAAATAATAGAAGAATAGAGTTTATTAATTAGATTTCCACCTGGAATTTTAAAATATGTAACTGCGACGACGACGTACGATAATTATTTAGAGATTATTGACGATCTCACTTTTAAGTCATTTATTATTTTAATTAAAATAATGCTTATATTTTTTGGTTTCAATTCAAAAAAAAAAAGTATATTATAAATATTTGATGCTATTTATTCTGCACTCATTTCAAAACTTAGCATTTTCGTATGCTGAGTTAGCGCGAAAGACTAGGCTGTCGGGACGACATATTTGAGTAACACTCGCCGTCATGTTACATTTTGAAATAATAAAATTATTTATTGACGACTTAATTTTAAAAGTATCGGTGAAATAAGTGCGAATAATAACTGTTTACATTAGTTACAAGCTTATTTAGAAATTAAAAATTATTGAGCAGAAATATTGTACAATAACGTCGATAAATTACTTTAGTTTATTGATTGTTTTGCTTTTAGTGGTTGCATCGAAATTATAATTACGCTTACAAGTATAATAGAAATTATAAGCCTATTGACATGTCCACAAATAAGTTGAAACAGAGGAAGTAGTCGTAACCAACAGTTGTATTTTATTTCTTGTGCTATTATCGTTTAGTGCTTTGTGAGTTAGTATTTAGGTACTTGTATTTATTTTGCTACAAACTATCACACTAAGTTTGAACTAAATAAAAAAAATGCTGCAGAAGGGATTTTTTTGTCAGTTTAAGGCAAAACGTGACGCATATTTATTTATGTATTCAAAAATAAGGTAAACATATCGAACAGTTTTAAAATTTTATGTATACCAGTGCCATCAGTAAATTGGCCGAAATCATAATTGTGATTTTGTATCAAACCAAAATAAGAGTCATAATCAACTGCATTTAGACACTGTCCCCTGAGACAGGATGTAATTTCATATATATAGTAAAAGACGCCATATGATTTGCAAAAGGCCATAAATAAATACAATATTTGAAAGAAGGTATTTTACATATTGTGAATTATTAGTAGAGTCATTTTATGGCAAAGGGTTAATATGGTTAAAAGCAGTGTGTAAGACTCGTAAAACTATTTGAACTATTTTTTTTGTAAAAATAATAATTTCACCAGCACTTACATTATTATTTGTATCGAATGTGTCTGATTTCTTGTGAAGATGAGGATGTTGTTGTTGCGTCAATTTATAAGACAGCGAGAACCTAGTGTCGAGACATTTCGTCCTCCAATTTCCGCCGGAAATCAAGACTTTGCGAGTTGAGGGTTGGAACGCAATGTAGGTACAAGAGCGGAGACAATGAAAATATTTTATATATAGTAGTTTCTCAGAGCAGAATCGAACCCACAACCAATCGCGTTACAGTCAGGCGCGGTATTTGTTAGAAATAATCGAAACTTAATAAACCAGAAAGTAAAAAGCACATTTTAACTTTCTGATTAATAAATTTAATAAAATTCCGCCTACTATCACTCCAACAGCACACTCGCAAAATTTTCATCACAAAACTGGCATGAAATTAATGTTCCTCCTTGATAACGCGCCAAACTCGCCGCACCCGAATGGTCACCATTCGGCTGCGGTCGTATTTTCTATGACAAAGGTTTTGAGCTACTTACGGCACTGGTCTCTTTATCACATACTGAGCTAGCGTGCGTATCTTGCCACAAAATATTATATATATATATATATTTTCATTTAAAATCTATCGATAGCAAGTCACATTTGTTGTTAGAAGTATTATTACTTACTCTTATGAGTATCCTGGAAATGGCAAAGTACATATGTACGAGTATGAGATATATATGAGACTTGGCGTAGGTGGTGTAGCAATCAGAGTGCCTCGGCGTACGACGAAATACGAATTCAAGTTCTATTGTACTCAAAATGTCAAGTACAATATCACTTTCTGCAATTTTAAAATACTTTTCAACATTTTAAGATATATAATTACATTTTATGACATTTCAGTATATATATATATATATATTATTATTATTATATTAATGTTATATATGTAAATATATAAAATAAAATTACCGAAGTTCTGACTGAGAAGACTGATCTGGATAGTTAAATATTAATTGTTATTATAAATTATGTTTGTTTATCAGATCAGGGAAGAGATCAGCTTAGAATCATGTGTTTTACAAAGATACATTTTATTCTGTCCCCGGTACCGTATGAGCTTCTTTACAATATATTTTAATAATAGGGCTTCCTTTCCTCTACTAGTCTACGGTCTACACTAATCTACTTCACTTTTTATATTGTATTCTTCAGAAATATATGATATATTAAATTTCTTACAAATGTTATTCAAATATATCTAGATAGTATGTAAGACCTAGTCAATCTATCTATGCAAATCTTGGAACTGAATAAATATGCACCGCATCTGGAGACAAAATTCTTGATATAGATTTGACTAGGTATTTCGTATATACTATTTTTGTATTAATTATTTAAATATAGTATAAATCGAAGACTTAACACACTAAAAAGACATATTTAGAAAACGTATAAAAATTTGAACGCAGCGGGATTTGAACCCGCGCCTCTTGAAAACTGTTCAAGCGCTCTGACCGCTAAGCCATGCGTCCAATGGACGCTGCGTTCAAATTTTTATACGTTTTCTAAATATGTCTTTTTCAATTTCCTTAGTGTGGGAATAACACTTTAAAAAATGTTAACAAAATATATACTTAACACACTAGTATTGTATAAGTTACCGTACAAAAAATAATTACGTATAGGTATCTACACAATAATTGTTTACTAAATACTGATCGAAAGCTATAGGTGTCAATAAGCACGAAAAATTCTTAGTTATATGTAGGTATTTCAAAATTATAATATGTAGATAATCTTTGTGATTTGCTCTAATCCAGAATATTTCTACATATTTGTCATCGCATTTCACACCGTCGTACCCTCCACCCCATCAAGTTTATCGGATGGAAAAATTGTACGGACATTTTTGAAATTTCACGAAAGATTTTATGTTAAGCCTCATTCAATATCTAAGCTATTTTGAACGCTTTCGAATAACTGGACCGTCAATAAAATCTATAGTCATACGCAACAAACCTGCTCGAGCTGTAGTGCAGAATGGATCGTAAATCACTAAAAATACGCCTGATATTTGCAAAGCTGAAACGGAGACCTACTCTTGCCGGTTAATAATCGCGACAAATACTCTGAATATTTTCCTTGGCACGTAAGACTACATGTTTATATTAGTTGAATAAGTAAATAGATATTTCTTATTGTGATCAATGGTTATTTTATTTCTTTTATAATATTTAAAAAAAAGCACTTTAAGGGCATTACAATCACTTGGTATTTGGGTAAGCATTGGATGCAATCAATTCAATCAGTCATATCTTTCACCAAATCTTTCAGATTTATCAGACAAAGTGTGACGTTGCAGTCAGCATATATAAAAAAAAACCAAATACCACCGTCTTCTCCTCCCTCTTATTCCTAGCTATTGTTGATGATGATAGTAGAAGAAAATACTCCGGAATGCAACAGGTAACGGATATAATTTTGGCGAGTTCAACAATATCATTCAAGGAATTGAATTGAACATTGAATAATGTTGATAATGTAGAAAATAAACAGCTTCATGTTTTTTTCCCACATGGCGGGGTAGTCAAAGACAACTTAGTGCCAAGACACTCCGTTCTCCATTTTCCGTCCGAAATTGTCGTCGCGTAACTGGCGAAACTCAACGCTGCGCTAACCGGAGCAGGAAAATTAATATAATTTAAATATAATTGAATTCAATTCCCCGCGTTTAAAGTTAGAAGCTGTCACACTGCGCCATGATGATTTCTATATATAATAGAGAATGTGTATTATTGTATATAATAGATAAAACAGCATTATTGTAGATTACTAAGTACCACAACCTTCGTTCCAAATGTGATAACAAATTAACGTAACTTATTAGCAACTTCATACATTTTAACAAAAAAAATATCTTCCAGCAAGATTGAATGATTTCATTATTATTTTATTTTTTTACTTCAGTTTTTTAAGTAACACTGCAAATAGACTAATTTAATAGGGTTAGAATTGAAGATTCTCTGACGACTTTTAAATAAAAAAACATATTTATATTAACATAAGCAAGTTATTCTATATTTTGTATTTTTTTTCTGTCGATCTCTGTAAACTTGTGGTGTACAAAAAGTATATTTTTATTAATATTATTCTTATTATATATATGTTACAGTCAAAGTGACTAAGTGTTTAAAGATTGGTCCCTTCATAAAATTACTATGTTGCCTGAATTTGACTGAAAAATATAAAGGTAAAATAAACATAAATATAATTAATTGTATGAATCAATTACCTTATACTAAACCGTGTTTGCATATATTCTTTTGTAGTAATATTTTTTAGATGTGACATAATATTTTTTTAATACATAATTTGTATGATATATATTCGTATATATACGAATGAATTTATATAATAAAATATGCGTACTAATATCATATTTTATTATATAAATTTATCTATTAAATTTAAATAATATAATAAGATATTAGTACGAAATGTACCGAATACGGTACATTGCGTATTAATAATAGTATGCAAGAATTGAATTAGTTTAAAAATCAACGACACAACAATTTTATATTCACATTGAATTCAATCGTAATTCTGACTCGTTATAAACATGACAAATCTCCACTTTGAAGCTTAGTTTACCTTGGGAGCATCGGCTTAATATACAAACGTGTAACGTAATATGGCGCATACGAGACCTTTTCACGTCTATTATTTTAACGATGCAATGATCGATACTGATTTGAAACTCGCTTGCAGACGACACTATTAATACTGGTAGATATAAGTAAAATTATTACCTCTGATACTATTGGGCACAAATAACCAAATCCATTTCTCATTGGACTTTAATAAATGAAGGTATATGTATGGATAAATAAAGTCTCATAATGCTAAAAGGTATTACTGAAATTAAATAGAGAATTAGCATAAAAATATCCATGCGGACCGTAATACCGACTTGGAAGGCATTTTTAATAAAATAGCCGAAAAGAGAATTGGATGATAATAATGTAACACAATAAATTGTGCGAGTAGAGTTCAATCCACAGCCAATATAACTTTACATGGCAATGTCTGATAATTAACCTGCGGTGTCTCCATGAAGTGTGAATTTCCGGCCCTTTATAAAATCGCTGAAGCGCTTAGTCGTTTCCAAATTGTAACAAAAGAAAAGAAATTATGATGTAATAAATGTTTTATTCGTATTTTTTTTGATTGAGTATGTTAAGTGAAGTAATTAATTAGATTATGGCCCTTTTAATTACATGTCATACATTTCACGAATCTGACACAAGGAAAGGGTTCGATTGTTGTTTGACATATAAGTTTACCTATTGTCCAGCTCTGCCTGTCATGCACGAAAAAGCGAATATTACAGGTGGATATTATAATTTATTTGAAAATTCCTTTCAATAATTTTAATAACATATTAAAAAAAGGAAATATAAATATGGAAACCGGAATAATCTTTCTTAAAGAATTGTGCAATTTGAAATGAATCCCGTCTGGCTGTATAACATAACATTTTCAGAAACTATCTTAATATAAGTTTAACCTTTATTGAAGTATATATATAGAAATAAAGTTCATGTATGCTTATTGCCTTCAACGGTCAGACCCAAAAACATTCTATGCTTCGTGAACCAGACACAAAGGCCACTTAGAAATTTTCTAGGAACGTTAAGTACTTGTGGAGTAGATTGTCATACTCACAGTTACAGTCGAATGTTAGCTCATTTATTGAAAGCTAAAAATAATGAAGGTCACAATTCAATGTGAAGCACTTTATGAATATAATTTCAGAGAGAACCTGGCATGATAAGGAATATGCTAAAAGATTTAATTTTATTCGTTTTATTTCTAATCATTTTACAAATCGTATATCTGTTCCAAGTTTTTAAACAAAATCGTTTATTATTTGCTTGCAAGGTGCATACTTTTTGTTGTTGACGTAAGAAGTCGGGCTGAGTGGAAGTGTTTTTTATGATAATTGTTATATCAGAGGTACTTGTCGAATTTTACCAAATTGTTATGTGAGAGTAATATGTATCATATAGTCAACAAAAATAAAATAAAGTACAAAGTGATTTGGAACTTAATACTTATACCTAAAAATTAAAGCTACCTAAACCTACCTTTTAAAATAAAAAGCCGGAAAACGTATATGACAATGTAAACACAGCTATCTCGATAATAGTACATTGGCTTAGTGTTAATATATGAGAGACGTACTCTTAAATGGTATCACCATTAACTCCAAATTACAGAGGCGAATAGACTTAGCTCAGCAGTATTCGCGGTTAAAAATGCCATTATGCTTTGGGATAATGCAGCCGCTATCGAGTTGATTTTTGTTCTGCAGAAGCGAGCTATTCGCGCAATCTATAACTTCCCGAAAGAATCCTAAAGGCAGAAATTTAAGAAATTAAATTGACAGTTGCGTCTCAATATATATTTGACAATGTTATGTTTGTAAAGAAAAATATCAATGATTTTACCAAAATCGGTGATGTAGATAATATGAATAGGCTTAAACTTACCGCGCTTGTAACTCGATTGCATAGAACCCGTAATTCTATTATGGCACAATGTGTACGCTTTTAAAATATCATCCCAGAAAACTCTATATCTATCACAATTTTGAAAAGTTGTGAAAAGACGATTGTGTGTTAAAGGTTATTATACCTAATTAACGATTTTATAAATGATAACACGCCTTGGGTATGTAATACTCGGTCCAGTCTATTTTAAAGGTCACTAATAAATTTGTAAATAATAAAAAGTAGTCCCGCTGAGTTTCTTGCGCCGGTTCTTCTCAGGTCTGAGGCACTTTAGTGAACCGGTGGTAAATTGTTTGACGATTAAAAAAATGAAGCGTGTAACTTTATATTTTGAATAAAAAAAATTGACTTTGGCTTTGACTTTAATCGATATTAATATATTATAAGGATATAAATAATGAACGCTAATAAATAAAATTGGAGTGTTTGTTTGTAATATTAAAATAACAGCTTTTTCGTAAAAGCGTATGTATACTCGATACATAGCTCCGAAATCTCTGACCCGTTTTGACGTTACTTTCACTGGCAGATAACTGATGTAATAAGGAGTAACTTTACGAACGGACGAAGTATTAATATTATATAAATAGTATAAATAGTGAATAATAACGAGCTCAGCTAGTATAATATAAATAGCTTTTACTAAATGACAAAAGGGACTAATAGAGGAAAATTTTAAACAAATTATATACCTAATGGTGTTTATTGTTCAAACTCTGATGGGACTAACGAGAGGTAAAATGTTTTACTGCTCTTTTATATCGAGTTAAACGGAATCCTTAATTTGATCAAGCCAACATACGATACTGAAATGTCTTTACTATAGAAACGGAACTAAGCTATTATAGCTCCATGTGTAAAACTTTTACAATATAATTGAAATTAATTTTGGATTTTATAAAAGCACTCTATTGATAATGTGAAATGTGAAGGGGAGTTATGATTTTAATGGGTGTTCCCTCATAACTTGTGAACTACTCTTGTGGTGTAACACGGGGTCGTGGGCTGGCAGTGACCACTTACCATCAGGTGACCCCCGCGCTCGTTTGCCTTGTATAGAATAAAAAAAAAATACGACCTACGGCCATAATTTTTTTGCGTTTTATGGAAGTTAAATAATGGCATGATAGCTTACTATATTTGTGGACAATTGTAAAATACATTTATCAAGTTATTTTTTAAAAATAACGTCATATTTTGAAAAATTGTACCATATTTTTATTATTATATATAGTATATAGTACAGTAACTAACTTTTGTGTTTATGCTTTACCAAATACAAAGTAAATTACACACAAAACTAAAACTACCAAAATCAAAATAAATGTTATAACATTTTATTTAACAAATTTTAATTGTATTCTATTGTATAATATAAAATAATTATTTTTAAATATTAACTTACTTGACATTTGCTAGATTCTATTTATTAAAATAACTAATAGAGTAAGGTCAAATGCGGTTCCCAAAGCTCGCCTGTTGAATGTTTGACTAATCGATACTGAGTGCTTACCTTATTGCGAATACATTTATTGTGGAATAGTTAGATACAAGTTTTAATATTTAAATCATTGCCAATGTTGTAATATTATGAAAAAAATATTTTGCATTTCTAGTTAACTGTAGTTTTAATATGAGGAATCTAATAAGTATTGTGTTATCCATACGAACATTATAAATTCGGTGACGGTGACGTTATCACAGCCAAAACGCTAAACCGATTGTGATGAAATTTTATATAGAGATACTTGAGGGCCTTAAAATTGACATACACACATTGAAATCTCCGTGGCGCATTGATGTATAACATACTTATGAGGCCTTTGCAAATTATAAGTTAATAGTTATCTGTTACTAAAAATGATAATTTAACTTAAATTAATAATAATTTTCTAAAAATGATTTATACAATCATACCTCTTAACATTCCTAATAGGCATTTATTTTTAGGTTTTTCTAGAGCGATAGATTTTAAAATATGTTTCCGAGTATTATAAGATAATTTATTAATCAAATGGAAATCAGATAGAAATTGAGCCAACTGAGATCCATCAGGAGTTTTTCCTGGATTTGAGGGCTTTGAGGTTCAAATTTTTATACGTTTTCTAAATATGTATTTTTCAATTTCCTTAGTGTGGGAATAACACTCAAATGTTAATGTTAACAAAGTAGTTGAATTAGGTCTGATGAAATTTTGAACAAATCACCTTTTATAAATATTTCGTTCTGTTTGTCACTTAAATTTTCTGCTTTAATTGTATCACAAACTTTTGTCCATGAAAGAAGGTTTTTTATGCCTTCCTGTAATTACATTTTATTGTTTTATAATGCAGTAGGTTATAGCAGCAAATGATTTATCCGTGTTCGCATAACTACGCGCAGTATCATACATTTTGACCTCATCATTTGTCTCAAGATCGGTAAACGTTGGAGCGTGATTGTATAATTTTTGTGTGTCAGAGTACCGATACGAGACAATAATTAAAAATAATTTTCTGGTGCTTTAGGAAGAAAGGTGGGTTTTTTCATTTAGATTATAAATAATTGGTGTTTTCCAATGTTTATTGTCTGAACCTTGTTCTGTGGTAACTAAGATGTTGTATAAATTTAAGTATAAATAGTGTTCTTAGAAGATTAAGGAAATGCTATAATTGTGTGTTTGAAGATTGTTTTGGGGAACGATGGGGCTGACATTTTTGTATTATTACATAAAAAGACCCTAAATAAAAATAGATTTAATAAAAAAATATATAAATAAAATAAAAAGAAGAACTACCTTGCTTAGCATAAAATCATTTTGGTCGCATAATTGTTCCTCTGCATAAATAGAAATATAACCATGCATGTATTAATTTGTAGTGCGGCAATAAAAAAACTGTTTAAGCCCACCCATTTCTTTCAACAATATATGCAGTTTTGGATTGGATCGGACCGCTATGCATGTTTGTTTTCCTTTTGCTATGTCGTTCAGTCCGCCAATCGTCAGAGAATGAAGATGGACTGGAAGATTTGCTTTTAGAAGAAACGCTTCGTGTTCTTTTACGTGGCACTCCACTGGTTATAGCCTGTGGCTCAAAATGAAGAACACCCTCACTCATTTCTAAAAATATATATTAACCTTAAAATATATGTATCTATATAAAACAAAAATAATTACTAAAGCACTAAAGCACAACTGGGTTGTTGATCTGATTTTATTAATAACTATATAATTAAGCATTCGTAGCAATCATAAAACATCGTTAAAATAATAAAAAATCAGGTAGGTAGGAAATAAGCGACTAGCTTTCATCCACTTACTTTATAGTGAGAATAACCTTTTTAATATGACAAAAGGTACCACTTTATATTTTAGGGCTCGCAATATCGTCTTGAACTTCTTGGCACAAACTCCCTTATGGTTTTATTGTGAATTTTATTTCGATGAAAACTTAAACGCCAATGATTCCAAATGGCGGTTCTGCAAGAGGTCTAAACATGGCGCATAAATTTAGCATACATTTCTGACATTCAAGTGAATAAAAGCGCGGCAACTGGTGGAAAATTGACGGAAACGGAAATGCTCTCTCAATATAAAAGCTTCCAGTTACGGTCAACATTTTTTTATTATAATTATTTATTTAGGCTCCGCATTATATTTTAGCTACACCACATTACTGTGCACTCATAGGCTTCTTGAACTCTTTCATTGCTTACTTAAAAATTTATAATAATGAGCTTTTTTCTTGCAAAATATAAAACCCATTTTTAATAAATATAATTAATAGAGACAATGTAACACTGTTAATTTTAACATCAGTAAATTCAATAAAGTCATGAGGTAAATGTTACTGATATAAAAAATATTTTTACTTTGAAGCAAAATGTTTATAATATTTATGCAGTTTATGGTGAAAGAATATTTATTAAGTTAGTGAGTTAAGCTATTTAGAAAAATATTTACATATTCTGAATATTAAAGGTACTTATCGCAAACTCA
The DNA here is from genome assembly GCA_038994665.1 of Podotricha telesiphe. Taxonomy (NCBI): domain Eukaryota; kingdom Metazoa; phylum Arthropoda; class Insecta; order Lepidoptera; family Nymphalidae; genus Podotricha; species Podotricha telesiphe. Next base: position 186,303 of record JAOYRR010000010.1, on the reverse strand, counting down.
GGTTTGGTATAATTGAAAAACTTAGAATTGGGATTTATTTTGTGATAGTAATGATTTACGAAACTTAAAAAACTATCAATTCAAAAATGTGGTGCGATTATAACGATGTGACAAGACAAAGTGCAGCATTGAGTTCTGCCACTTAACACGCAATGTCTCGGATTCCGCCGGAGTATCTCGGTTATACTAAACAAAATACCTGCCTCTTCCTTCTGCCTTACCTGCTACGAGACAAAAACCTTCGAGCCATAGTTATGATAATCGAAGTTCAATACGCTTCATGTATAATTTTACAAATGTACTAGTAGTATAAAGATTTGATTGCATTCCTTATAACTATAAAAGTTATTCTGCTTAGGAGCTTTCTTTATTATATTTAATCAAATTCTATCAGATTGGGTAATTTACACTCTTTCTTTTCGCATTGACCAATCCACTTTGAAGTTTCTTTTAAGGTACTATCTTTATCAAAGTAAGTATTAAATAGTATTTAACTCCAAGCGATATACAAACACACACAAGTACAGCGTAAATATCTCCAACTTCGTATACGACAATAATTCTTGAGCATCCCTTTTAAATTTGAGCATGGAAAATAATATATTTTAATTGAGAATTATTCTGTACTAATACCGTAGATTCACTTCAGTGATATTACAGCGGACTGTATCGAGTGCATTAATGTATTATAGCTGCCCCGGTTCGGATTATGAGTAAAAGGTATTTATTTATGTAAAAGGAGATTCATATCAAAGAGTATACTTTCATATGCTTTTTTTCATTTTTGGTTTTATGCTATTTATAGAAGTTCTATAGACTCTTGTATCAAGACGGAATCATAATTTTTTTTTTAAGAAATCCAGAATATACAACTGAGTTTAATTTTTTAAATATTTTTAAGTGTACAAACTTAAGACTTCTAGTTTTTAACGCACTTAGGATAGGAATTAACATAGTAAAATATTTTATGGGTAACTTTTTGTCTAGTAGGTAGTGGGATTCAATAGAATATTGTTAAAATAAATTGTAAAAATATTTCAATATAAAAACAACCTTATGACGTCTATGAAATATCAATATATCAGTAAGCTTGTTTAGTGTATAGCGTTTAAGAGATACGACAAGATCAAAATTTACAATCAAAATGTCCAGGCCCAGATTTATAAAAAAAAATATTTTTGTCGCTAAAAATCTATATTTTTGCCACTTGCATTGTATCATACATTATTTATTATATTAGTATAGTGCCAAATGGCATATTACAAAATTTTCATAATTTAACTAAAAATCGAAAATGTATTCGATTAATGCTTTACCTTTTTTATTAAATACGGTTATCTATAGAGAATATTGCGTGACAAATCAGCTTAGTTTTGTCTTACGTCTTCAGCGCTTCCTTCAGAACTTTGACAAACGTGCCCTTCACGTTCCCGGACTTGCTGGTGACTTTCTGAACAATTGCCAAGCTTTTTTAACATTTTTTAACGTGTTATTCGCACACTTAGGAAATTGAAAAAGACATACTTAGAAAACGTATACATCTCTCTACAGAGATGCTAACAACAAATATAAGTTGTAATAAGCGTATAAGAATTTCGACGTAGCTGGATGTAGAACGCAGGGTTAGCGGTCAGAGCGCTTGAACGATTTTTAAGAGGCGCGGGTTCAAATTCAGATCCAATCCTTGTCCAACTGCACCAGCAGTCTAGGCAACTGTTACCTTCCTCCTAATACACCTCTTAGCTTCACGTCCGGATGGAATGCCTGACACTTTTAAGCTCCCGCCACCATGACAAGGTGGTTTGCACTAACCCAAATCTATTAAGCTCCGTTCACCAAAGATTATCTGTTAGAGAGTGCTATTAGCATTTCTGTACTAATCTATATATCCTTGGTGTTTTTTACAGATTTTTACATTGTCTTTGTGTGCAATAAATTATTTATATTATATTCTATAAAGCTTTTAAAAGAATAAGTAAAGCTTTTAATTTTTCACATGAGCGTCTAAGTAAGTAATACAGTAGCAACAGGTACGGCACACATATTCACATGTAATGGTTTTCAGAGTAAAAGGTGGACAACATACAGCTCCGTTTAAATCCCTTTGTCGTTTGTAATACACTTTTTCCTTTTATTTCTTAACTCAATAGAACAATATCCTATCTTTAATAAGATAACTGGTTCCTGGAAGCACGCTTCCACGCTTATGAGATTAAATAATATTATTTGAACGGTATATTCTAATATAATCATAGATCTATAAGAAATAGATCGTTTTGTAAGTATTTAATGAACCTATTTTAATATTTTTCAAAGCGAATTTCTTTGAAATCTGCGTCAGCTTACCGTCAAAGCATACGTAGGTGATATCGTAATACATACGATACTTCAAATATATCTAAATTTAGTATTTGCAATACTATTCTAAAATACACTTACACTACAGGTCACATCTGTATTTTTTTTAAATGAAGAATCTACGCAAAATTACGGAAGTTACAATGACGGACTAGCAATGTGAAAATATTTTTCCCGTATTCCAAAAAGAAGCTACAATGTTTCCCAATGCGAGTAATATGATGTCTCATAAATTAGGTTTTGTAATGATTCCTATTTGTGTCAATTTTGAAGCAGATGTTAAAATAACTTTAAAATATATACAAATGTAAGTTGAAAAAGGATTCTCTCACACAAAGAAGGACTCACTCACTCAACTAACGTTGTAATTTTAATTTTTCCGATATTCTAAAATCCTTCACCCATAACGTGGATATTTCCGAATACGGATTCAAAAAAGAACATGTAAATCTGTTAATCTACTTCACAGAGCCTATGGTTTCACAGGAACACACGTTCGTAAGCTTTAAAACAATAAAACACTTTTTACGTTGTCTACTAACAAATATGGTAAAAGAATGTTTAGAAATACTAACAAATTTATATTATGAATACTCTTGTTATATGAATTAGGAAATCAATACTAGTTTCTGGAAAATGTGAGAATTCTATTAAACCTACCAGATTTATGTGTGTTACGGGAACGCAGATTTTTATATGTTTTCCCGACGTTCATGAATATTCACTTAAATTACAAATACACGTCCCTTTTATTTGCAATTATATTGTGTTCTATTTTCATATCTATCGTGTTGAATCCGTTGAATTTAGTAGGTGTACAGTAAGTGCAGACAGAGTATTTAAAATAATCCCCTTGACCGATGCACTCAATGAAAGCGGATAGAGCGCCAGTATAATTCCGATACTATAAAATAAAAATATTAGATATATAAATTTTGTACGAATAGTTAATAAAGTAATACTTATTGAAATTAAATAGTCAGAAATTCGAGGAAAAATAAATATAATAAAAAGGGGCGGGAGGTGGTACCCCGTGCGCGCAATCTAGTGTAGAAATTTACATGTTGTCGATGTCTGCATTCTATACACAAAAAATATATATTTGTTATATAATAAGGAAAATAAAGATGTAAGATAGGAGCGCACAATAAAAAAATTATTGATTTGACTAAGCGCAAAAAATATTTTACTATAATTATAATTAAGAAGTGAAAACATATATGTTTTCAAAATCTAACTAACTTGAAACAGATAGATAGAAGTTAGTTTACATAGATATACATCTATAGAAAAAAAATAAAATAGGAGTGTCTGTTTGTAACGTTAAAACAACCGCTTTTTACTAAATAATATTTTTTAGTTCCAGCTAATCTCTCTCGGCTGGTCTTTTTTGGGCCGATGATGATGGGAACTGAGTAAGACGGAGCCGCGGGCACAGCTTCGTAAATAAGCTATATTATATTATTATATATCAGTTTACCGTAGATAATATGTGTAATAGTCATAGAATTTTAATATTACATTAAACGTATATTTCTTTATGTTTTCATCAAATTTTATATTTTCTTTTGTTATATAGTTATTCTTTTGTTATATATATTTGTTATATAAATAAGAAAGTTGTTACATACATACGATATGTAATGAAATATACTAAAAAGAACATATCGATAAAGTCGATACTAAAAATAATATCTCTACCGATTTTTATCGATACCTGTGACGCAGACGGGACTAATTACATCCTAGGGTCTGGAATATTCAGCCTAGCCATCATTCTACGTTGCAGCAGTGCAAGTTGCACACGTGTCGTAGTCACCGCGCGCGTACGGGCTTGCTCACTGAAATATTGTAGAGGCAATAATTTTAAAATTTGTGTTAAATTAAATATTAGAATTGTTCAATTTAATTGATTAAGTGAATATAGATTAAATACTTTAATTTCATTTATAAATTTATTTAAATAATAGTTTTTAATTTTTTTTTTTTTTAAATAAATTCTTAAATTTCGAACGTAATTAAAAACTCAGCGGACGAGCGCACATTGGTAAGTATATCCACGAATCCTTTCCCTAAACTCCATTCCCAAAATCCTTTAAGCCTTTAGTGGTCCGGCGGCCTGATAAAAAATCTTATTTTAGTATAATTAATGTGAATCAAATAAAAATAATAAATCGCTGTGTTACCAAAATATATCTTTATTTTTTACGTTTTTTAAAATAATAGAACATCTATAAAATAATAAAAATAAAAATAGAAAATATAAAAAAGAAAATATATTTTAAATTATTTATTTGTATGAAAATATAATTCTAATACAAATAAAGTATTAAATAAATAAGTATTAAAAAACAAAATAAGTATTAAATAAATAATTTGATATTTATTCTTAGGAGTACTTTTATTTACGGAGGGTATGTTTAGTTACGATATTTCTACTCTAACTCTAATCTACAGGTGAAATAATGATGGAAATAATTTTAAAAAGAAGATATTTAATAATAACAAAATAAATCTAAAATCAAGAACAAAAACAAAATTTTACCCACTTAAATAATGCTTACTGTAAAGAACTTACGTTAACATTAAATTATTTAAAAATACGGGCCAGTAATTAAATTAGATGAAAACAGAAAAAACTTTTTATTTTAAATTTGCTCTATTTAAAATGAATCTGTGAAACATAATAAAGTAATATATTAAAATGAACGCGACATAATTGGATTTAGAACCCATAGCAAGGAGAAATCTATTAAATAGTTCAAAAGGCAACTTGACAATATTCCAAATTACGAAGAAAATAAATTATAAACACCGATGCATCGACAATATAAAACAAAACATCATAAAACACGATTATTAAAGATTTCTTCCAGAGGCCTTCTTTCTACAAACAAAAAACCACTAGCGCAAACGTTTCTTTTGGTCCCGCCGCCGACGGACAATAAGACTTTCCTTTGTAAAAAATTTCGTTACCAAAGTAGTACGCAGACTGCATCAAACTAATCATATATATATTAATTTAAAATATAATACTGTACCACCAATAATAATCATGATGAAATCTTCGAGATAAAAGAGATGATCATGAACATAATATAAGTATAAAAATATATTAGGATTTTGTTTTATTTTATATTAATTATAGTTGGTATTATTAATATAAATATTATAGTATGGTAGTTTTATATTAATTTCACAGACGAAACTTTGTAATAATCACGCAACCAAGTTGATAATATTGAACACTACAAAAACAAATATTAGCATTCAATCATCGATATCTTAAAACAAAATAATAAAAAATACGAACATTTGAACCAAATATTTCTTTCCGTAGCCTAATATTAATTTACAATACAACTCAAACTTTTCTCCGTCGCCGACGGACAATATTATTTTCCTTTGAAACATTATCGGGAACAATTGCAGTGAGTTTATTGCTGAAAACTATTAATATATAAAATGAAATTTCCAAACCAATGTCTTACGAAGTTTGATAATTTGTAATTAAATTGAAAATTGAAAAAATAAATTGATTTGCACAATAACATTAAATTATTAAAAAAACATAACGTATCAATTAACTAACAAAAAATTTAATATTTTTTTGTTTTAATTTTATATTATTAAAAATCCGTCAAATCTGTTTAATATAACACGCGATATAAAAACATACAGTATATATAACATAGCGAAGAAAAATATTTATTAAATCATTAGCTCAAGATATGCGACCAGATTGATTGTGTTCATTAGTAACCAATGATTTTTAAGAGATGCAGAAGTAGATTACGAAAATTTATTTTACGCTAATATAATAATAAAATAACGACTCGATTTTAATATAAAATCGCATCGGTTCCGTTATAAGAAATTATTTAACGAGGACTAAATTAAATCGAATTTGACATCTAATTTAACGTATAATAATTACTTAATAAGTAACTTTAGCAACTTAACGCTTTTTCATTCTTACCAGTGTTATTTCTAATTATCGTGATTAATTAATTTTTAATTATTCACAATAAAAAAATTAATCACATCTATCTTTTACAAAGCAAGAAAATTGAAAACGGGAAAAGGACAAAAACCTTGTACGTCTAAAAGTTTCAATTCACTCTATATATTTTGTATTTCAAAAAACATAAAGTAATTAAGCAAATACCGTTGAAGACACAAAGAAAAATATATTCATAGAAGTGTATTAAAAGCGAAATGTCGTGGAACCAAAGGTCTTTATGAAGACTGTTGCGAGAATGTATAATAAATTATACTTAAATTATACTAATGGCATAAAGAAAAAATATACACATTATATTATGGTGATATGACAATGTACGTGTACTTTGTTAGCGCTAATTAATTTTTATATTCTTGACTTAATCAAGACGTTATGACTTAACCATGTTATTAGTATGCTACTTTAAATAAATATGCTTAATTACAATAGAAAAAGATATGATTATTAATTCAATGCGGTCATCAAATTTGAATTAGCTTACGATTGGTAAGAAATATTGACATGTACAAGAAAATAGCTTACCAGAGCATATTTAAAGTCACTTATTTTTAAGAATTAGACATTAACAGATCAAGTTCCGGCGAACGACAGTTGTTTGTTTTTGTGATAATTTTGGTAAATTCCATAATTATTCATATAAATACAATGTGTAATGGCTGACTGAGTAATGGTTTTTATTTCCATCTTTATTTGGTTTATTATTCGTCTGGTAAGCCAAAGCGCGGTGCGGCGGTGATGGATTTTGCACACAGATTATAGTCGCAAAATTGAGAATAATATATTTATTTAAAAGTTTATTTACATCATATATCTATATGGGGTTGCCATTGAGCTTAAATAATATATTATAGGGTTATCATGATTAGTTTTCAGCACTACAAGGTTAATGAGTCTTAAAATAAAAACTGAGACACTGAAATCCATACTAATATTAAAAATTTGTTAGTGTGTTTGTTTGATAGTCTTTCTTTCACGTCGCAACGAAGCGATGTAATGTTGTTATTTTTCTAGCGGGTATAATTAGGAGACTGAGGAGTGACATAGGCAGTAGCCTAGAGTAAAGTAAAAAGTATTTACCGCAGTAAAACATCTCATGCTAATCTCATCTCATGAAACAAAATACTCTTCAGAAATATTCAGTAAATTAGCAGGCAATATAACCGAGTATTTGTGAGTAGACACGGTAGTAGTACAAATACATAACAGAGCACTTTATATCCTGTTGAGTTTCTAAATTCATTTGTGTTACCAGGTCTACCCTCACATAAGCTCCAATTAAATTTGGCTTCGCAGTCATGCTTAGCAGCCCCTCAATTATGTAACGGCACGAGACTTTGTGTAGTGCATCAGTAACAAAAGGTGAAAATATAATGACTAAACGGATCCTCTCTGATCGGATCAGATTGGATCCTCGCTGCAATTTGCATTAACAAAGCCCAAAGGCAAACGTTAAAGGCATAGGGGTGGAATTAGTTTTATTTATGTATTAATAGAACTGTTATTGGCATGTTCACTTGTGTCCAATGCCCAGAATCTTAACATTTTGTCCCCAAATAGAAATACATTTAATATTGTTTATAATAGCGTATTCAATAAATGAACTGTTTTGCGTTATAGTATAATAAAACTTATATGCACTCTTCTTGGGTTTCTCTTAATATCATTTAATTGTTGAGGCGTTACTTAATTTTCCTTACACCGGGAAGGCACCATATTTAAGTGTTAGGTAATGTGAAATTATTGTTACATCTCATTCACATTACGAGCAAAGCCGCGGGTAATCTCGAAATCCTAGGATTAAAAAGAGGGGAGAGATCGATTCCTATAATTGTTTATCATGAGAATATTGGAGGATAATATATAGTACAAAATGTATTTTAATGTTTTTGTTTTGATAAAGAAGACGTAGGTCTTCAATTTTAATTTCTAAAAAGCAATATATTTATTCTAAATGCTCCTTTTTATTTTACAATATAAATTAATTGACGGGTTTTTAAATTATAAACTAGGACTGATTATTTTTATTAGTATTGTAATAATGCTAATTTCAATAGGTCAAACGTATTATTTTAGGAAAAGATATTTCTAAGTGACTTTAGCATAACAAGGTGGTGTGTTGAGCTTCGTAACTCATTGCGCTATTTCTAAATCTAGCGGAAAGTTTTGAAATGAAACTATTTTTAACCGGATGTATCCCTTATTTTATTCTAAAACACTTTACAGTACTTCGTGGTCACAGGTAAACTGAGGTGGCATTCGTATGTCAGTTGATACTATTATTATTATTTTTTACTACCGCCAACGATTTCTTAGTTGCCGCGCGTACTGCCCTGGATTCTTGCTGACTGAGCTGGCTGTATCATGCTCTTTGGTGTAGTAGGTTTCAGACTACAAAGTTTTCGGGATTGGGTCTCAGGTGGTAAAATGTTTCCAACCGTCTTTTCCATTCCATGAAATAAGGACTTTTTTGTATTTCCCTAGCTAGAATATGAGGTTTACCAAACCTTATGTAATGGTTGGGTTAGGTTAGGGGAATGGGGTTGTGTTCTCGTGGCCAGGCTAGTGGCGGTCGAGGAGGAGCACCGTGAGGTTTAAGTGGGTATACGGACGGCCTAAATACTATTATTAATAACTGTCTTAACTGTACTATTATTAATAATAATTATTATTATATAACTGTCCGGAGTCCCAAATCGAGCTGGTATCCGTATAGGGTTTATTCAAGAAAAAAAAGGAAAGAAAGAAACAAGGAGAAGGCTTGTGGCCTCCGCTAGTGGCGGTCGAGGAGGAGCATCCTGAGCTTTTAGTGGATAATATATATATATATATATATATATATATTTAATACTAATAATACACGCGGTTAATCCGGTTAAAAAAAGTTTAACTTCAAAATGTGTAAAAATCGCGAATACCAAAGATCTTACTAGTGGAAAGTGTTGAACGGAGTGTCTTTTACGAAGCATTAATATTGTGTAGGGTTCTTTTATTTGTCATATAAAGTCGATTAAATTTATTATATATCTAGTAGTTGTCGTCCGTAACTCTGTATTCAATCCCTGGCTATACAATATAATTTCCAATTATAAACGTTGATCTTAATTTACATTATGCATATTTTTATTATTCCTCCAATTTTCATCAGTAATATAGACGACGATATTTAATAGCATATGCAGAAATCATTATAGTATTCTGATATTTGTTACAACTAGACGTTCCGTTGACGCGTAAGCAACGCCTTAGCAATATATATTTCAAACTTCTGGTTTTGGGATTTCTATATTATAAAATACTGTAGCTTTGCTGAATTGAAATTGAAATTAAAATAAATTGAAATTTAAAAAAAAATACTTACTCCGAACTCAGTCCCCACAATTTTCATAAAAAAATGGTGAAAGTGTTTTTCTTCACGTATTAATTTAATGATATTACATATTTCAAACTATGACATCTTCATATATACTGACAAAACATATCGAGTTAAATGTCAGTTAAGCTTCTAATCTTCAACGTTTTTAAAAATATGTTTAAGACCTATCCCTATATTTTTAAAACACCTCCAGTACGTTTCTGTGATATTCGTAGCGTAGCGGGTATATTTTATTTTCTAAAGTTCCTTGTTGACAGTATTTCTTAAAATTTTGAAAATTGATTGATTTTCAGTGATTAGTCTAGGATGTTGCGTATTGAGTAATGTATTAAAAATTTAATTTTCTTCGAAATATGTCCCAAGGTTAATAATACAATTTCTCTAAAAGTCAATCTTTGCTACTTAAGGACTGCTCATTGTAGCCAACAATGTCGCGTCTCAGTGAGCTCCAGCTTGTAAGCCTGTAGGCTTATAAATATATGGCGCAAGTCTAGGGATAAGTATATTAGTAGCTTCTAATATCACGCAATTCTTGTATAACAAATAAAAAAAAAAATGTTTATAGGGATAGCGGTTCTATTGTATATTATATACTAGTATATAATACTACTGCATAAAATTAAGTAGTGTATAATTTACATTTATAAGTGTACAGTGTTTTATACTGTTGTGTAATATATTGTGATCTGCGACTAAATTAAAATCAAATAAGTATTAAAATATTTTACAATGTAAAGTTGCGATAAATTATTGTTAATTATATAATTAGGAAATTTATATTTTAAACATAAAATTATTATTTGCAAACATTTTAGACAATAAAATTTTGACTAAGATTGGGTGGGTCTATGTCGTGTTATATGTTGGCCATACTATAACAAACTACCTCTCAAACAATACATTATTTTAAAAATCACTATAAACAAATATTACGCACAAAATAATAGGAGTGTATTAATACGTATTACATTTGGCTATTCCCTAATTTGAATAACTAGACAAACGGTTTAATAAGTATTAATTGGAACGATAATATCAGATTATTTTTCAAATGCAAATGACTTTCTTGTTCATAAAGTTCTTCTCGTAATCTTTCAATTATTATAGATGTTGTAGCGATAGGCGATGAAGCTCTTATTGAAAGTTAAACGTAGCCAATACTCATAATATATTAAAGTTACCACTAAGTCTTAAAAGTTCAATTATTTTTATGTTTTCATCCAAAAGAAATCAGCGTAAGCTTAGCTTATGGCAGCGCAAATATCTATCAAAGATAACTTTCTCTTTGAATATTACAATTCTAATGAGTGTGTCAACTCAACAATATTTTTATATGACAATATAAACTGTTACAGAAATGAAAGAAGAAAATATTCCAGTGGCAGTTTTAATTAAAAATTACTACTTCTATCTTAATGTAACGGTGAATAAAGGTAGCCAATATTGCATGAATATTAGTATAAATGAAAAAAGGAGTACAGACGGCGCTTAAACACTGTTTTATTGTAAAAAATGAGTTTACTTATACAGTGTGCACAAACAGTACGTCGTGCAGAAATTATTACAGCCGCTACGGGACGTGACGACCCATGGGAAATGAAATATTAGAAAAGGGCTGCTATGGGATGATTCATCTAAATGTAATTAATAATATTGTTATATTTACATAAAACTTTCAAAATCTGGTTGAGTATTGGTAGTTTTTTATTTCAAATTCAAGCTAGATATTGGCATGGCAACCTGTATAGAATAGCCACTCTAATAACAATCCATTGGAATGGCAAATTAATATTGTAGAATAGAGATTCCGCACAGGATAAAAAACATTATCTGTTTAGGGAGAACAGCTTTAAAACTTGACTGGACATTAGTATCGTAGTTTCCGGGATATTTTTATGTTTTTTATGCAAATATGTATGCAAGAACGTATTAGCTCATGAGCGAATTCAGAATTTATATTAAATAATATTTATGTTCAGCTTATAGCCTGACCAGGGGTTCCTGGGTAACTAGTAGTATGAGTAACAATATTTATAAGTATGTACATTTTTGTGATACCCTTATTTAAGGATTTTACGTATTGGATGTCGCTTGCTAACCTAATGATTGAATGATTAAATAAATGACACATCAAAGAAACGTCAACGTATTCAATTACAATTTTTTTTTCTACTACATTTAGACACATCGCAAAATAGTATAAAGTAAAATGAACACAATATACAATTTCAGTAATGCATTTTAATACCCATGCCTTGCAACATGCCTTATTGAATTGCTTAGTGCTTTGGGCCCTTTCAACTAATTCAAGCTGTCCCTTAATCTCGCTCTATAATGTTTTTACGGAGGGAAAATGGTCCTCGAAGTGCAGTATATAGTACGTAGCTATATGTTATATGTTTATACGATCAGTGTAAATAATATTCATACTTTAGTAGTTATAAATAATATATATAATATTTATAATAATGAGACTTGATAAAATTGTAGATCAAGAAGAAGAAGTTTAGAAGTTTAGATATAAATGCTAATATACAACATAGGACGACGTGACGTTTATTTGTTATGGTGATAGTTCGACTGTTAGCTTAGAACCAGCCAGATTCATAGAACTTATAAATGATATTAGCTGCTGTATTCCAATGAATTTCACTCTAGGTATATTGAACTTAAATATAATTACTTTTATTTATATAAAGTTTATAATTTTTTATGTGATATGCATAAATTTTAAACTATTATTTTAATTAGAAGAATATTGCGGAAGATTTATAATGTGAGATAAAATGAATATTAATTTTAAGGAAAATTAAGTTTCAATTTTACCTTTAATAAGACCTAAGGTTAAGTGATTTTACTATTTTTTATATTCCCTGCTAATTGTATAATACGCGATAAACGAACATAAGCTTGATAAAGTCGATGACATTGAATTAATATGAACAAAATGGATATGTATTTCGTTATCTGTTTAAAAATTGTTAGAAATTATAAAAATATCAATTCCGTAGAGATGCACGTTTTAGCTTTATTTGGCTCTACGCAAATTTGCTGTAAAAATTGAAAGCTTTGCTTTTGCTAAAAGGATGTTCCATTATCCTTTATAACAGATTAGTGCCAGCTCCTTCAAAAGTTAAAAATATATTTCTAAACCATATGTAGACGCCATTACGGTGTCATTAAGGTGGTTATGGGTTCCAACCCCACTTTTCAAATTTATATATTTAAATTATTAATAATTTCCTGATGTGTTAATAAAACGGTGTTGGGTTTCAATATGCAACTCGCAATGTTTCTTAAACAGGTCAGTAAGCGGAATAATGAAGTATCTTGTACTAGGTTTTGTCTGCTTCCTTATATATATAGGAGAAATGTGAAACTTAATATGATTTTTGTATTTCCTAGCTAGTAATACATTTATTTTATTTATATTGCAATGCACCTATGTTTCAAATAAATATATTTTTGGAACGAAGTCCCTTAACGCGGCTTACAGGTAGTGCGATTTAGTAGAACTCATCGCGTATCGAAATGCTGTATGATATGTGTGTATGCGTGCGCGTATCGAGCCCACTACGAACTAACTTCAACATTTGTGCGTAAAATAAATAAGTTTTTGAACATAAAAGTGAATTGAGTACCAGTCGGTGACATTTGTCCACTTGTATGTAAAAGAAGAAACAAAGTAATTGGAGAAAATAGGAAGAAAGACAATGCTATTCATTAAATATTTTTATAACAATATCTTAACAATGACGTTTTGTCTGCGAAGAAATGAAAATAATTTAAATATGGTTATTGCCTAGAGGTGAAATCGAATCCACAACCTCCGCGTCAGTCAAACACTTTCGTACTGCACTACGATAGCCTAAAAAAACGAATATTACGAATATTTTAAAATATATTACTTTTAGTATGGTTTTAATAGTAGTACTTAATTAAGCAAGCGAAAACCTAAGATGCGCAGCGAATTATCTGTTTTATAATCTATGTAATATATATATATATATAAAGTAAAAAACACAATTTAAATTGAATTCTCAATATTATTACTATTTAAAAGCTCTGAGAAGCCATAATATGTACTTATAATTTAATTCGAACTTTTAACAACCTGTAGAGTAGGCATGAAATAAAAGGAATTTCATATAACAGTTTACTGGACGCGTGTACACTTTTACTGCTTTTGGCAGAATATTAGTAAACTATATTTTAGTTATTGTAGTTATAGTAATATATATTGTATTAGTTTGATCGATTTTTACATATCTTAAAGTACCTAAGAATCCGTCGTCGTCGTAATGTATCTTTATGAGTAATTATATAAGGTACTGAGGCCATATAATAGCCTCTGACTGGAAACGCGGTGGTTGTGGGTTCAGTTCTCTCTCTCTTTCTCTCGGATATTTTATTAATGTAACACAGTTTAAGTACTACGATTTTTTTGAATGAAAGCTTTTTTAAGTCCGTTGAGCACTTTCCACACGAAAACTCTTATAGGTTCGCGTCACCGACATGGATATTAGCAGTATATGTGTTGCGTGCAGGTTTTGTTTGTGCAACATTAGATCTGTGCGTAACTCCATTTTAACAAGTAAAATATAATGGATTTTGTAAAAAAATAACATACTTATATAATAGTTATAAGCTTATATAATTGTTGGTCGGGGTGTCAATAGATGTGTAACACAGATTGATGTTGATAATTTTAAAAAATTATGTTATAAGTTTTCTCATCTATCGGCAGTCCCTGTGACTACCAGTTACTTTTTTTTTATTAATTCTCCTTAGAGTTGGTTATTGTCCGTGATGGAGCGGCAAACGTTCTGCTTTATGCAACGTCCATCTTGTGTTTATGTGGGACTAATAGATTTTCAATTATTTTCTTCTAGCTATGAAGTAAATACATATTAATTCATATGTGGCACGGCAGATTTTGAAGTAATATATATTTTGGATCCATGTAATATAGTGATGAAAATGAATATATCAATATTGATTTTTTTGTTCAAAAGGAGGGAGCTGTGCGTCTGCAATAGAATATATATCGTATACGATAGGATGATAAGAATATCCGTTTTACTCGCTATAGGATGTTGCTATGCTACAACTTCTTTAAGTTAGCTATTGAGTAATAATAATGGACTGCAGTAATTTGTATAGGAATACCCAGCATTGCGATTAATATTTATTTTCGTTGCGAATTTGTATAGTGTAGTGAGACATTGCACATATAATAATCAGAGATCTGTTTAAAAACGAAAATTTTTGACTGCCTAGTTTATCATAGAAATTTTATGAAAGAATCAGTAGTGACGTATATCGAGCGTAATGTTGTCCCTGGTTGTTCTCAATTTGCTAACGATGAGTATTTGGATAGACACAATTAAGTAGATGGTCATCTACCGACTTTTACTTTAATACGACCTTGTACGACTGATACCGAGCACAGATTTTCTCAAAAGTAGCAGTACTAGTCAGTAGCAGTATTAGTCTATTATCACTGACAAGTGTAGTATTGAACATGAACTTTCAAAAAATACTGAGCTAAGCGAAACAAAGATATTTAACTTTAATGTGGCCAATAAAGAATTCCGTAACTCCTAGGAAGAGTATATATATATATATATATATATATATATATATATATATATATATATATATATATATATATATATATATATATATATATATACATATATATATATATATATATAATTGTTGATAATGTTGGTAATTAAACCAGCGAACTTCGTATTTTTAGTGTTATGATGAGGGCTTCTATGATTCATTTTTTGCTAATGCTAATTTAGAGTATTATAATTATTTATTATGATAAATAAATGAAAATGCAACAAATAAGTATTTCAATGCAGTGTCAACAATATTTATTTGAGCTGACAACTTATTTCACTATATGGCCAAATGTCGATCACAAAATTGTTAAGCGTTGACGATTCTAAAAACATAACACATATATTTTATATACACAATACACATATATATCATGAATACTAATGTTGTTAAGTCGGTCCTTAATAATGAGTTACTTATAAGTGTGGACTAAAAAAATAACGAATAATATTTTTACTGCAATTAATTATAGCACTAAGAGAATCAAAGTTTTGAATTAATATAAATATATTTGACTGGATGCAAAGAATCCTATACAAGAATATTCCCGTGTAGAATTCTTTGTATCCAGTCAAACACGTAAACTTCGCCCTAAAGATGTTACTATATTAAATTCATTATTACACTAGAAATAGAAATCAAAATATGAGTAAATAATATAAAAAGAAATATTATATCTATACGATATAAATAATTAACGCTAGTTAATAGATTTTTTATTGAATACACGTAAATATAGAATAAACATTATATAAAATGTTATAACTGTTTGTGTAATAACGTACCCTATTGGTTTTTAGTTATATTATTAGCGATTATGCTATACTCATTTTTAAGTTAAACTAAATAATAAACGAGCTTCATTCTCGTTGATGTTCTTAATATATTGCATCTTTTTACTGCAATGGTGACTTACAAAAATATATTTTTACGTTCAATAATTTCTTAACATGTTATATACCAATAACACAAGGCCACCAGACATGGTTTTTATTTAATTCAATTATTTTGGAATTATTTTGCTTATAAGATGAACACAATATCAAATATTTAAATTTTTTATTTACTACTGTATAAATCATTTTTTTTCCGAAAATCAATATATATAACTCTTTCGATAGTCAGTGTTATAAACAACACACAATCTATTACGAAACGAAACTATTGGCCGTAGAAAGCTGAAATTTGTATATGTAATAAGTAAAATTCAATTCAAATTGAGACTATAAGCTGATAAGCTTAAGTTAAAAGTTATGTTTAAAACTCGGTCAAAACCTTATTTTCTAAATTTGAGCAAAGCTGCTCAAATTCAAGTTTATAAATTTAAAGTTATCTAAAATTTATAATTATTCAGTTTTTAAGCTGTTCTGTATATATAAAAACATATAAATAACTTAGATTAAAATTACATTCTTGTATATATAATAATTTATCGTTTAAAATTAATTTTTGTAAGTTTATATTTAAATTTTTGATATCATTCTTTAGGATGCATAGAGCCATGTACATAATTATTATAGATTTTTTCGCGGCATACCTTGGATTTTACCTAATTTTTGGGGCTTATTCGAGGTTTTTACCTGATAACCTCCTATCCGTCCGGAGTTGACCAGTTGTGCTCGATTGAAAGCCTCTATAAGCCCTTATAGACAACACCTCAAACGCCCAAATAGCTGCGCGCACCCTCTCTATACTCTTTAAACGAGTAGACAGAACCGTGTGAGCGCCGCAACTAATTTTCTTCACCAAACTTAACGCCGTTCGAGCTACACGTCACAATAAATACAGCATCTCAAACACCGTTGAAAATACTACGTCTAAAATACAGCCTCTATAAGAAATAAAAAATAAATTACCTTGCAAACATGTTGAGAACACCACCTAGAACACGGGCGCAGACGGACTTTGAGGGAGAGGATTCAGGAGGAAGGAGGCAAAAGAAAAGGTAGAGAAAGTGTGATGGAGACGTTAAGGATGAGTCCTGAATTGTTTCCCGTATCCCATGAGCCTTAAGAACGCACGCCGGCACCTGCGAAAAGAAAACAAAAACAATGAATAAAGTAAGAATCGTTCTCCCTGCAACCGCCGCAGACGTCAAAGACTATGAGACTTTGACAGAGCAGTCAGTACGCTGCCATGCTGCGTTGCGATCACAGAGGGAAAGTATGTAACATCTAGAAACAAAGTCCTTGTGGCTACGGTAGCAACTGAAATCAGGAAGTCGTCAAATATGTATATACTTAACTTAAATAATACTTCAATACCGTCTAGCACCACTATAAATTTAAATAACTATACAACCCCTGTCATTCCACTAATCGCTAACATAGATATTAAGGAAGATTTTTTTTTTTAAATTGAATATTTAAGAAAGAATAGCTGAAGGTGTTAAGAGGGAAATAGCAGTCATTAAATAGGAATTAGTTTCACCCCCCCTGTCTCTACCACTTCCACCTACTCAACCTACGACACCTTCTTCTATAACTTATGCCCAGGTCTTAGCCACTCCACCTCTACGTAAAAAGAAAAAGCCCATACCGTCTGAGTAATATCATTCAATGCCCCAAATAAGTCTAAAGCGGAATTAATAAATAATTGGTATAAGAACATTCAGGAATAAAAGCTTTGCTCCTAGTAAGGTTATGCCATCTCCAGTGAAATTAATAGTCACATTCGATAGCACTTCACACAGAGAAATTGAAATTATTAAAGACTTAGAAAATTCCGACCATCTTATCGCAACCATTTTCCGTAGGCTCAAACCTATGCCGATACTCAAAGGCATCAGCAGGAATACAAATAAAACTGAACTCGCTCGTATACAAATAATATAATATATTCATTTACAAAACTGGGAAAGAACAGACATTACTAACATCGAGGACATTATAATTAAGGTCAATGATAATGAACAAGACATATTTAGAATTTCCTAAGTGTGCGATTGACACTTTAAAAAAATGTTAAAAAGTATACAATGGATAACAAAAATCCAGTACTTTATAACGCCGTTGAGAAGAGTCCACCAAAAGATCCACGTGTCAGATCATATCCCGTTGCTGCATGCTTCAATTTGTCCATTCTCATTCATTCATGTCTCCATTTTGGCCATACAACTAAGCACTTCAGCAACGCTGATCAAAACTGCCACAGTACTTCTAGCGGTCATATATATCGTACATATCCAAACTAAGATTGATGGAGAATGATTGAGGTGATTTTTGGAGTTATTAAGTTTATATTTTAAGTTGTGGGACTTGCAACTAATATTAAGTTCATAGAATGTAACTTAGACAGCAGATTCACAGCTCAGCACAAATTCACCGCATACTTTACGCCAGGACTGTATGATGTGTGTGAATTATAATAGGCATTGACTTCAATGGTTAGCACACTCACTGGGGTTCAAAGAAAAATAACAAAACAGGCAAAGATAATAATTGAAAATAATAATATTATTTATGCAATACAAGTACAGTGCCGACTTTTAAAACTATCACCTACCAAACACATATAACCTCTATTATTACTCTCATTGCATCAGCAATTGGAGAGATAACTTGGAAAAGTGTCCTGCATCTCCACATAATGCAATTCGTTTTGTAGCAACAGTAGAGAAGAATAAAAATACAATTTTATAACGTAAAAAACTATCTACATACAAATACAGCGCTAATAAAGCCGGTTTAGACAATTTAAAATTAACTTTAGAATTACTATCAACAATGTTCAGTTGCATAATATACACGTAAATAAGCTAAACACAACTGAAATAAAAGAACATGTAATCAATTTGACAAACACAATTCAGGAAACGTGTGTCCCGGAACTGACTTCTAAGTCGTACAGTAACCGTAGGGTACACTGGTGGACTCCTGAACTTTACCAACTTAAACTTAAAGTAATTAAGTTACACCATACGTTACAAGATCTAAAACGCATATATTGCCGCATTACAAAGAGAATCGACCAGCTACTTTCACGAATTTGGCAGCGCTTAGTACAAGACCAAAATAAGTTACAATTTTCTGATCATATTAAGCTACTAGGAGTCATAATAGATAGAAATCTCAAATTTATTAAACATGTTAATTACACCGTTGCAAAAGCTCTTAAAAATATATATCCGTCTGCAATTTTTTGTGTACTACATGGGAAATTAATCCGACAACATAAAATTATATAGGAAATGGTAATACGACCAATCATTACTTATGCAGCAGTAATCTGTAGTGAAGTGGTCAAATTTAAAATTGGACGTGATAATCTCAGGTTACGAATTGCAACGGATGTTTGCAACGGTTTTTTGCCACGGCTCTTTATCGCTCTGGCGTCGCTTACACCTCTCCATCTCCACGTCACATAGTTATTTCATAAATACTATAAATACTCTGGTACACCAACTTGACCTTAACAAAAATAAAATTCACCGACATATGGCCTTGCGACTTATATACTATTCAGACATTAGAATATCTATTAAAAGAGTACTCCAAATTCGTAATCCAAAGACTCTTGACTTGCGAAATATACGATATAAACCATTCCTTCGACATAGTTTATTTATTTTATTAACCGTTAATTTATTTTGCAATTTTGTTGAGGTAATAATGGAAAATCAAAAATCGTTTAACACTCTAATTCATTAAAAAAACCATTTATGTCATTCAGCTCATATCTCGTTACATTAGTTGCTGCTATTGTAACAAGATATGAGCTGATTACTTTAACTTAACAATATTAATAACCCAACCTTACTGTCGTCCATATAGAAATGCGAGGGCAGAAAACTTGAGAAAAGGGTAAATAACAAAAAATAAAAGCTCAACAAATGCTTGAAACACTTTATACAATATGTTAGTCTAATAAATTTATGTTTATAAGAATAGAATTGTGAAATGGAAATATAACCACCGGTTAATGGTATTTAATTTTGCAATAAATCAGATATAATCACATAAATTTTGAATAGCAACTTAACATGCAAGAAAAAACCGATATCCCAGTTAGAAATTAAAGAAGAGACTCCGCAAAAACTTAAAGCTAAGTTGTAATATTTTTTTAACAAAATAAATGATGGAAAATTGTAAGAATTAGAGGATTAGATGGTTAGGTCTGATTTGTAAGAAGACTAAGATTATATATTAATTTTTATACGTTTCCTAATTATGGTTTCTAAAAATGTAAATAATAAGATAAATAATAAGATAAATCGTGTGGGCGTTCGTTTTTAAAGAAGTCAGGGACCAGTGTGAATTAATATTTTAATTTCTACATTTTCCCCTTATATTCCTTTTAAGCTAAGTTATAATTATATTTTGTTCTTTCCGTTAGACAATTTAGTAACCTAATTTAAATTTTCTTTCACAGGAGCCAAAACAACTGCTTCGAACATTCTTTGAAGTGGAAAGAAAAGAATGAGGTCTACTGTTTAAAACACAATGCCACCGTTGAAACATGAAGACTACAATTCCAGTTTCGATGAATTCATAATTACCATCTATGCGTTGGTCGTAACATTTTCTGTTGGATTTATTTGAGGTATTTCGTCTGTTATTTTAAAATAATGAAACACCCTAATGTCATGAGACGCCAAAGGTACCACGAAAGATACAACCGCCGTTAAACAAAGGTGCGTGTTTTTTTATCAATGGATGCATATAGAATATACATCTATCCGTAACCGTGGTAATAGTATAGTGCCTTTAGCGAGAGATTGTAAATAATTAAGCCTTAAAATTATTTCTTACAATGAAAACTTTTTAACATTCTCAACAAATAACTAACAGCCTAATAAAGTTGAACTTTTATATATTTTTTACTAATAGTGCAAAATGTATTTAAGGTGAATACATTAATAATGTGTATACGGCTCATGGTGACTTATTTAATTTAAACCAGGTATCTTAGGGTTAATAAAATATTGTGTGTAAAAATGTTACACACAATATTTTATTACTCAAAACCTGTCCACGTGTATTCTGCATTTGAATTATGGATCAAACTCACGTCCTCTGTTTAGAAGTCACCAACTGCCTCCAAGCGTTTCTAAAGAAACAAATTGTAATTAACATATGATTTTTTTCTTTTGTGGGAAGCAGAACGAAGTACCCGTGAACTTCAGTGATTTTTAAGTGATAAAGTGTCCAAATACTTAATTTAAAAACATTGATATACCCAATGGACTTATGGATCCCGAGAAAACTGAACTTGACTATGTAAAAGAAATTTCCATGTACCAATCATTTTTAGTTATCTTTATTCTAATACTGTATTGTACGAAAGCATACGAGTTGCTCGTACTTAGCAAAGAGTGATAATTACTCGACATGTTATAAATTGTCGCCGTGCTGGTTAGATGCACTAATAGGGTAAGTTTGAATCATTTTCTGTTAATCTAACGCAAATTTAAATGATTATTTCTCTGTTACCTAGGCATTAAGCCCATCGTCCTTATTGTCGTTCCTTCGGCTTCTTCTAGAAAAACACCACCAATACTAAACATCGGTTTAAATTCTCTTGACGAATTCTCAAATAAAAATTGTAGTAGAAAATTGACATGTAGTCCATGAGATTTTATAAAAAAATCATATCTATAGTCAATAATAATAATCAAGATTGTTTGCCAATCTAGCGATGTATGATGATGTATATGGATACATCATATATATACAAGATGATATCCATATGACCGATATCAGTAAAGAAATTCCTTCTCATTTCATAAATATATAAAAAAACTTATTTTGAACTGTCTATTCAAAAAATTCATTTATTTTCAGGTACGACGAACGATAACAATTGGTATACAGTAAAGTGACAAAGTTTATTTGAAATTGACAGTTTGAACTTTCAAAATTTAAAATGTGTGACGAAAATTTCAATAACGAGCCGCATACAAAGAAACGCCATTATAAGAAAATAATTCTTCTATACGAAGTGTGTGCTTTTTTGATTCTTATCGTACTATGGGTGCTTATACGGCAACAATATCGGAGATTACGTGCTCTTCTGATTAGGCGGCTACAAGAAATGGCCAACAACGATTTGCACCTCAACTAAGCTGGTTAGTGTGATTTTATAACAAGCACGCTTATATTTTTATTAAATGACGTCATTATTTCGTATTGAATTCAATACGTATAATTATACAGGAAAGGAAAACTAACAACTTTGCTACATTTATGTGGTAATTTAAAAAATTAAAATTTCAATTTTCTAATCGATTACAATTAAAATACATGTATTATATTAATCAATGTGTTATAGATATAAATACAATATTAGAACCTGATTTATTAAAGTAACTTTTCAATATCAACTTAACTATAAATTATTTTTAAATTCATGTATGAATGATGTTCATATCGGTAAAGAAATTTCTTCTCATTTCATAAATATTTTTAAATAAAACTTATTTTGTACTGAAACTATTTTAGAAACTTGACTTTTCTAACACTTTATAGTAGTCCGTGGTCACAGATAGACTGAAGTGGCATTCGTACGTCAGTTAATACAGTTATTATATAAAACTACCGTCAACGGTTTCTTGCTTGCCTAGCGTACTGCCCTGGATTCTTGCTTGACTGTATCTTGCTCTCTGGTAACCTACCAGGTTTGAGGCTACACAGTTTTCAGGATTGGGTCCCAGGTGAAAAGTTTCCACACTTCTTCTCTATTGAAATTAGGATAAATTGTTTTTGTACTTTAATAGCCTCATAAAATAGTTTAATTTCAAAATGTGTGAAAATCGCGAACCTCAGAGATCTTATTGTTTTGTTTTCAGGTACGACGAACGACAATAATTGGTATTCAGTGAAGTGACAAAGTGTAAATTTGAATATTAAAAACTTAAAATGCCTGTCAAATATTACAATGGAATGTCGGAGGAAATGATAAGTCACTATAACACAATAGTTTTTCTATACAAAATCGTGGCAGTATTGTGTATTATCTTACTATTTGTGATTGTTCGGGAACAATGTCGGAGGGTTCGTGGTCATCTGATGAGGAGGGTGGTACGGGACATGGTGAACCTCAACGAGCTCAACTTCAACTAAACAGGTTAGTGTCATATGTACGTTTATTTTTTAAAGCTAAATAATGTCTGTATTTTATATAACGGAGTACAAAAAACTAACCCTTTTGCTACCTTTTTGCTGTTATTATAAATAAGGAAAATCAATCTAAACGATAACGAACTTACGTCGTATTCGATATATCCAGTCTTCATAGGAGCTCAAATGTCTTAAGTTGACGTCGATATATTCGTCATCATTCGTGTCACTCTGGAACTTGCTGAGCTTCATTTCACGATTATATTTGTGACTGTCTCCGACACGGCCATCCTGCGCCGACACACGTCCTCCGGTGTTTATTCATATTAAGAACAAAACTAGTGTATACTTTTTTCGGTCATTCCTGATATCAGGAAAGTTAATAAGATATTATTAACCAAAGTTTAATTTATCCAAAGATTACAAGCACTTTCGAATAATAATTCACATAAATGTCAGTATTATCAAGAAGCTATCTTTGGCTCAGGAGGCAGTTCTACCTACAGAATTGTGCGAGAGTAATATTCTGTAGGACTATGATGACATGATAGTATAACAATATACGAATAGGGTTGTATTAGTGTCTATAAGCTGACTAATATTTCTAACAACGTAAGCAGCGGAGCAGAATATATATATATATATATATATTATATATATATATATATATATATATATATATATAAGTATATATATTCTGCTGAAGAACGAACGAGAAACTCAATAATTACTCTTTTTACCAAATGTAATTTTACAATAAATTCGTAACTTTCGTTAGCTTCCTTGAGTGCACAAGGAAATATGCATCAACAGCACTTCTTATTTTCACTCTATTAACATTATTATAATAGCAATAGTCAGAAGAAATAGAATAACAGAAGTTAGCAATGTTTAACTCTAGACTTTAAAACCAGTAAACACTAGCAGGTGTTAAATTATTTATGGAATTTTATTTTAGACACATACCCTGAGCTCACAATTTATTTATTTAACTTTTGCAGGCGAAATCTATACTCAATTGTATTTTCCCTCTTGTATTTATACCGCGTCTATCAAAATACTTTAAATAATTTTGAATATTTTTTCACACAAAATTTTGTTATAAATATGCTACTATGCAAATGGAAACTTAACCAAAACTCGATCGATACTGAGAGAATCCAGAGTTCCCATGCTATAAATAAATGGCACTGCTGTTTTTTTAATGACAAATATTGATTTAATATCTATAGCACTGTCTAAAAGTAATATTCCGTAGGACTATGATGACATAATAATAAAGGAATCGGGTTGTATTAGTGTCTAGAAGCTGACTAACATTTTTAAAAACATAAGCAGAGGAGCGCAATTTCAGCAAGAGATCTCATTTAATTCTAGAGTTATTTACAGAAATAGCGCAAAATTAGCATGAGATGATACTTGAAATGTCTATAACAATAGATTACATTTGATTAATATTAGTATATTTTCTTGTACAGTAATGAACTGATGTAGGGCGTGTTACAGGACACGGGGGGCAGTTCGTGTATTGTTCATAGAGATTTTACGTTACACCCTCCCGAATGTCACAACAATTGCTTAGCATATAGCATATAGGAGACAGCATGCGGCGGTCGAGTCAACCTTCATATGTATTAATATGTATTAATTATACCGAACCAAATATAAAATGAATACATAGCTTTTGGCGGACACTGACAAAACCTTATACGAATGAAATTCCAATAAGACTAATATATGTAATAGGGCGATACATATGTAATATATAACATATGTTTAAAAGAGATACACTGTCACCTGACTGTCGGCTGTCGGTGAGCTGAACCATTATGCTGAAGTTGGTTTGTTTATATCTTGGCTACGCCCCTGTCGGGATTTGGTGAGCTTTTAGTTTACTGATAACCGATGTCGGTAGCTCTATCCAACGTTTGCTTGGCGTCATTGATAACCTTCTGATGGCTTACTATATGAATTTAATATTTTATGTGACCCGACTGTTAATATTTTAAACTTGCTTGTGGGCTTGTTTTTTTTCTTTTTCGTTTTATTGTTTTTTTTATGTATTTTTTAGGTTGTTTTATACGCACTGCACAGTAGCAATTTTTTCATTCATATTTTTTTATCTTACACTATTAGGTTAGAATTCACTGACTTTGTTATATTTAGTATAAATTATAAGTCAGGAATTTTCGCAATCATGTCATTTCACTGAGGGAGGCTTGTATCGTGGTGACAATAAGGCAATTTGCGATGGTCCTATAAGTATTAGAGGGATCAATTAATCAGGAGTTTATCACACACACCAATAAAAAAGAATAACGAAATAACTATTGCATACTTTAGTATTTCGTATAAGCCTGAAAATGTATAATTCGTCCCTCAACAAACAATATTTTTACGAACATTCCAGGAGACAGAAAAACCTGTTTATTTAAAATAAACTAAGTTTTATGTGTTATTACTTGATAAGTAAAATCAACATTCAACACATAAAACAACGTCATATATATCAACGTCTCCTGTGAAGTTCGTGAAAATGACATAACCGATGTATTTGCTAATGGGACGATATGATAAAAAAGCATGTTTTTTGCTGTCAATTTCTATCGTTGTAGGTGGTATTCACCTTATTATTTATTTATCTACCTCATTATTTTTTTCATACGAAATAAGAACCATTGTACAGTTTTGTATCAAATAAACAAATATTTGCGAGAACGGTGGCATAAGCCGTTTCAATTCGTTATATATATAAATATATCTGTCCCATTAGTATGAATATCCCGTTGATGTAGCTCGACGATTTTTATTTTATTCAATTTGACAATATGGTGTCTCATTGAAATTTTTATACGTTTTCTAAATATGTCTTTTTCAATTTCCTAAGTGTGGGAATAACACTTTGAAAAATGTTAACAAAATATATGGTGTCTCATTGTCGCTGTGGTGAATTTCTATTGACAAAATCAAAATCGATCAACGCGTGTGATTTCTGCAGACATAGGAACAAACATATATATAAACACATTACCTACTTTTGCATGACACAGTTGAGTAACAATAATAACAATATGATTGCAGTAATATTATACATATAATATAATATCGATAGTTTCCACGATGCTAATATTATACAATCAACAACCATCTAACAACTTTTTATTCTAATGGTACCATTATTGATATTTATATTCTTATATATATCTATTATAAAAGAGTAAAAAGTGTGTCTGAATATTGAATATAGATAAATATTCTTAAAAAAAATTAATTGAATTGAAAATTGGCGGTAATGAAAAAAATATATATGAATTTATGATCTTTAATTTTGTCCTGTTTGTTTGTCGGTTTTTCTGACGCGATGACGGGATGGCTGATGAGATCGTCGATCGAGAAATATTGGCTTCACGCTTTTTCCCTAGTTTCAAGACAGCCCGTTCTCCATTTTAAGCCCAAAATCTAGTCAATGCCAACAATTCCTGTTTTGTGGCGGAACTCAACGCCGCGCTTTGTTTTGGGTGCCAGAGCAATAATTTAAATATAATCATCCCTCCGAGTCCCACATTTCAAATATTGCTCAACGCGGATTGAATTTCCCTTACTTCAGAATTAATATTAGAATGCAAGCTAATAACACCTGCATATGGTAAAGGCGATATGATTTTGAGTCCTATTTTCAATGAAAATGGTTAGCCAGTGGAACTAATGTGGAAAACGTTATGAAAGATAAGTAAGTTGGTCATTTTCGTGTCCTTTCACTGGAACACTCGGAATTCGAGCGCATATAACTGTATGAATCCAATAAAATCAATCACGTTTTGGACAGATTTACGCCCGATATTATTAATCAATTCTAATGTGAAACTTGCAACCATAGATTGATCATGCAATCAATTTTTTGAGTAAAGCTTGTCAATAACCAATCCAAGGATTGCGTATTCGATCGATTCAATTCGATAGCTAAATCGCACGCTAGTTTAAATACTTTTTTTTTGCGTGAGGAAATCTGTTACGGATACCCGTCTGATTGGGGACTAGGACGGGTTATCTGGGACAGTGCATAACTGGCTGTTGTAGACCGTCCGTATGCTTGTTTTTATTTACGGGACATATTATAAGAAAAACAATATTTATATTATTTTTTTATTAACAAGTGAGTCCACTTTCAGTCAGAGGAAGTTCTTAATTTTTTATTTATTATTCGATGCGTTTGGTTACTTTGTCGCCACAATAATGCTGTTTTCCATTAAATAGTATGAAAAAAACATATTAATATTGTATGAATGGAATATATGCACTTCGACGTCACTCGAAAACCTTAGCCGCTTAAAATTATACCTAACGACGACCACAACACTTGCTATCTCTGACTCCATGGTTGCAAAATACTAGTATAACCTCTTTTGTTTACTAAAAAAATTGTTAAAAATATTGGCGGTGAGTTCTGCCATTCACCACTCAATGTGTCTGATTCAGGCGGAAAGTGGAGTACGGAGTGTCTCCCGGAGGTTCTCTTTGTTTTCCCTGCTATGCGGGAAAAAATGTGAAGATAATGGAATTCAAATAGACCATTTTCCTTTAAAGTTCTGAATCCGATTACCAAACAATACAGTCTCAATCAACACATTCTAAACCTGGATACCGTAATTAGTTTGTTCAAAGTTTTTGTTAGAAAATTTGAATTTAGTTTAGCCTTACGTTGATTTTTTTTTCTGTTTACTGTTATTATGGCCACGCTGCTTATATTTATGATTAGGCAGGAAATGTATTTTTTTGGGTTCCCGCTCTCCGGCCGCTGCCATTTGCGGTGTACGTATGACCTGAAACAACAACCGATCTGCCCCCTTATTTTAAACCTCTGATATCTTCCAATTATGCATTGTAATGACATGTATAAAGAGCAATATCTTACCTTAGACTGTTATATAATATAAAATTTCATGATATATTATCTTAATCTATCTTGTAAAGTTTAGACAGCGTTTAAAAGTACACAAAAATGCGTACTATTATAATATAGAATAATTTTATTTAAAATTTTCATACCTTGGGTAATATTATTCCAAATTAAGTAAAGATAAAAAAATTTTCTAAAAAAAATATAGCCAATGTTACTCGGCAAAGTAGTAGCTTGTTAATGGTGAAAAGATTTCAGTTAAATCGTAACAAACAAACATATCTTTCCTCATTAAAATATTATTACTTTATATAACAGTTAATATCTCTTACTGTTCTAATTATTCAATAAGACTAAGATACTTGTGAACATTAAAGTACAGTAAATATTTTGAATTTAAAACTACCAGATTCCCTCCAGAATGTTTTTTACACCTCGGATTACGTTATTTAAATTTAGAGTAAAAAGAAAAGCATAGTAAAAATTTTAAAGTGTGCGTTTTACTCGTAGACGTAAATAAAAACACATGCACTTATAAAACAACCTAAAACATTTTAAATTTTTCTATTTCATATAAAATGAAAAACAATAACCAGATATCATCAATAACTAAAATAACATTTTGATAAAAATTTCAAGGGTTTTGCGATTGCATCAAATTTTAACATTTTTACTGACACTGACCTATTACGAGACGCCAAATGGAGCGCTCTTTAAATAAATATTTCTAATTTTACAGTGATTCCCTTGCCTATTGACTGGTATGTAGCATACTGGCGTACCAGTAAGAACTTGGAGAAATACATGTTCACAACACACGAATTCAATTAATTTGTTTGCAATAATCTGCATTATTAAAACTTTGTTCAATATTACACAAATGTTAGAAAAACGTACGTGCCCAAAAATAAAACAAGCGGTCGTCGCGAGCGCAGATGCTAATTCGCCAATGAAACGGTATGAAACTCCCGGAATACACTGTACACTCTGAAAATATTCAGTGGTCTCGCATCAGCTTCCGTAACACTGAAGACAGCCACTATCCGGACGTAAACAAAAACCCGATTTATATTCCGCGCGCTGCGCTTGTCATTAAACAAGCGAAAGAAAAAATATTGTTGATATTATTGAATATAGTGATTGTGAATGTAAAGTAAGTGTTAGTGTTGAAAATTGTTTTTTAATTAATATAATGTTCGCGGGGGGCGGTGCTGGGTTTCAAAAGCAATCAAAGCCACCATGGGAGAATGTCAATTCAAACGCAGAGGTGACACCGAGTTGGTGAGCGATATAATTAGTATCATAGTCAACACACGTGACAACGCAAATTTATAGAGTTTGACTATTTTATATAAAACAAATATTAAATTACTTTTTAATATATCATGCAAATGTCATGTCATTTATAAAATTAGTCTTACTTTGAGAACATATGTCTAGTCCAAATACATGAATTTACTAAGAAACTACGTTTGGTCATCTTATTCCGGAAATAGATAAAAATATGTTCGCAAGTATTATTTGAAAGAATATCTTATAGCGGAAATGAGTTCACGATATTTAAAAGATATGCTTTCAATTAAGCAAGTTTTTTATATTATTTCAAAATATCCCTCGGTGCATTTTTAAAAAACAAAGTACATATGTTATATTGCAAAATGTTTTAATGATTAATCAAGGAGAGCGTATCTAACTAAAATTTCTTATTATAAATGTTTGATACATGTTTTTTCATGTAAATGCATCTTGTTCATATATAAATATTTCTTTATCAATGACTGACTAAATGAATTTTGTTTGTAATTAAGTGTATAAACACATCTAATTTGATAGCTTCACGCTTTTCCCCGTATTGTAAAAATGTAAAAACTCAATAACATATACGAATTATTATTAAGTTTTTTTCTTTCATTATTTAATCTAATCTCTATTATTAATAGGTACATTATTATAATACAACATTTTTATTATATAAATTTCAAGGATGTGGCATAGTGGTTATCTTTTATGTGTACTAAGAAATTACGTGAAGTAAGAATGTAGTCACCGTAAAAGAATTGCTATCAATTAGATCAGCGCAAGACTGTATGTACTATAAGCAAAGAATGAAACTATAATTTATTATTATTTGTATATAAAATAAAATTTGATTAAGAACACGCAAACTTTACAAAACATGCAATGTCTCGAATTCAGACGGAGAGCTCAGAACTGAGTGTCATGCAATGGCATGACACTCAGTTCTCAGCTCTCCGCCAGCATCTGCCAACCTTATGATGCGGGAGAATGCTTGAAGCTGAAAAATTACTAACATAATAAGTACATTGCTAAACAATATAAATGTAAATTTTGCCTCAACGGATATGTCTTCTTATATCTAGACGTCTATTTTCTAATATATGCATTATTAATTATTCCTGTCTGACTGAATCTGCTTATTTATTTAACAATTTAAGTCTACATTTTACGCTCCTAAGAATAAGTCAATACTAATAAGTCCAACCGAATATGACTAATTCAATATAATTAAGATATTACGTTATCTATACGTATAAAAATAAAATGACGTTTGTTAGCCTCGCTTCAACTCGAGAATGGTTGGGCGGATTTGGTTAATATTAATTTCAAACCATTTGTAGAAGTCCAAGGAAGGTTTAAAAGGTCAGAGAACATAAAGAAATTATAAGGCAAATAGTAACAACACATTTTATTTTCCCATAAAAGCTGTGCGTACCTGTCAAACATATTGCGTTCGCTAATTACATATTAAGCAAGGAAAATAGCTTAGACTATGGAATATTAAAAGACCTAGAAATAACTAAAATTCAGATACATTATTTAACGATATAAAATTTATGCAAGTAGAATTCATATTTCAATTAATATTCATCACCTTTCTAAATAAAATTCAGGATGCGCTATAAAAATTTTAAAACAATTATGTCATTCATTTACAATACATCTGCAATGATTAGGGAAATGACACCGGACACCGAGTCCCGGGATAGTTCCTTTCATTATCTGTTGACACGATTATAAACCAGGATGAAGTAGTCATCTAAAGGTGAGACTTTAATATTTATAAAGCATAAAAATTGGTTACCTAATAATTGAAACACACTTTCATACGTAGTTTTATTATTTTTACTTTATTATGATACAAATAGGGTTCTTTTTAAATTATTGTTGTATTTAATGTTGTTAGTTTATAAAAGTTATACATTTATTTGATTGAATTAGCGTTTTAATTTGAAAACATAATTAATATATGAATGAATTAAATCCACATGGATATTAAGCTCCACGTATATTCATTTCGAGTTCTTGTCTATGATGATACCTATGTACCTATGTACGAT
Source organism: Podotricha telesiphe (assembly GCA_038994665.1). Classification (NCBI taxonomy): domain Eukaryota; kingdom Metazoa; phylum Arthropoda; class Insecta; order Lepidoptera; family Nymphalidae; genus Podotricha; species Podotricha telesiphe. Next base: position 154,601 of record JAOYRR010000010.1, on the reverse strand, counting down.
GTGAGATCGTGTTTATTTATAGTTAGAAATATTTCCAAATCTTAAGAAATATACTGCAGAACGAGATTTGTCTTCAAAGTCAGAATCAATGTTCTTTTTTGGGTAAAACATTTATATAAATGAACCGCAATGCAATAGTAAATGTCAATTTTAATGTCAATTGTGAATTTAATACGTCATGTAAATGTCATTAAACAATATTGCCAATATGGAAACAAGAGTGATACAATTTTAACAAATTTCTATTAGCTTGACATGTATGTACGTATATTCTTATGGATCTATTTATCAATACGAGAAAATCAAACAACGCTCTTTTGAAAATTTGTGTCCTAATAATAATCAAGTTGAGGAGAAAATATGTAAAACATTCCTTTTTTGCTTATAAAAACTATCATTATTGATACTTACTTTTTGTGGAAAATGGTTATGTTTAATAAATTATATGTGCTTATTGGGTACTATTTCATTAGTACTCACATTAAAACTATTTAAAGACCTGCGACCTGTGTTATTTGATCCAATAGTTGTTAATTTAATTATATGAAATGAATTACATTCATTCTGGTCTAATGCAATTTCCTATTTTAATGGAATTGTATATGATATAGAAAATACATTTGTAATATTTATTTAGATTGCTTTGTGTGTACGAAATATACAAAATACACTTCACTCATTTACTAATAAGCCGTTTAAATAAAATCATGCAATATGGACTTTCATATCGCGTAATCAAACATTGTGTCTGTAACATTTTGATCCATTCTATAAGAAAAAGCATCTAGCGGTTTTACCTCCATGTGGGGCAGCAGTCATAGATAGTAAATATTAAAAAAGAGATGTGACACGGAAAAGTAGGAGCTACAGCTACAATCTCCGCCTTCCTAGAACGTGTTACAAAGGCGAAATTATCAGAATCGTAAATTTGTTTAGATATAGAAAGAGAGATTGACTGTTAACAAGTAACAAATGGATAAAGCTGGAACTCAGGCTTTATCTATTTGTAACATCTCTTTCATATTAAATTCAGATTGGGTATAATATATATATAAGTTAAAGAGATTTGTTTTTTTAAATTCGTCACAAATTTGTGTAATTTTTGAAATAGCCACATACAATTTTTAAATCCAGTAACGTTCGAAGTTTTGTAAATATAAATGCGTACTTTATATAGCTTTAGAAACAAACGAACGTTGTTTTAAAAAAAAGTAAAGTAAATTATATTTTTCTTTATTAAATATGAAAAAGGGACATCCTTTTTCAGTGTGCTAAAGGCTAAAATAAACTCGTCGATAGTATAGATAGGAACATGACGAAGCATGACGTTGAGCTCCACTATTCAATATGTAATGTCTCGAATTCGAGCGTTATTAAGTGGAGAACTGAGTGTTGTGATTCCAAATCAAGTGCGTTATGTTCAATATCGATTTTATCTTCAATGTATGTGAAATAAAAAATATGGATAAAATTGAAACAACTTGTACTCACTTGAAAAGTATATTTTATTTGTAGGATAAAATCGCTTTTAAGTGGTGCTCTATACAAACAGAATTTCGGATAAAATATTTATTTATGTTAATCTTTTTTATAAATAATCTTTTATATAAATGTCAATTTATATTTTTAAAGTCAAGTGTAAATGTTATAAATATAGAACCGTCTACTGAAGAGGTATCATAAAATATGGAGGCGTCAGTCGTTGCATATAATATTATACCACCTTGCACTCTTCCTTTCAATGTCTTAGCTGTCTATTGTACTTCTATTCTATGTTCCATTTTAGATTTTGATGAAGAGAGTTAATAAACAGCGCCATCTATTTATTGTATCAGGTAATAAAAGCGCCATCTGTATTTTTTATTTCGTTATAATCTTTATCGTAACTTACCCTACAGAGCCATCTATCTGCAACAAAATATTCGTCTGTAGTTCTTCAAGCTCGAAGCTTGCATAGCCAGCGCTATCTAGTATATTTTAAAACTAACTATAGTTTTCTCTCGTAACAAGTTTAGTTCCATAGAGATAGCGCTGCTAAATATTTTAAATTTTTATTGCTTTTATAAAAAAAATCTGACAACGCCCTCTAGTATGAATTTCATTTTAAGCGTCTACAAGTTCCCTGTATTTGCGATGGCGATAAACAAATTGCAAGGCCAACCGTTAAATGTTTTTGGAATCAACATTCTCTGTCCTGTACCAACACCATGATAATTATGTATCCCGCCTCTAGTCCCGGTTTATAGTAACCGGCATAATACAACAATGGAACCTTAACATGTTTTCGTTTGTTTAATTAATAACAAAGGCCAGTGTAACATTTTTGTGGCAATGTATATGTGTCTATCAAGTAAATCACAAGAAGTAAAATTAGTCAAAAACCTATTTAAAAATAATAAAGAGAAAACACAAACTCATTATGCACGATAAATTGTCACAACAAAATAAAAAAAGAGAAAGAAAGAGCAAGACACGAGTTTTAGCGATTCATTAATTTGGTACTTAAATATTTATAACTGTTTATTTTGTTTTTATTTTTAATTGAATTTACCAAAGTCCGTAATTAGTGAATATCGAGACTTTCTTGTCTTTTAAATAAATTATATATAGGTGTAAACATTAATTTATGAAAATACATGACAGATTTCTCAAATGTCACGTCACAATTATAAGCTTTGGACTGAAAAAGTTAAATAATAAAGTATAAAGCTCGCGTACCTTTATGAAGAAACTATTTCAATTCCAACATTTTAGCCAAGTAAGCTAGTATTGAGTTTAAAGTAATACATAAAAAACATTTCGCATGTAAACTTGTGCAGCAATTGCCTTCAGTTATAGGTAAAAGTACCGGCCTTAGCCCAGTTTACGGTTTTATGACGTCACCATCGAAAGGCATTACTGAAAAGTGGAACTATAAAGAAACGTTTAGTTATTTTTTATTTTCAAAATAATGTAATTTACCGTAATTCATTTATTAATTAATAAAATCATTAAGACAGATATACTATTGAATTTTTATCTATATAAAAATAACGAATCTATATAAAAGCAAGAGATTAACAAAAATGCAATATATATTAAACTACAAGCGCTCTTGTAAATAACTTATATTACAACTAGTTTAACGTTTCGTTTCGTGTTCGTTTATGTTTGTAGTTTAAAATTTTTATTTTGTTCTCTATTTTTGTTTGCATCGTGAACTCTAACTGTAGAAAAAAGCTTTATGACTTGTATACTAATGGGTTTATTTATATTATACTAGTAGATGCCAGACACTTCGTTTGCGTGGATTTTATTATTTGGATCCAAAATAATTATTATAACTATTGTTAAGATGATAATTTTCTGGTCTCTCACACTTTCACATCAGACGCACCAGATTTAACTTTTCCAGCTTCACGCACGCTCTCTGAAAATAATTTACATATTTTGTATTATATTTTTATAATACTAAATATGTAAATTATACTATTCTGTCGAGTGGAATCGAACCCATAACCATCGCGCTTACAGTCAGACACTGACCCACTGCGCCATATTGGTCTCGAATATTTAATGCACGCACTTATATCTTACACATTAGTCGGTCCATTATGGTTCTTCATCAAATGTTCCATTTCTTTAATTTTTGCTAGTTTCATTTCTTTATTTTGTATACTTTAGCTTTTCTATTAATAGTTCTACATCAGGTGTTCCAGTCTTCGACTATTCAAATTATATGCGGACAATGGACAAGCAAACAAACAGACAAAAATATTGAATAATCATAGATATATATTCGATTACTGTTTTTTATCTCCATAGCTTATGTTTTCTAAAATATATTATTGTGTATTTATCGTTTTATTATATACAGTACAGATTATGATTTTACTTAATTAACATGTAACATTGTTTCATATCGCCGCATTTCAATTTCATTGTGGTGTAAGAGAACATAGAGTTACGACACTCCGTTATCTGATTTGAATATCTAGGTAATCTATTTTGAACAATATATAAAATACCTGTGTCCGCTACATCAGCTTTCTTTCAGTGAAAGGCCCGGTCTAGCCATTCCAGAGATTAGCCGGTATATACAGACACGGACAGATAGACAAAAATCGTGAAAACTATTATTTTGGTACATGCATCGTGTATATATAATACATATGCATTTAGTAAAAAGTTATTTTAATAAAACGGTTATTTTAATATTACAGACATACACTCCAATTCTATTTATTTGTGCAGATAATGTATGAAAATATTATAAACTTCTCATTCTCAAACTCTCAAACATGAATATGTTATCATAGTCGAATGCAATCGGAGTCGCTTATTAATTTGTATCTCTGTTTCAGTATCATCTAACTCCAATTAAGCGGAAACTATTCCTGTAGCTTCCATTAAATTCATGGAAATATCTATTTGTATATAAACATGAATGCATCTGATACTAATATTTATTATACTAGATATGTCCTATGTTAATAATTTAAATAAAATACCATTTCAGCGTTAATCACATTAATTTTTATCGTTGTTATCACACCTTGTGATAGTCGCCTTTCACTCGATTGTAATTTTATTAATTAATCAGGTATTACATATTAATTGGGTATACATTATTTATAAGAGTAAATTATTCCTAGTTAATTTATATTAGTGTTCTTAGTATTAACACATATAAAAACCTATGCGACTTTTATGCGAATGTTATTTTCATAATATCTAGAAATGAAATGATATATTAACTTATTCATTTTTATTTTCTCGCTGAAAAATGTTTCGATTACAAATAACGATGAACCTTTTATAGCCACGCAATATGAATGTGAAACAAAAGCCACAATATCACGTGGGCGTAATATCAGGCTGCAAATTACACGCGCTATCTATGTACAGATTCATATTGTGTTAGTATTGCATCGGTAAGACTCTTGTGTTTGTATAAAATTATAAATTTGTCTAAAACTTCGGTCTCTGTCCCAATTAGTATTAAATTTAGATATTCATACATTAAGCGGGTTAGGTACAGAAATATTTTTATAACTAACTTAATGGCATATTGACTTCAATATACTTATATACATATACCATTTTGACATTGAAGCATTGAAATTTATTTGACGGATCAACAACCATCGCGCTTACAGTCAGACGATGTCCCACTAATCCACAATGGGCTTAATTATTTTTATTTATAACGAAAATTACCCACCATACTTTAAAACTTTTACTAATGCATCATTTACTTGTTTCCTTTAGTTTGAATGGTGTTATAGTTCTTCAACAAATTTTCAGATTTTTAATTGTTATGCAGATCATTAGAAGGCCTATTATGCCTATCATTTTATAACATTTTTTAAAGTGTTCTTCGCACACTTAAAAAATTGAAAAATACATATTTAGAAAACGTATAAAAATTTGAACGCAGCGGGATTGAATGGCTAACAACAAATATAAATTGTAATAAAGCGTGTAAGAATTTCGACGTAGCTGGATGTAGAACGCATGGGCGGTCAGAGCGCTTGAACGGTTTTCAAGAGGCGCGGGTTCAAATCCTGCTGCGTTCAAATTTTTATACGTTTTCTAAATATGCCTATCATGTTTATTTATTATTTGTTATAGTAACTTATTGTTATAATAGTTTAGTAGCTAGACTATTATAGTTCTTTATCAGTTGTTCCGAATCTTATGTCAACGGAGAATGCGCTGAACAAATTCTATTAAGGCGGCTTTGTCATTGTTCTTATAGTTTAGCTGGTCTATTAAAATTATACATTAGATGTTCCACTCTTCGAAATTGTCTTAGTCAAGGAAAGCTCTAAGTCTTGGGTCAAAAGCTACAAAAAAAACACCAGGTACCTACTATTCCACCCAATGTATATATCGTGATTAAAATTTTAAGCTATTGACTTCCGAATAACAGATGTAGAAAGAAATTGATATAAAATCATTGCGAATACGCATTTGGAATTTAATAAAAACATCATAATGAGTTATTTGCAAGCGAATATTATTGAATCACGTTGCTTCTGTGGAGCTTCTACTAATAAAAAACAAAACTATCTACTTTTTTTTACGTCCCATTTATGTACACAACAATTACTTACTTCCTGGCTTTGGCAAGACATAAACTATATATAAAATACTCATATTTAGTCAACTGTGGATTTTTTTTTGACGTACTTGTATAAAAAAGTAAATTGGTTTACATTTAATGACTAATAAAATTAATACTATGGTAAAGGGAAATAAATAAATTTTAGACTTTATTTTATTTCTAAAATTAAGCTAATTCTTGAGAATATAATAAATGCTAATCATAAAATTTTAATTTATGTAATTGTAAAACTGTAGCCTTTTTAAAACATCTTGTAATACTTAAACATTTTATTTTCAGTGTGATTTATTGTTTTAGTCTCGTAAACTATTAGATACTAAAAGTCTGTCACTAATTAATACAAGTGTTTAGTGTATATTACAAAGGTTCTTTTTATATGTTATTTGAATAGAAATTTCTTGAGTTTTTTTAGTAAAAACCTAATTTTGTGCAAAACAATGATAGTTTTATATTAAAAGTTAGTCGCACTTCGGGAGTATGTGCAAAGGGCTTAGCTTATGAAACACAACAATAGTAAGAAAAATATGACGCCCTTGGCTATTCTTCAAAAAGTTGAGGATGAGCAGCAATAAAAATTGCCTCCTAGAAGATTGATGGGTGCGGGGCCACTAGTAGCCTCCTTTAAGTCACCGTCTTGTTTTACTCCTAGATGCTCGAGGTGGATAAGTTTAGATTTACTGATTATTCTTAACTTGGTCGGTCACAGTAGCTGCCTAATAAACACTTTAGTTCTTGGATATAATTGAAATGGTACTGTTGCAAGTACTCCAGGACAGACTAGATTCAATAGAGTCAAAGGCTTCAAAGGTCAAAGGCTTCAGTCCACAAACGTAAAACACAAGGGCAGAGTAAATTAGACTCTTTGTCCTTCTGTCTAATTTTTCATATCTTGTAAGCGTGATCTATGGTCGTGGAAAAACAAGATGTGAAAGACTAGAGGAGATAGTATCTTACTAGGCATTTGTCTCCTTTTTTGAAAAATATTACACCAACTTTCTCGGCCATGGCGAATTTTCGTATGGTAGATTTTCGTGCAAAGAATGGTGATTTTCTAAGCAGCGAGAGTAACAGCCATCGTGGTGCTGTGGGACAGCGTCTGACTTCAAGCACGATTGGTTGTGGGTACGATTTTCACTCGGGGGAATATTTGTATTTAAAAAATATTTTAATTGGTCCACGTTTGGTTTGATAGCTTCAGGACTTTGAAGTGAACTGTGAGTGAGCTGACCGTATCTTAATTTTGCATGGCTAAGGAATAAGGAAAAAGGCTATATCTTTTATCAAGGTAACTCTCTTCTTTTTTTCCTGAAATTTGACCTATGACCGCTTTCAAATATGTATGTATGGTGTTACTAATTATTTACTGTTAATATATACTCCCATTTGGACGACTTACAACTTATAATAGTTAATGGCGAACATGGAAGGACCTTTAATACTGTCAAATATCATAATCATCTTCAATCAAGAACTGAGCGTTATCTTAGTTTTTAATTATCTTGCATGCGCTGTTGCATCTATATCAAATTCCACAGCACGAGTTTGCTCGATATTGGACTGCTCAATACGGATAACTAAGACGAATCGTCAAAATTTGCTTGTTATATATTATTTAAAACTTATTGTGTGACAAGAATCAAGAAACAAGAAAACGAAGAGAACACAAAGTGTTTATACTATATCGTATATAAGACGATATTGCTATTTAATAATTTAAATATTTTTAACTATTTGTTTTAACTACACCAAATAAAAAAATATATTGCTTTGCCACGTTTGATAACTTTAGGAAATATAACATAATATCCATTAGCAATTATCCAGGCAGGTTATATTAATTTGTTATGATGTAGTTGCTGATAGTAGTGTGCAATGTTCGTTTCTGGATACATTGTGAAATAAGAAAGTGTATCAAGATATCACAGCCAATGTATAGGAAAATGAGCATAAATTCGGTAGCAATGAGCATCGGCAGGTTATATAGGCATACGCAATCATCCGCTCTGGAATATTGCCAACTACAACGGGTTAAATTTTTAAGCTAACATAGGCAATTGGTCTTATTAGATCAAACTATAATTAGGCACATCTAGATGTCTTTGTATTGGCGTTTTCATATTAAATCTATATATTAGGTAAATTTTAGAAATAATTATTAGTTATTACTTTCATTCAAACATTATATTGATGGTCTAAATTTTCTTATGAAAATATTAGATTAGATTCTTATAAATTCTAAATTAGCGATATTTGCTTCTGAATCTCTACTTCCTTAAGTGTTAGTCGATTTAGGAAATGGAAATATTAAAATATATAAAGTTGCTTTTGATAATTGTTTATAATGCTATGCTGAATTTGAGAGTATCTTGTTAAATAAAATTATTGAAAATAAATACTTTTTAAAAGCCTATAAAGAAATGTACCTTGTGTTGATTGCGACGTAGCTGGATAGAACGAATGGCTTAGTGGTCAGGGCGCTTGGATGGTTTCCAATTCCAAGAGGCACGGATCCTATCGTGCTTATAGGGGATCCCGCTACGTTAAATGTTTTATACGTTTTCTAAAAATGGGTAAACTATATTTGTGCTCATAAGCTTATAATGTTATAGGTTTTTTACAATATATGAAAGTAGAAACGTTCACTTGTCACTGCAACTTAAAAGACTATAGAAAGATTGATAACTCAATCTAACTACAACAAATATCTGTATGTATAAAAATCAAAAGACGTTTGTTAGTCTCGCTATAACTCGAGAACGGCTGGGTCGATTTGGATGATTTTTGTTTTAAACTATTTTTAGAAACCAAGAAAGGCTTAAAAGGTTATTTATTTTTGCATGCAAGCTGTGCGTACCTGTCAAACTAATTATATATTAAGCAAGGAAAATAGCTGAGACTATGCTACTATAATAATAAAAATCCTAGCATAAAAAAGACATTTAGAAAACGTATAAAAACTTGAACGCAGCGGGATTTGAACCCGCGCCTCTTGAAAACCATTCAAGCGCTCTGACCGCTAAGCCATGCGTTCTACATCCAGCTACGTTGACATTCTTATACGCTTATTACAACTTATATTTGTTGTTAGCATCTCTGTAGAGAGATTTTTACAAATTTCTGCTACCCAAAGATTATTCTTCGAACAATCGTCTGGCAAGAGAGAATGCTATTTATTAAATATATATTTTGTTAACATTTTTAAAGTGTTATTCCCACACTAAGGAAATTGAAAAAGACATATTTAGAAAACGTATAAAAATTTGAACGCAGCGGGATTTGAAACCGCGCCTCTTGAAAACCTTCAAATTTTTATACGTTTTCTAAATATGTATTTTTCAATTTCCTTAGTGTGGGAATAACACTTTAAAAAATGTTAACAAAATATATCCTAGCATAAGTAAAATTCGGCCGCATGATGTAACGATATATAAATTATGAGTTTAATTTTTCGGTCCGCCATTTCATCCTTAATATTTAAAATAATAACTATATTAACCTTCTGGACGCGCTATAAATATTTGACAACAAGTATGTCTTTCATTTTCAAAAAATCAAAAAAAAAACAAATCGGCTGTGATTGAGGTAATGTTCATAAAAGTCATTCATTAAGTTCATTAAAGGTAAGGTAAATTATCAGTTACACAGGATGATGTGGTCAGCTATCCTGCAGAGTTTTTAAATTCAGTAGGCTTCCGATTTCAACGCTCAATTTGTTTTCATAATGGTGATGAACATTAATCAACTTTGATTGTGCAATGAAACAAGACTGCGTGTGAAAAACCTAATGTCAATATTTTTCTATCCTGTCCCAACTTATCATCATGGAAATGTTTATGTATTTTTTGGTACAGACATTCTTGCGTTTTTTTTATTTTGGTTTTCTGTAAATTTTTTTTTTGAATTTGAACGCATTTAATTCTAAGACGGTACGAAGTTCGCGGGTCAACTAGTTATCATAAAATGTATGTATTTGAAAAATATAATTTTTATTTTTAAGTTAATAACATACTGATATAGCTTATCAGATATACTATATCTAGCACAGCTTGATAATGATTTACTTAAAAAGCTTTTTCGTCCAAGTAAATTATTGGCTCAAGGACACAACTAAGTTACGAACGTTACGAACTTGAAATTATATTTTATATTTCTTCTTCTGAAATTGTCGTTTAGTAGTCTTAAACTAAAAATTTAAAAAAATACCACACAAGCTTGTATAAATACAATTATTAAAACATTGGGACAAAAAGATACTTTACAAAATATTTTAATTTCGTCTATAAGTATAAAAGTCGTATATTAATATCGACTTATCAATAATTAACACTTTTATGTGTAAACTATGTTGAAAATAAGGCAATAACAATAAGGACAATAGCGCCGAGTAGTCACAGGTACGGCAGGGCGGGTGAGGGCGGCTGAGGGCGGGGGTGCCGCGGCTCCATGCGATGCGAGTGAAGCCTCCACGACATTCGCGCGTCTGCAATCGACGCGCTTCCACGCCCGCGTTCGGTACGCCCATGTTACGTAACGCTATTTACTCCGACATCTGTTGAGTGTGACGGCCACAGCGCGGCACGCTTGCTCCACCGCTGACCATCCGCGCGCACGTCATGTATCTCACCGCGAACACCTCAAACCGGCGCGACGCTGACGGGGCATTCGACCATCCGACCGGCGACACTTAATACGATGTAGACCTGCGATCATCAACTTTACTGCCATTCATCCTGCCAGATAATTTTAAGTCATAGATTTAAGTAGTGCTTTCGCTTAAGTGGACCTTGTGATCTAAAGAGAATAAGACTGATGGGGAGACCCGAAAAAACCGTCGATCTTTGAGGGACCAAAACCTTGAAGAATGCAATTGCTGTTTTGAAACTCAGAACCATTGCTAAAATACGCTTTCACTGCCGCCTAAGCCTTCCACAACTAGCGTGTTAAGTTAGTCGTAAGAAGCCACGGGGCTTGAAAGAAATCTCTTCAGCTAGCAGGGAGAGCCTACACTCTGCTGTCCGCGAGCTTAGAGGTCGACGAAGCGTCGGTCTTTTTCAAAATTCGCGACAACATCAGCTCGTGGGTGCTGTGGTGGCGTCAACGCCATCTTCGGATGGGCGCACCGCACACCCCAAAACAAATAGAGGAGGATGACTTCGTGCCCCGCGTGGCCGTAGTCGAGGAGTCTCGTCAGCAGCCAGAGCGCAAGCTGGAGCGACGACGGGCAGCAAGCGGCCCACGGCGGCGTGGCCTTGAAAACGAATTGGAGGGCGAACGCCGCCGCCCAAGGCGCAAGCCGTGTAAGAGGTACGTCTCAAGTTTACACCCTTAACGATACTTAGAAAGTTTTTAAGTAACTTCACTGGATTAAAAAGTTAGTTGTATTAAGGAACCACTGCAATTAATATGCACAAAAATGCAATCGAAAAGAAATTATGGATAGAATGCAATATATAATATTTTTTTTTTACTTTCAACATTTTTTGAGCTACAAAACTTTTTCCTCGATACGATGTCCAGTGTATTTGGCACGGAACTCCAATTTAAACACATGAGATTAACGCGTAGTTTACACAGCAATCTGTCAAAATCGAGTTTGTTATTATAGTCGTGTTTAACAAGCGAATTTTGTTAAACGTTGGAATTTATTTGAGATACATATTGCCTAATACTAAATTTTATCAAATAAATATTTTGAAGCTTTCAACTATTACAACTATATAATATAAGTAATGATAAATTTACTTGTATTTTCAAATCTCTAAAGGGAATAAATAAATTTCATTTATAATAATGAGGAAAAAGTTTTTATGGTGGCCTGCGTGATCTAAGTTTAAATATCCGGCGTTGAGCTGCGTGTGAATAGGAGGCCTAATTTTACCGATTTAGTCCTGCGGCTGTTTTGACATTGAACATTGCTCGACCTAAAAATGAGGCAGTAAAGCTTCACCTTGGACTTGCGAAACAGAAGGACTGCCGCGTCGACCGTCCGCCTATCGATTCGGGTACTGAAGCATGACCCACACCTCGAAGTCAAGTTTTCAACAAGTTTGATACAATTATATTCGCTAAACACATTGCATTATTCATCGTGACTCGTGCTTTCTAAATTTTGGTTACGATAAGCTTTACTAAGCTTGTATTGATTTGAAGTTTGCTCCACTTCAGGTTTCCAAACTTATGCGTAAGTGTTTTCAAGAAATCTTTCAATGTTTTGCAATAAATATTGATTAAGTAAAAGTTTCGCTTCTGCGATAATAATTTTTCTGTAAAAATATTTTGGAAATACAACTTATTAGTTAGGTATTATTAAAATAAACCTAAGATAAAAAGTAAAGTGCGGCATTGAGTTCTCCCACTCAAAACGGAATATTTCAATTTTGGCCGGAAAGTGGAGAACGGAGTGTCTTGACATTAGGTTTTCTCTGCCTACACTGTTATGCAGGAAAAAGCCTCAAGCTGAAAAAAATAAATAATATGAAAAATAAACTCACATTTCCTTAAGCAACCAAACACATGTTAGCCACTTGCCGTGGTCCAGTCTGATCGGATAGTATCCGCCGCTACACTAGGAACGAATTTAAAAAGGTTCAAGTGCATCAAACTCGTGCGAAGGTAACATCTGTATCATGATGTTTAGACGACTTTTGGGAAAGAAATCGCTGTAAGTTTTCGTAACTTACATTTGTCGTATGGACCTACGTATGTATGTATATATATTTAGTTAGAGACTATATTTCACTATTGCTGGTTTGTAAATAATATACAACTTAAAACTTAACAATTTAAAACTTTATAAAACCCAAATCTAATATAGAGTGTTACTTATATTTGTATTTATAATTAACTGATATTTAGGAAATGAATATACTGGACCTTTTTAAGAGTTTATATAAAAAAAATTATATTAATTCTCTCTCTATTAACTAGCTCTCTATTAAAACTCTTAATACATTGAGAGTTTAGAAATAGTACGTGCCTCCTTTTTAGCTCATCTTTACAATATGCGTAAATAACACCAGACACCCTAATGTACTTATTATTAATCGTGACTTGTGTTCTTAATTTACTATTTTTGATGAAGCTGTCGTAACATTATGTACGTAAAATATGCTACGAAAAAATTCTCACATTTTTACAAATAGCAGGGTAGGCTGATAAGCTAGTGTCAAGACACTCTGTGTGCAAAATTCAAGATATTGCGTGATGAGATCAACAACACTACGCTTTATGAAATCAGAACTGAGAAATTAAAATAATTGAAATCGAATCACTCCTCTGTGTGGGGATCGAAATCACAACCGTGACTTTCATACTCAGATGCTATGACGATCCTACTACACCATGATGTTAAAACTACTTAATTTATTTGATTATTTTTTGTAAATTTAAATATTTAAAGAAGATCGAACATTCAGGCGTTTCTTAACTATATAAAGCAAATTTCAATTTAACTTATATAAATAAATAAAGCTAAATTACATTTATTCATTTATTTTAAAAACAAGAACAAGAAAGAAAAACAAGAAATCAACTCGCTCTGCAAGTAAGAGCGAGTTGATTTTAAAGAAAAGGTAGATCGGGGTTCTAATCATCTTAGTTTGCACTTTATCCTCTCATTATTTAGTACTAATATTAAACGATCCTGATAAGTAAATTACGTCCTCAAGAAGGAGCGACAAATTAAAGCTAGATAAATAGAAAGGCTAAATAAATAAATAGATTATAATATAAAGTTTATGTACTGTCCTGTGTCAGTGATGTATACTTAATATCTCATCTTCAACGTTAACAAGTCTCCCATTCATTATATGTGATCTATATATCTTTTATCAAAGGGGTCAAAGCAATTCTCAGAAAGCTCAAGGATAAAATAATAAACACAAATGGGCGAGCGAGTACAAAACTGTCACTTCGTGGTATACTATTGGTCTTACATATATAATATTTTTGATTTTTATAAAATTAATTATTACTTAAATATTGTCACTTTATATCCTCATAATAAAAGGTTCCTTATTATTTGAGAATATCTAAAATTATCGTAAATGTCAGCTTAGACAGTAAGATATAATTTGATAACATGCCAATGTTAAACTAAACACTACACAATTCTAATATATAATCATATAAACATATCATAATATTGCCTATTTATGCAAACGCGATTACTGCACCGATACAAAATATAATAGCATATGAAGCACTTCAAGTTACTGCGCTAGGCTTTACCGTACACTACTTTTGATTATACAACGTCAAATGTACTGTGTGTGCGGTGTGATTTCCAGAGCAGCCAGTTTCATTGCAGATTAACCAAAATTAATTGCACTTTACACTTATAAAGTCTCCTTCACTTGCGATTAAAATATAGGAACTAAACTAGAAATATTTCCAAGGTGAACTTCCTTTGATAATAAACAAGTGCAAGACACAAGGTCAAAATATGATTAATATAAGTCTTTATAACTATTCCATCAAATAAATTTGTACAAGGTCAAAGGGTAAATTTTAATAAACTTTCTACAGCTCGGTGCTATATTATTAAGATTAAATAGATTGTTTTTAACTTAATAACTGTGTTCGATTAAATAATTTGAAGAACCACATTGATTTGACTTTGAGTGATTTCATCTCTACGTATGCTCTTATTTTGTTTAATTATCTTGCTATCTATACATACATATAATAAAAATATTACTGATCGCTGTCTATACATGGGAGGTATAATTTGTCATAACAAAAATTATTATTGGGACATTTATCAATGTATTAACCCCAAAATAATGAAATTTTTTTTGTCTGTGCGTTTGTGTATGCTTATCGCAGAAATGGCTAAACCGATTTTAATGCAGTTTTGACTATTGTATTTTGTACACTCCCTTTAACATTTAATTGTTAATTTATTTTATTCGGTTCACAAATAGAAAAGTTACAATAATTTAAATTATAAATTTAAGCAAAGTTAGTGATATAAGTGAGCGGGCGGGCTAAAATACAAAATATTTATAGTCGTATTACGCAGGCGAAGCCGAAAGCGGGTCGCTAGCGTTGTTCATAAAAATATTAAGTTATGCAAAAGAAATTAAATATCCAGATTTATAGTTTGGCTTTTTCAATTACATAACACCTTACATGTTTTGATTCCATTCACATTTATAAGCAAATTATTCGGTGATATACATTCCACATTTACCATGGAATTTATAAAAAAAAATGTGATTCTGTTTTAACATGTATCTGTAATTTTTTCATCAATGATGAAATTTCAAATGTAATATAAGTGTTGGTAGGAATCGTGTGTAGCCTATTTACATTTAAATGGCTTGTTAATTTCGATTTATTATTCTGAAACCTTTTTGCTAAACGTCACCAATACACAAATATTATTTTTTCTTTTTAAAAATAAATAAATTGTGTTAACATTTACATTAGGTGCATTAAATACTTTGCATAAGGCGAATGCAAGAATAAATGCAATTTATACATTAATGGTGAAAGTAAATTGTCATAAAATAGTTGTGACAAAATTATATTTATGTAAATCAAAATAACCACATATATACATATGTACGTATATGTATGTGTACATATGTGTATGTGTACATATGTGTATTTGACATATTATAACATATTCTTGTCCTCGGCATACATCACTCGAACGAACACTTACATAATTTCATTTCACTATATGAGAGTTATTCGTAACTTTTCTAACTTTTTCGTTCTGAGCGTATGATATAAGTTCCTAACTTATTTTATAAATAGCCAAGCATTTCTATAACCTTTAATAGATATGTAAAGTAATATCAATATATATTTTAATTTAAGCTTTACAAGAACTCAACGTGTTTATTTAAAATAAACGACTTCTATATCCTATATGGAATTATTAGGAAAGTACAAATTTTAGAAGTTGGCATACAAAATGACTACTTTGTTCTTTGTTTCCCGTCAATAAAAAGATCCAATCAAACTATGTAAACAAATCTTGCACTGTGTTTTGACCCACTTTTCCCCGCACTATTTTATTGAAAATTTGCAGACGTGTCCGGGGCCGATTATACAACAATATTTTTTATAGCATGAAACTTATGTCCTTACCAGGAAAGGTGACGAGGAATTATTTTTAAGTGTGTTTTATTAGTTTTTTTATAGAGTTTCGGGATTATTCTAAGTAAATATACTCCTATATTCGAATAAAAATGTCGCCCCGTATGGAATTTTAGCTAACAAATGTGTTATTGCATGCAATAGGCGAACAGCGAAACAACATCTTGTATACATTACGTATTAATTACTTTTTTTGGTTAATTACTTTTTGAGGCAAGCGCATTTTCCGTTAGTAATATATTATAAAGTGTTAACTTTCTTCATTATTGTAAATGCCTTATTTCTTCATGTTTATGTTCTAAGCTTTTACATTCAGTCTGCATTGTGCTTTTTGATTTAATGTTACTATTAATAATGGGTGATATTAATAATCTATCTATACTATAATAAAACTGAAAAAAAAACCGTGCCTGTACATTGAATATATTTACGAAAAACTATTTACTGGGGTACACCCCCGTACAGTACACCCCAAACAGTAATAGAATATGAATCTACGATTTTCAAATTATTGTTTGTCTGTTTGTACGCTCACGTTTCGTAATTACTCAACCAATGTGAATAAAACTTTTTTGTTGTATACCTTTTAAGCCCAGCATTCTCCTAGTCCTGCCCACTTAGGTCTTATTTTACTTACTAAAATTTAAAATGGTCTAGCTAAACTGTAAGAAATAAATAAATGCGTCATTAGTAATAGTTATTAAGTATGGTAGGCAGATTTCGTTAATAAATAAAATATACTGAACTTTACGGCCATCATGGCACAGTGGGATACGTCTGACAGTAAGAGAGATGGTTGTGGGTTCGATTGCCACTACAGAGAATGGTTATATTTGTATTATTTTAATTTGTTCTCTCCGCTATGACAATGATGCTCTTTGAGCCCAAGATAGAGAATTTTCAGCATTCCATAAGCAACGTGTAAAATTTAGGTGGCATTCTGAGAACGGAGTGTCGATACGTCCTTTTTTTAAGAAAAACTAATTACTGCTATTAAGAAATTAAGTATAGTTTTTGGTCAGTTTTATTACCAACATGTAGGAAAAGGTTGTAATCAATACTAATATTATAAATGTGAAAGTAACACTGTATGACAGTCCCATTTTGAAAAAGGGAATTTAATTGTTTTATGAAAATGCCGCCGAAAATGCGTAACTAGAGTTCTTGCATGCAAAGCCATGAGCAGGTCGCTAGTAAAACAATATAAGCGTTCTTAATCAAAAACGCACAATTTATTTTCTACTAGCGACGCGCGTGCTGCTTCGCCTGCGTAAACATTTTCGTAAAACAATGAAATTCTTGGAAAATCAACAAAAGATGGAAAAAAAACAATCACAATCGGTTCAGCAGTTTGACCGTGATGACGTTACAGACAGGCAGAACTACTTTCGCATTTATAATATTATAGGTATGGATGTAGCATTAGACTCTGAGTTGCTGTTGTTACTATTTCTATTATCTTAATTTTGCTGTAGATTTCGATATAAAACTTACATGAAGAAGAAAAGTAAGCTTAGAACTTTATTTATTACAAAACCAACGGTTAATATTTAAATAATACTGTTCTTGATAGTAGCAGTAAATTTAACTAGCTCAACAATATAACGCACCTTTATGTGAATGCATGCCGGAAGCAACGCCTTCAATTTCAAACTATTTATTACTTTGCGTGTGGGTGCATGTTTCACGAAAAATATAGTTAGTGTATTCTTATATATTATGATAAAAAGTGTCAAATATTTTGGTTATCATAAATGAAAAGCTGTAAAACTACACAGTAAAGTACATAATATTAGGTATATTGGTTTCTACATATAACAAAATAAAATAGTTTTAGTATACCTTATTCCAGAATATAAAGTACAATTTTCTTCTAAAGCCAGGGGATCGCATTCGAACACGACAAGAATTCTAATTACTAGTAACGTGACTGTAGATCTTACAATGTTCATCTATTTTGTAGTTTTATGCATCTTTTTATGTAAGAGCGTTTCGATCTCGCTACTAGTTTACACTTGGGACACAGAAAACCTCTTTGAACGGTTAACGGCACATTATCTCCTTGAACTATCAAGATTAGGTGGAAACACTATGCACTTGTGAACGTGAAGATATTTTGTACAGTTCTTTCTTTTCTTATATAAATATTTCCACAAGGTAAAAGATTTTTACTATATTCTTCTCTGTCATTGAATTTACGCATTACGGATTGGACTGGTCTAAGAATGGACCAGTTGGTTAGAATGATCACATATGTTGGTTTTATTTCTATTACTTTTATAAGCTATGAAATTTCATAAATAAAAAAAAAAAAGTTATGTGAAATATCACTAAACATAGTTTAATTCTTAACAGTTTTTAAAGTGTTATTCACACACTTGAGAACACAGCGGGATTCGAACATGCGGGTTGCGGTTACCGTCCAAGCGCTCTGACCGCTAAGCAATTAGTTAAAGAGTCGTATATTATAAGTATATATGCTACATTTTTGTTAAGGAATCTTTGTTTTAAAAGAGACCATTAGAACTTTAATATCATTTTGTGGATTTATAACAGCAAACATTAATATGCAATACTACTACTGTGTATAGTATAATGACAAACGTTATTAATATGATTATTGAAATATTTTGGATTCTTTTAGGAACTACTTATGTAAAAATGTCGATGTCTTAGTTTTTACCCTAATAGAGTAGCAGGGAATAATTATTGTAATAATTCAGAATTTGTTATCAAAGGGTACGGACCGTGTCTGTAGTCGATACAGATAAATAAAATTGAAGTGTTTATTTGTAATAATAAAATAACCGCTTTTCACTAATTCACTATACACGGTACATATAACAAAATATCATTTTTTACAATTTTTGTCTGTCTATCTGCCTGTCTGTCTTTTTGTTCCAGCTAATCTTTGGGACGGCTAGGCCGATTTTGTCGAGACTTTCACTGGCAGATAGCTTATGTAATAAGGAGTAACTTAGGCTACTTTTATTTTAGAATTTGACGATGACGAAGTCGCAGGCATAACTAGTGTTTAAATAAAACCATTACAAAAAAACAGCACACATAAATCCACAGCAATTGGACGTTTTCGAAAGTACTGTTAAAGTTTAAAAAGTTTTTCATATGCATAAATTTAAAGTTTTCCTAATTATGTTATTAATGGTTCTTTTCTTATCTTACGCTCTCTCCTCTCATATTGTACTAGGTCTTTGAATTTATTTTAAACTTGAAGTCATCTGTTCGGTCCCAGGTAACATTTTTAAACAAATTAAAGTAATGTTTGTATTTAGATTTTAAAATGTAGTGTCTGATAAAAAAAATCATATCACATAGTCTTAGAAATAAGATCATATATCTATTTCTATATCGGTAGGTACGCTACGCATTTAATAATTCAAAAGCATTATTTCTAATTTACGTAGCACTCCTACAAGCACACTACGTTGTAGTGGTTGCTACTTGATATGCCTCAATTAATGACTGCCTTTATTAGTGTAACATTTATCTTTAACTTTTAGACCTGTGACTTGTTTGGCTTTACTTTATTTGTTCCTTTGGATTGTTTTTCTCTTGTTCCCTTATCTTGTATGGATGTTCAATTGGACTAATAACTTAGTCATCAGATATAAGTCAACTGCAATCATTGAAATTTGTCCAGTGTCCTTTCAAAGAGAATGTTTCTAAATAACCTGATTTCGAGAAGCACTTTTGTCTCTATATTAAATGTTGACGAAACAAAATCAAATTTCACGACAAAGATGGTATGGCAATGGCTAATGTTCATATAAGTGGAATCCTGCGGGATATTAAGTACATCTTATTACATGTTTGTACTAAAGTACCAAGTGAAGGTCGCTACTTTTGATAAAATAGGAAATGTGAATATATAACAATAAGTATACAGTGTAATGATATTGTTATTCTCAGTTGCTTATGTAAAATTAAGTAAGCTCGTTATATCAATTATTATTTAGATGTTAAAAAACGTATAATAATAGTATCGCAGCAGGATTTAAAACTGCTGCTGGATTTGGATTGGATACTGTCCAAATGCTCCAGGCAATTAAGCTATAGGTTCACCTCACAACTACGAAGAGATTTCGATACATGGGTTGTACTTTCGTTTATAGCACTACTCTAGGTCGACCTTTACAAAGCTTTGCTATTCAAAGATTTTAATAAAGATTTTAGTGAATAATTTAAGAGTATAATTTAAATACTTAGAATTTAAAAAGTAATGTAATTCGATTAGTAGCACTCAGTCTCAACACACTCCATTCTCCACTTTTCACCTGAAATTGTGAATTTCGTTTTAAGTTGACGGATTTCTATGCTAGTCTGTCTCTTGCCAAAGCACAGAAATGAATATAATATAAATATAACTATTTTTGGAGGGGGAATCGAACACACAACCATTCATTTTTACAGTCATACATTGTCCCACTGCACTACAAAGGTCTCAATTTGGCTTTTTATTTAAATTTTCAAACATAAAAAGTATTTTATCGCAGACTAACATATAAGTACGAACTGTATAACACTATAGTAAGTATAATATTTTGGTAGACATTTCTGTAAAAACTTAGAGGATGGAAAAGGCTTAAGAGTGTTAATAAGCGCATTAAGTTACTTTTAATTATGTTAAATAGAGTGAAGTTCGGAGGACCGTCATGACTGTCAAATTTTTGTTTAGATAATTAATTATATATGTTATAATATTTACAATATTTATAGTCTAATACTACTCGTTGAAAACAAACGAACTGACTTATAACTGAATTTCTAGGCACTATCTCTAAGCACTTTTTAACCTAATAACTCCAAGCTATTTTAAGTCTTTTGACGTGAAATTTACATCCAGACATGACAACCATATCTCATTTATATCGTGGCAAGTTTTTGTACATTAAATTTCCACTACATTATATCACATACACAGAAATCGTAATACATAAAACAAGTTTGGTATATTTTTGTGAAATGCAAAATCACTTATTTTTCACTTATTTTATACTTACGTTAAACAACCTGAGTTTCCTCATTTAACTTTACGCCAATCAACAGGCGCCTTAGCGCTTGAACATAGTAGAACTCTGATATTTTGTGGCCATTGAATAATAACTTTTGTTTGGAAACTGTAGACAATACTATTTCAGAAATATGAAACCTATGTAAAAATATTCATATTAAATTAATAAATTGTTATAATAATTTGAAATATTTTTTAATAAGCATAGTATTTTCTTTTTTGTATGAACAGACGTATAGCTCTATAATTCACGTGACGTGACTTTTATGTAATAAGAATAATGAAAGGACTGTAAAGGAAATTCCCTTGCTGTTTGTTTTTTTCATATATTTAGCTATCTGCTTTAATTTAGAATATAATTTATATTCTATAGTGTTACTAGTGACCCGCTCGTGGCTTCGCCTGCTGAAACAACACTATTTCGATTCTTCACCCGATCGCATTCTCAGTTAAATCACAAATTTTAATTAAATTTACAAGATGGTTGTAACTTTTTTCTTTATGAACCGATAAAAATTAAATAAATGCTAAATGCTAAGTAACCGATTGTAATGAAATAAATACGAAAAGTTTATTAACATGCAATAGACAAAATTGCATTTAAATCGGTTAAGCCGTTTCTGAGGTCAGCATGCACAAACGCACAGATAAACAGAAAAGAAAATGAAAACTCATTGCTTTGTGTTCTATTATGTTGATAAATAATATTTGTCTCCAATAATATTTTTTATCATATATCTTTCATGTACAGACAGCGATCTGGTACATTTTATTATATGTAAAGATTATTATTTGTAAGAAACTTAATTACGTTTACTAGTTGGTAATGGAACAAATTATAAAGAAGGTGGATAATAAGCAATAACTGAGAGAAAATGTGAATTAAACACGGGATTTCTGAATATTGAAAAGGGGTGAAAGAATTGGCTTCCGTAATACAATGTCCGGAAAAATTTATGACTCCTTACCGATTCTAATGCACAGTTTATGTATTGCCAAAGTAACTTAAAACATAAGCTCTTGTCATCTAAATTCACTTGAAAGTATTTAAATAAATATTAACATTTATTTTAATTTAATTTTAAAGCTCCTTGTAAACATTACAAAAGTGACTATCGAACTAATTTGAAAATATATCTATATAATATGTCGTATATTGAATTATTGGTTGCGCTTCGTTCATGGAAGCAATATCGTACCGTACCTCGTAATAGACTGAAGCCTTTGAGATGCTTTTGTACCGGTATAACTTGCAATATCCTAGGACATGTCTAATATTATACCTACGTTACAAATTCAAATTTATTTTCAAATTATTATTTAGCAATATATTTAATACTCATTTTGAATATGAATTCAAAATGAGTAAATCATGTTTATTTGTAAGTGTAAATCTGAACCTTGACATAATATGTTCAGTATAATATATATTCATTATAACATTTTTACTTTACGTTACTTCATGTAACTCTAATTGTAGACCTTTGACCGAATGACGTAGACCTAAATCTATTTTATCCTTTGAAGATTTTTATAAAGAACAATAAGCTTTCTGATATAATATTGTTGTAAAACAGTTTATTTTCCAATGCTACTTTTGAAAAGGACAGAATGTTTTCACTTCTCAGGTAGATAGTGATAAATGTTTCTATATTCTATTCTTTAAAAAGTATGTAGAACTGTCCGTTCACATACTTTTGATACCGTTCCCTCAGATTTGTATGACATATGGTACTGAATATGAATTTCGGAAGCAATTAATTATGTATTTAGAATGTTTTATTGGCATATCAGTCGTAATTGAGACGGCAAGCCGAACTGTCAATATCGTATGACGAGTATACCATCTCCCGAAATCAATATATCTCGCAAATTGAAAATGTCATCATATGAAACAATACATCCACTAGAAAAATTGATTGAAATTTCAACACATTTGGAGTATGGGAAAAAGTCGGATTTTAAAAAAACTTTAATATACTCGCCATAAACAAAACAATATAAGTTTGAACAATGTTACAACTAGTATTTATCAAAATAGTTTATAGAAATGTTTGACTAAAGTTCCGATTTATATTACTAAATAAATCTTGAGAGTATCGATTTTGTGTTAATTTATACGCGAATCCGCTTAACAGAGTAGAAAGACGGAAAAGTCATTTCGATGTCTACTTTTCGCCCAAATAGAGCTACTTATCGAGTGAAGAAATCCATTTTTGAACTTCGTATTACTAAGCTATTTCTAGGCATGAGATTATATTATAATCGAGTGTACATTTGCAATTTCAACGCACGTCACAATATTCTTTTATGTATGTATCATTTTTAATTTAATTACGTAAGTGCAATCTGATACAACGAAATGAAACAAATATATATTTTTATATTTTTTTGCCTCACTTAATAAATATGTTTCGTTTTGATATTCTGGTCTATTTTTCAAAATAGTAAATTTTGTTTTAAAGTTAATAAGATTTATTTTATACTGTTCGTCGGAGTTTCAATGAATCAGTTGTTACGACTAAAATGCGAAAAATAATATGTATCGGTAGTGTTTTTTATCAACTCTTTCTCGGTTTTACATGATTTCCCTCGAGAGGGATTATACGATTCATGTCACAACATACACGCCTGCAAGTTAATTGCATTAGGTAGATTTAATACATTAAATGTTCAGGTATAGTTCAATAAATCAAACGAACTCTATATTTAGCTGTTTACAGCTGTTTATTGTGTAACGTTCATAAAACATACTTGCTTATTTATTTAAACAAGCAATAAATCAATTTCTATCTTCTATCTTCTATACTAAAAATGCACTATTAAAATATTATAAATTATTGGCAATAAATATTTTTATGACCTTTTTTCATCAATTATGAATTTTTTTTATCAATTCAGTCAGCAATTTTAACCACTATTTTTACACTGCGATATTAAAGGCTGATTTGAACCACTTCTATAGTGACATAACATTTATAAATTCATCATGCTAGTCTGGTCTAATTGTAAAAATATGGATCAATCAATCATTCGATTCAGCCTTTTGATGTCCACTGCTGGACGTAGGCCTACTCAAGAGTGCGAAACCCGAGGTCCAGGTCCTCCGCCTTCCGCATCCAACCAAACCCGGCAACCTTCTTCAGGTCGTAATGAATATAGATAATGGATACTGTGATTAAAATAATAAATTTTAATTAAACGTGATATTATTAATGTTATATCCTATGGAGTTTAAATAAACGAGTATTACTATACAAGCGCCGTACGGCATAATAGACATGTCAATACAATGTCACAGAATATTATTAAGGTAATTATTATGAGTTTACAACAACTAGCAAGGATTATGTATTAACGTAACGCTTTTTGTTTCTTTTTTCTAATCTTTTAATTGCTTCAGCTTAAGCTGTAGGTTTCGTTTGAAGATAATACAAATGTATGTTACAGATTTAAAATCTAAACAAGAAATATGTTCAAAATTTTACAAAATTTTCATAATTTTACTAAATTTACAAAATTTTACTTCTTCTTTCATTTTATGTGTGTCATACAATTAAATATTACTTTATAATCCGTCGTTTAGAAATGATGTGTTCACAAAAGTTTGAATACCTTCTGTGAAATATGAACCTAAAGCATTTATCGATGTCAAGCTTGGCCTGAATACATGCCGGCATTATAACTTCTTGATAGGATTTTGTCTAAGTAATGCTTCCTGTATAATTATTGTATAATAAGGCTATTATTTATCATAAAGTTAGAAAAGTGGATCAAATGACAATTTAATAAATGATTTCATTTTTGTAAAAGAAATTCCATTAAAATTCAGCCAGCTGATTCATGTTTTAAATCTCATAAAGCTGTAACGATATTGAACTTAACTTTGAACATACTAAAATCTAGTTTAAAAGTTATTTCAGTAGATTTGTGTCTATTCTTTTTCTTTTTGTTTTTGTTCTTTTGTACGCAAATCTCTAGAACTTCAATGAAACTTTTTTGCCGTGAAACAATACAATAAATAATTGATTTTGAATACTGGGTCACCTGATATAGCATAAAATACCAACTCAAATCTAACACGCAAGGAATAGCAATAATTGTTCAGCTCGAAGAATATTATTTGTTGTCGTATAAGAATAACATAGCAAGATCTAGATCCTTCGTAAAATTAAGAGATAAACTTGTAAAATTAAGATATAAACTACTACATAACATTTGGAAATGGCGTACACGCAGAATTTGTTCAGCGTGATTGACCTTATTTCAATGTATAAAGGCATATCCTGAAGGCACCCTATCCTGAAGGCGCAAAAATTTGGACACCAACTTTCGATTACATGGAGTGGTAAGCGAAAATAGCATACAAAAAGCTAAGTACTTTGTAAACAACATCAAAAGCTTTGGGAATGTTCCAATTTTTTACTGTCACGAAACAAATTGAAATGAACACCTTAAACACCTTATTAAAGGACTTCTGTAAAATAAACAGGCGGATCGCCTTTAAGCAATAGATACTTAATATTTTATAATAAGTAAATACCGCTATAGTGATAGTTGTTCAGTTAGGTGGGCAAGTTTTATTTAACGAACAAAAATCACTGAACTTTCCGACCACCGTGGCGGAGTTGGACAGCGCCTGACTGTGAACGCGATGGGTCTATATTCGTTTCCCACTCGAAGGAATGGTTATATTTATATACTATTCATTTTTTTCTCTATCTAAGAAATTCAATGTCAACACCATGATAAATGGAAGTAGTATATCATAAAATCCACACAAATGAAGTTGAGTCCATCAATTAGTTAATTAATAATATTTATTATTTCTTTAATCTAGTGAACCCCTTAGTTCAGCCGTATTAAAACTCATCTCATAAAAATCGACTTAGTCACTTTACTAAAATAATGATCTTTAAATTTTTACTGCAAAAATTTAAATTTATAGTATAATTTAATCTTAGTATTACGTGTTTAATAATGAATTTTGGGATCAGTCTGAATTTTCCAAACGCAGAATCCATTAAAATCATGTACAAATAATTATTTTGCATTTGTAAACATTTAACCAGTATGCCAATAGTTATATAGTCATCACTCAAATAATCGATAAATAATAAATTATACATTGTTAAAGTTTTTGCAGGACAAATACCGATGTATTAGGGCAATATTTCCTAACCTCTATTAGACAGGCAAGTTCTCAGCATAATACCTGAGACAAAATTTGCGGTTCGAAACAGTGATGAGTATTATTTTGCCATCACCGCGGCAGCATTCCACGTGCCATGTAATTGAGTCTAGAATGTGTATCAAGTTTAGGTCTATGCAGTGCATCTATAGCAAAGGTTAAATTACATAATTAGTATAACAAAGATCAAATTACATATATTAGTATCTTACCGCTTCTCTTACTCGATTTCATCGAATCCGTAATGAAATGCTCGCTCCAGCCTATTCCAAAGGTATCATTGTCACTAATAGATATGTAAATAATTGATTGAAAAAAATGTAGTCGCGCTGAGTTTCTTACGCCGGTTCTTCTCAGATCTGAACCATTAAGTTTAGTGAACCGGTGGTAAATTAAATTATTTGATGTTCAAAAAATTAAGCATGTATGTTTTTATTTTGAATAAAAGTATTTGACTTTGAATTTGAGTTAATCGATAATAGAGGCCATCGCAGCCCAGTAGGGTACAATTCGATTGTTAATGCTATTGGTTGTGGGTTCCACTCGGAGAAATGATTATTTCAATTATTTTCATTTCTCAGTTCTAGTAATACAAAGCATGGCGTCCGAGAAAAGGGTGAAATTAGTAATATTTCTATACTAACCTTAAAAGCCTTATTTTATTTCATTTAAACAATAGCCAAAATTATATAAGATTTAATTTTGACATCTGTGTTATTAGAATAATTATATTGGCTATAGTATTTTTTAATTTTCTTGATATGTGTATATGTCATACAAGTTTCTACACTATTATCTTTTTAGCATAAAATTATAAAAGTTTTACTACATAATAGGTCATTTCAATAATTAAAAAAAATCTATTTACAGAACAGTATGAAAATATCTCTTATGCTTGTATTTAAATATGATTTTCACAAGATGAAACCCAAACCGTAAAAAGCTATAATTCAATTTCATCAAATACATTGTCTAAATACGAGATCCATTCGTAAATAGCTTTAGCGTAAATATTTATATTCAATTTTTATACGCACCAAATGTTATAATTCGGATAGAATTTCCACTCTTATAAAATCAACTATCGTCTGGTCCGAAAATATAACTGTTTACTCGTTACTATTTTGAGTAGTCACTATACACACCAAACCTATTGTAGGATTCAACAAGTAAGCTAACATTAATTCGTAAATACACGTGAATTAAGAGAAATAATTTTTGACAGATTTACAATAAAACTATAGGCTTAAATTATTAACAAACGTGTTAAAATTATATATATAACTAGCTGTGCTTGCAAATTTGACCGCGTGGAATTCTATAATAAAAGTATCAGCTATCTGCCAGTGAAAGTCTCGTCAAAACCGGTCCAGCTGTTCCAGAGATTACAACAAAAAGGCGGACAGACACGAATTGTTAAAAAGCATTACAAAAAGACACTCCATTTTTATTTATTTGTATAGAAGATTATGTATGATTTTATTACCTATATTATCTATAAATTACGTACCTTTATAGATATGTAGATTTGAAACATGCCTACTATAGGTTTAACAAATTATTTCAATATTATTTTAGTGTATTATTCTGATTTCAAAAATATGTCATATATTTTCAACATAAGTGAACATTTTGTATCAAATATTACAAATGAAAATAATACCTTCGTAAGCACCATAATACTGAGGAATTGCGTGATTTCGTTTATTACTTCTAGGTACCTAAACGATAATAAAAACTATTTTATTGATAAGTTAATATAAATGTTTTTATAAAGCGGTATATTATTAGGGTATAGTAAATATGCAAAAATATATTGAATGACCTGTACATACATACAATTAACTGAAGCCACCACAGCCACCACAGCCACCTATACCAGCAGTAATATTACACAGTAAACTTATCAATGCTACCATATTTTTCATTTTTTATATAATTATACAGTGAGACAAATTTAACATTATTGGGTTTTGGGTTTATTTTTTAAGAAATTGAAAATAAATGTATAGAAAAAATATGTAAAATTAACAACGAAAAATAGAATCTGGTTATGGCACAAAAAGCTCCATTTGGCCAATCTAAACGTGTCTCTCACGCATATCACTATAATTTATTTATTTGCCAGAGAAATGCCAGCAATAATTAAAGATCAGTGTTTTAAAATTTTTACTTTATTCTTGTTTAAATAGAGTTAGCTCACGCCAATCAACGTTTTTTAATTAATACCTAAGTGAAACTTTGTTCAAATGTTTTTATAGGGTTGCTTTAGAAGTTGATATAGTCATATACGGAGATCAATGTACCTGAATAAGAATTTACAGTTATTTGGTAGTAGTTTCATCAGTATATCAATGTCAATAGACCATAAAGTTATATAGACACCAAAAAGTGTAACGTTACTTACTCGTCGGTTAGGGTTGTGGGCATGCCCACTGTGCCCACAACCCCACGGTTTCCGCCCTCAGTTGTAATAATAATTAATAATTTCCTACTAAGCTATTTTTAATATTTCAAAAAGTTCCGGAATCTTTTAAATAACATACAAAAAAATAGTAATTCAATTGTTGCATTTTTCTGAGCAGTCGTTTCACCTCTTATTTAATAAAGTTTCGCTCGAGTTTAATGTAGTTGAATTCTCAATCTAAATTTATAGAATAAAATTTTCATAAAAATACATTACTTAAAAATAGATTTTTTGTATTTTTATATTATTTCAAATATGCTGCATTTAATATGAATACCATTACTTAGCAGAATAAAACATATACACTTAAATGTTACAGTATTTTGGTTTACATCTTTATAACTCACTTTTTTACAAAATCTGCTAAAAAAAAACCAGTTTCTTTGTTTATGTCGCCTTTTCCAAATTTAAATCTAACAATTTAAAAAAAAATGTTGCAATCATATTTTGACATAAAATTTAGGTTACTTGTTGTTGTTACCTTTATATGTAAAATAACGTTTGAAAAATCTGCCACTGTGATATGACGTGCTATGCTATTTTATACTTACGTTCAAATTACTCTTTTCTGTTTCCGTGATTCGAACGCTTTCATGCCGGTCGCTCGTGACGGCGCACCATCATTGCAAGGTCGACTATGGTAGCATGCGAAACTGTTTTTGTTACAGCCATAGTGTGAACCATGTTATTTGTAAAACGTCTAATTTCTATGAAACATGAAAAAGTTAAAGGATTTTCTTAAAATGGATCTCTTGAACTTTTTTTGGCATGTGTATATTACTCTTTATAACATCTCAGCAGACAAGTCGGAATAACATCAAATATAAAACGTTTATTTTACAATAAAGCTTTTTTATCCGTGTGATTTTTTCAGGTAATTCTCAGTTTTAATAATTATATGAAAATACATATAATAATAACATACATCCCAACCGATGAAGGTTACTTTAGTACTTTATTAAATGTATTTTACTCTTGTAATTATTTTTATGAATCTGAAATAAGCAGATTTTAATTGGACTTTGAGTTCTTCCCGTAATGTTCTCAAAAAGGCCAACTTTAACTACAACTTTAATATGATACAGTAAAGCGTGTACATAGAAATAGGTTTGATTTAATTATAAAAAAATAATGTCGAAGGACGGCAAGTTAACATATTTTTACTATATTTTGTTAATTTACTACTGGAAATTATCTACGAATATTATAGGTTTTACATACACTTAAATATTTCATACATATTTTATCATACATCCTACATTATTGAATTGTAATTGGCCACTTATTAAATAATGATTATTTAAAATTTTACAGATTGGGGTTATATAAGTACTATAAAGCTTCGTTTGATAGTACTTATATAACTTACAACAACACATAAATATATCAAAGTTAAATTATAGAAAAATATGTTTTAAAAGGTTGTCATAAAAATATAAAAACTAAAAGCTCAAGGCTCAAAACCCGAACTTAAAAATCAAAAATTTCAAGCAAAAGCCAATGCCAATTACCAAAAGTCGCATGCCAGAAGCCACAAGCAAATAATCCAAAACTAAAGACTGAAGCCTAAAATTTAAATCTTAAGGCACATAGAACACGGCCCACACAGCCAGTCACACCCCTTATCCTATAGCTGAAAACTTAATGACATAAGGCCAAGATCTTTCATTTTATTTATTCTTTGGATTCATCTAAGAGCGTCAAAACAAATTATATATTTTTTATGGATATAACTAATATTAAAAAGTTATTTTTCATAAATACATATTTTGTATACTATTGTAATGGTATTCTATTTAATAACAATAGTTCAGCTTTATATTATAATTTTTATCTCTTATTTTTTGACAAATATCCCGATTTCTTTTTATACAATGAGCAGTATAATAATATTAAAAATATATAAAAATAATTAACAAACCGTTAAGATAAAATGTCGTCCATTAATTATCTAATGGAAGTAGGAGTATACAGATTAATAGTCAGTTTTAAAATAGTTACCTTTAAAAAAGATTGCATAAATTCTTTCTAGTTTAAAATTATTAAGATAATTGTATAATGTTAATTAAGAGGCTTATTTCATAATTCAAATAATAATTCAAATAATAATAATAATAATAAAATGGTGGTATCTCTTATTAAGCATTTAATCAATAACATATAAGTTTACCAAACGAGACAAAGGGTCTACAAAGTCAATGTAAGGGCATGTTACGCAATCGTTTGCGTTCTTAAAGCTGATAACTTGAGTGTGTTACGAAATAAATATTTGCTGACCTTGCGTCTAAGCTAAGTTTATGAGTCTAGTACAGTACAGCCAAAAAATAGTATTTTAGGGCTCATCCAGTACTTGGTAATTGTCCACAAATAATCTATATTAAATATTTACATACATATTAATAGTTAGTACGTTGTTAGGTGCTCATATGCTTGTGATTACAATTAATAAATACAACTACAATATAAGGCTCAAAGCCTAAGTCTAAATTTAACATTTAAGGTAATAACTGCTTTGTTATTATATTAGTAGAAATATTTTGCCAAAATATTTATCTACGTGAGTAGCATGTATTCGTAGGCAGATAAGTAGCAAAAAATATTAAATAAAGTATTCACAACTCTAAAGTAAAACAATTTGAAAAAATCTTACCAAAAATAAAAGCATACATATTTTAAAGCTTACGTTAAGGCCTAATATAAAGCTTCTGCTAAAATTTACGCTGAAGTTTTACCTATTGTTAGAGAAAGTACAGCATGTTTGGAATACTGAAGGTAATTTTGAATACTTAAATGTTTAAATAAATATAAAAGCCGTTAGTATTTTTTTGCCGTAAACATAACCGTCATAATCCACACGAAACCAACGAGTATTAAAAACAGGACACCTTTTCAATATTCCTATTACCATCCACACGGGAACATGTAATTTGTTTTTTAAACTTTTCCGTTAAGAATATAGTCATTAATACAATATTTACTACAAAACATTTCTGGATATTACATTCAATGTAATTTTTACACTTGTTGTATTACTCAAAACTTATTTTATATTTTATAATTAAAAATATGATAATGATAATGAAGTTACGACAACATATACTTAATTTAGAATAGATAAATATATTTTGGAATAACCCAACTTTTATGTATATTTTTCGAGAAAATTATTTGGAATATTTAAAGGAAGGTCAACATTTATCGATTTGTTAAAAATAAAAACTCTTCGATAGAGTCGATATTTCATAAAAACAAAAAAAATATGATGGAAATCAGATTTTAATTTTGGTGCTCTTTCACGAAATAATACACACCATTGTGATGATCTGGCCAAAATAAGAGCAGTCCCTTTTAACAAAAACTGAATGGTTCTTCTGTAAAAGTACAGAGGAAAAGAATAGTGAAGAAGTTACAATGCTTAACGTATGGATTTTGGATGTAAGTGCTTTGTGGTGGTCTTAAGTTCAATGTTTGTATCTATGGTTACTGCGAGAACAGTAATAACACAAGTCTACAAATTTTTACAATACAATATATATTTTCCCTTTTTCAAATTGGACGATTAGGGTGTTTTGATGCGCTGTTATCAGCGAGTACTCAGATTTTCCCAATTCTCCTATATTTTTTGTTTATAATTTCTAATATTATCGTCACAATAATTTCTCGCCTTAATTAGCCTCTCGAAAGTTGAAACAAAACGAGCTATATACTTTCCGTCTCCACCTAACCCGTGTTGTACAAATAGCTTTTGTTAGAGCCGCGGCGTAGTCATTGAAAGGACTACCTGCGCCAGTCGTCGGAAAGTTTATACGCGACGCGTGAATTTTTTTTGATTATTTTGAATCAAGATAGTGTATTTTTAACTTTAAAGATATAAACGGTTCTCATATAATAAAGTATTTACAAGATAAAGTTAAAGAAAGTGAATGAGCACGCCAGTGAAAAAGAATCAGTAGTAGCCGATCATCTTTTTCAAATAAAGAGTAATGACAAGATTTATATTAAGCTGCTACAGACATAATTGTATATTTCCACTGATGGTTTGAGGATTCTACACGGAGTCACCAACCACAGGCATTTTGGAAAAGATTATTGCAAACTGTTTATAATTTTTATTCTTAAGGACAGGATGCTGTTACTGATGAAATTATGGTAGGCTGTCGAGGAAAATGTTCTTTCAGACAATTTTTGAAACCAATACCTTATAAATCAATCATAACATATAGTTTTGGGCACCTTACTTTTTTGAACTAAAATACTATTCCAATTTGTAAATGAATCACGACTAAATACGACATAAGAAGTGTATGTAATTAATTAATTAAGTTATATTTGCCTAATTATTGGCTACTGCCACCAATCAGTACGTTTTTCGTTTAATTAGGAACAATTAAAATAAATTAATTGTGGAGTATTGAAATTGTTTAAACGTTTTTCTAATTTATGCAATAGCCTATGCTATATCATACGCCATAGCCAGCATGGCCAACGCCATAGCCTACGCTATAGCCAACGCCGTAGACAACGTCGTAGCCAACACTGTAGACCACGCCATATCCAACGCCTTAAACAACGCCGTAGCCAACACTGTAGCCAATGCCATAGCCAATGCTATAGACAACGCCATAGCTTTTGCTTCAAGCTGACTTTTCAGGCTTCCGCTTCAGGCTT
Organism: Podotricha telesiphe; assembly: GCA_038994665.1. Classification (NCBI taxonomy): domain Eukaryota; kingdom Metazoa; phylum Arthropoda; class Insecta; order Lepidoptera; family Nymphalidae; genus Podotricha; species Podotricha telesiphe. The sequence goes on along the minus strand of JAOYRR010000010.1, from coordinate 121,024 downwards.
ACGCTTCAGGCTTACGTTTCAGGTTTACGCTTCAGGCTAGCGCTTCAAGCCGATTCAAGCCTATATACTTATAAATATGATATAGCTCTCAGTTTCAATAAACTTTGTACTTAACATTCTTACGTTTACATATGTTAACTGTTGATTAATCGTCATATTAGTATTAGTAGGAAAATAATTGGACCAGCTTATACGAATTGTGCGGACAGAGGAATTCGAAAATGAAATAATTTCAATGTTACATTTACGTATTGATTTTACGAAAATGTTTCCTCTTGTTCATTTCACAGTACTAAAACCAACACGCTATATTTGTTTATAGTAGCATGATAATGCATGATTATTTATCAAACGAATCCATTTTCATGCTTTTTTTAATAGTATAGGTAAAAAGTGTAGTGATTAGACACTATGTTTCTGTTTTCCAATTGGGGTCAATTTGACACATTGCGTGTTTAGCGCACAACTCAGGGAACTCGACGCCGCACCAAACCAGAGCGGAGAAATAAAAATATTTTTATATATATATATATATATATAAAAATTAATAAAATCTGAGTGTCTGTTTGTGTCTGTGTATGTATACACAGTGCATATACCAATATAACAATTACTTTACAATTTTTGTCTGTCTGTTCGTTCCGGCTAATCTTTGGAACGGTTTTACCGATTTTGGCGGGACTTTTATTGGCTTTTTTTGTTTTAGAATTCAGATTATGTTAAAATATAAAATAATAATTCCCCTGAGTGGGAATCGAACCCATCGCGTTTACAGTAAGACGCTGTCCCACTGCACCACGATCACGGATCAAATTAACTTAATGATAAAATATTAATAAAAAGTATTAGCTATTATAATATAATATACTAGCGACCCGCTCGCGGCTTCGCCTATGTAAACTACGCGACTATACTATTTCGTGGATTCGCCCGCTGGCGTTCTTATTTATTAAATCACAAGCATTGCTTAACTTTATAGCTTAAATGTTTTTAATTTTTTCAATTATGAACTAATTTTACCGATATAAAGGGAAGTGTACCAAAATACAATACTGCATTTAAATTGGTTTCCGTTTCTGAGATTAGCTTGCATAAACGCACAGACAAACAGAAAAGAAAAATAAAAATCATTATTTTGGGTTCTATTACATAAATATTTTTGTTCATATATCTCCCATGAACGGATCTGTCACATTTTTATAATATATATAGATTCTATTTTTAAAGAAGACATAAAAACCATTTGTAAATATTTGATAGTGGTAATACTCATGATGTAATATTCATTTTAGGCACAATGCCCGATGAGACCATATGTGCACCGTGCCCACCGTAGCTACGTAGGGGCTGATAGTACTAATATTTGCTTTATGATAACTTGTAAGACTAGACTTTGACGCAGCGGTGAGTTCCGTCACTCAACGCACTATGTCGCGAATTCAAGCGGAAAGACATTAATTTCTGTCCGGCTATCTTGCTCTGCGGGAAAACGCGTGAAGGTGCTTTTTTAAAACGTTACTAATGTAAATGTATCGGTAGTTAGGTAGGCTTTGTATCTGTTTTTAAAATGTATAATATATTATAGTACTTTTCATATAAAGTAAAAAAATAAATATTTAAAATAAATTATTTTATAACTGTTTTATTATGAACCATTACAGTTTTGCTATATTATTTATGAGATATTAAATGAGTAATAAAATGTACTCTTATAATATTATAATATAGTTATATAAAAATGTAATATTTACATTTAATATACATATATGTTATGTTATATTAACAGATAAAATAACCAAAATAACAATCCTATTTTTGTGTATTGTACCCTATGTATGTGTAATTTTTTTTTGGAGAATTCCTACAAAATAAGAGTTCCAAAAAGAATATTAAATAAAATATAGATAAACGGCAAATTATATGTTATAATATTAATGCTTGGCACACTGCCGACGCCAGATGTGCAGCTTATGTACACCATAAGGAGAATGCACTTTCTACTTTGAGATACTTCAATTATGATAAGGAACTTTATTTTTGTACATATTTTATATCCATATATATTTAATTACATACTTTACTTAGTTTTAACATAACTTATTCCAATTATTCAAGGCTGAACTATCAAAACTATTTTACGAAACCACAATGTCATTATTTATCATCAGTAATTGTTTCACCATATACATTTTAAAAATATATTAAATTTCAATAGTAGTAAGTAATAATACGTAAACAAAAAACAAACAAACAAATTTTACTCACAAGTTACAACCGCCTAATGAAATATTACACAAAAATGCCGTAACACCGCTTAAACTCCAAGATGAAGATTGTTTTTATAGTAAAAATAATTAAATCATTCTTCAATAGTAAAACTCTTTCGCTTTTATTTATATAATTTTCTAATACATTCATGCTTCAGTTGAGAGGTACTTCATACTACCTAATAGACTATGAATGCAAGGAATACAATTATATATATATATAAACAATTAGTTATTAATTTTTGTTTCTTTGTACATGATTATGAATATACATGAGTTATCATCATATAATATAAAAATATTTAGTATAAAACCGTAGTTTTATACTTTAAAATATATTTTTTTCATCTTTATACAAGTATATATATACAAATTATTTCAAACATATTAGTGATAACTATACCTAATTTTATTTACCTAATTTCGACGCGTATTAATTATTTTGCTAATTTCATATTCACAAAACATATTAAAAGCGCATTGTAAAATGTTAAATTTTTTTTGTGGATACCAGCAGAGAGATCCGAGAAAGAATTACGTGATTGGATTTCGTTCTTACTATTCGCTCAGTCTATACATATCATGTGTGTCGGAGTCAAACATTTATAGACTACAAGTTATGTAGCCCTCAACTTAGTGTGCTTGTACTCTAAAACATGAATTGCCGTTTTTTCTCTTGCTATAGTACTTTCTTAAAATTAAACAAAGCTAGTATTTCTCTACACTCCCTAAGGATGCTTTTGGCCGTGCGTTGTGTATTAGTCAGTCAATAAAGGTAGAATCTTATATAAGTATATATATATACATTCCGTTCTGACCTGCATACCCGACAAAAAAGAAAAAAATGTAAAATAACGTAAATTTTAGTCTCATAATATTTTTTCAACCTTTTTAATAATTTTGTCAAGCGTTCTGTAAAGTTAAATTATTATAGTTAATAATGCTTGTAGAAAGCTTTTACTGGCACAAGCTCTAGTTGCTATGAAACATGACGTAGGCAGCTTTTAAAAAATTAAGTTAAACAAGAATGTTAAGCCTTTTTTATTTTAAACATAATATTTTTTACTTCCTAAATAACGGTTTCATAAAATCCTATAACCTTTTTATATTTTAGGATGGGTGTTTAGTGTAATTCCAAGGAAGGGATGATATTATATTAAATTAATAAATATATAATATTAATGTCTTTGATTAAAATAAAATAAAATCCTTTAAGCTTAACTTCTTTTAGTGTAATCACAAATGAAAGTAAAGTTGTAGATATAATATAGTAAAACCAAGAATTGTGCAGATTTTAGAACTACATACAAACAACAAGTTATAAATTAAAATTGAGATATAAGATAATTTTTTAAATTTAATTTTGTATAAAGGAATTGTTATATGAAAATTACTAGATTTAATTTAAATAAACTAAATGAAAAATACTGTTACAAAAACAAACTTATAGAAATTCAAAAAAGAGCAGTGCGGAACAGCTGTAAGTAGCTTACAACATGGGAGCTCGGGATTCTTTGCGAGAAGTTTTTAATACAACGGGTTTTCCTTACGGTTGCATCACAATATATCTACAATAATATTTTCTTTGTCCGCAAAAATACAAAAAAATATCTAAAATCTAAATAACAAATACAATAAGTAAAAATAAGTTGGTTACTCCTAGTTTTCGCCTTCAAAGGGTAAATAAATAATTTGCGTGACACACTATTCTTCTGGTTTAAACAAAACAAGCGAAATTAAATATTAATAAATCTAAATTACTGTGTTTTTTTATTTATTGCATTATTTTTATCTCTTAATGAAAATTATTAATCATATTTTTTTCTTATGACAAATTATAATGGATACCTGACCTATGAATAATATAAAAATAGCAAGATTGTTGATTGATTTTTACTATTAATTTATTAAGAATATTGATGTTTTGTTATTTTTATATTTTGTTATTTTTATATATAAATATCTTATTATTTTTTAAGTATGTTAGTAATATTCGTTGTTTTTTTTTTCAGGTAAGTCAAGTAATACCCAAGTCACCTCAGTGTGTCAACAAGTGTTGGTAAGTACTGAATTGATTTAAAAGTTTTTTAGACATTGAATGTTATCAATGTTAGCATAGGCTTTAAAGTTATATATATGCATATCTAAGCATATGAAATCATTTTATGAAAAATAGTTCAAATAATTTTTCCACTAACCAATTTTCTAATTATGAACAGAAGCATGCATACTCGTATAATATAAAAATACCGTTTCACGGTAAAAAAATCAACAATATTTGTAAGATGTTATCGTTTCTAAAAGTTTGTAAGTTGGTTGCTCGCAAGCTGCACTACGAAGTTGCAAGATTGATCAGGCTGGCGTTTTTCCAAGGAACATCAATTTATCGCCGACTACATGAAAATTTCAGTAATAAAGCCACATTGGACATAAGAATATATGAATAATTTTATGTCCAATTTAAAAGACGACCTATTATTATTATTTATCACATTGCATAAAATCTATTTAATGTTATTAAAAAAAAAAATCTTCGTATTTGATTTTTTTTATATTATAAAATATGGCCAAAATATACCAATTATAAGTTCGTGAGTAAACGAAAGTTCGTATAGTTTATATAACCTCGTTCGCTACTTGTATCGTTTAACAGCCGTTCAATAAACTTCTGAACAAGCAGAATTAGAAAAAAATTGGCGGTCTGTGAATACGTTTGGGAGAATTGTGTTCGTAAAACCTATTTGGCAAACTTCAATTGCGTCGAGATTGTATTATAATTTTTGTTATCTAAATATATTTGCGATGGAAAGGTAAAGGAACGATTTTCAAACAAATCAAATATACATATATCAATCTTAAACTAAAACAAACACACAAATGAGATAAAAAAAATCCCTAACAATTTTCTATACGCGATAAAAAATTGTATTAAAGAGGATGCTATGAATAACTAGATATTCGTTTATTAAAATATTGTGTAAAAAATTTTATACTGGCGTTTAGGTACTAGTTGTTGTTTGCAACTTCGTTTGCGAACTCTATGACTGCCATACTATACCCATTCACCATCTCGTGTACATTTTGCTCATGTTATTATCTACATTTCTATATTGCTAAATAAGGAAATATCCATCACACTAACGAAATGGTGCTAAAATGCCATTTTAATGTGTATATGTCATATCCAAAGCCCCCTTCGAGTTCCACGTTTGATTTTCCAGAGCCCTGATTTTGATTTATCTAAGGAAACGGCCCATCATACTGAATAAATCTTGATAAGGCGCCATTTACTCATTTCTTATACTTAGCTTAGTTGGTCTAATAGAGTTCTTCATCAGATGCCCCAGTCTATCCAATCAGATATATCCTTTTGTTACGTTCAGGCTTAAAAGCCATACTACAATAACAAAATACGTCTTACTCCGACCAATAGTAACAGAGAGCACTGTGCACAAACAGATGTACCGGCAAAAAGACAAACAAAAGTATTACTTTACGTAGTATTATTTTGAAAATATCATAAATTGATATTCTATTACATTTTTTTTACCGCATATAATTATTTTGTCCTAATTATACTTATGTATGTTGTTTTTATTATTGTATATTATTATTACGTGACTCAAATCAGCATTTCTTTTATTATTAAGAAATAAAAGAAATGCTTCATTAAAAATGTAAACATGGTACTTTAAAAAAGTTCACTCGTTTACAACAAGATGGCGCTTCAAATCAGAATATATTTAAAACATCGGCGAGTAGAAAAGAATATATACTTTCGAATTATATATATACACTTACGAGTATAACTGCATAATATTTTGGATTATTTAAGAAATAAATTTATATTATATAAAATTAACCAACCAAAATAAAAATTAACCAAAATAGTTAACGAAATAGTGCTTTTATTAAACGTTTATTGCGATAACGAGTTATAAGGAAGACACTTCGTATAATGTAAAACCTAAAGTAACCTTCACATTTTTTCAATTCAAATATAAATTTTACAGTTTGTGACTTGTTTTTAAGGGAAAAAATATAAAATGGCTTTACTGGCACATGAATAAAACGGTCGACGATTTGATTTATTGGTACTAAGTTTTGTTAGTACAAGTTTTGCTTGAAAAACAACAATTATGAATAATATGGGCTGTCCTTAGTGAATATGTGTGTCTCTACTTACTGAGTATACAGTTGTAAATCAATAATTGGTTAGAGAGCACTTGGAAGGATTCCAGGGTGCACGGGTTCGAATCGTGTGTTTTTTTATAATTTTATTAGTTCTCCTTTATAAGTGTGTAAATAACACTTTTGATTAGATGAATCTGGATAATGCATAAATATAATGGAATTCAAACTTCACCAGTTTCTTATTTTTGAAATATTATAATATTTATTTGTTATTTGAAATATAAATATTGTAATTTTCATATTTGTATTTTATAACATTATGTAAAATTAAAGCTGTCATATAGGCATATAACAGTCACTTGAATTAGAGGAAAAAATTGTAATCGATTAGTTCTAGTTAGTTAAAAATCTTCTCTTTGTACTTTGTACTACACTACTGATTAATGTATTTATAATTATGTCAGGATTCTAACCCGTACTGAGTTTCAGAATTATTAATTATTTTCAATAACGAAACAAAATTCATATTTTAAATAAAAACCGTAGAAGGTAAGCTGGTGATTTAATATTTTTAAGTAATATCCTTTTACTTAACTAACATAGGTTTGACTACAGTAAGCTACAATTTTACGCATCTATACAACAGGTTTCTATTCTTGAGACTGCTTTTATTCTGTAGAATACAATACATTGCTAATTCACCTTCAGCAGTACGCTGTATACGAAGACAGATGAAAGAAAAATATACACTAACTACATAGCCCGTAGCCGTACCCCGACCTAGAGTACGACGTACGGGACCCGTAAGCGTACTTTTGTTTTATTGAGCCCCTTAAATTGAAAATTTAATTGGATAAATAAAAGTTTTCATATAGTGATTTCGTAATTTGTAGTGTAAACCTACGTATAACATTGATTGAATTTACTATTCTATTCTCATTTTTCTTTCCATTTGATGAGACAAGTATATGCCATTTAATTTTTAATAAAAAAATTAAGTTAGCTCTCTAATTTATTAGCTCCGCTAGCTAGATATGGCTTGCAACACTACATTTGTGATACGCGTTGGTGTTCGTCGCTTCAAGAAAACGGTACTAGCATAGTGTTTGTGTTCCACTATCTTATCTCTGGCTATTTTGTGGATAAAGCGTAAGGCTACAAATAAAATTAAAAAAGTTCGATCCTGAGAATTTAGTTTAAAACAAATTTAATTTTCTGTTACAAAGATAAATTGTATACAATGTATATGTAAACTTAATTAGTATACCAATGTGTCTAAATTATTTGACTATTTTTATATCATAACAATAATAATACTTTCGTTGTTTAAGTATAATTAATGTCACTTAACTGCTTGTTTTGCACATAATTACGAGATGTATTGTCGCAAGATTTTTTAAGGGCTACCTGTTGCGCCATCTCTTGAACTTTTAGACAAACGGATATATACTTCATAAGTTGAGAGCTAAAGAGGACAACAACAAAGCACGAAGGCTTTTTCCAACACTATAAAGCTCAAATTTTAACAAGATTGTGAGATTTACCGAGTCACTTCTTTGTAACGACACTTAAAATATAATTTATGTAAGCGGCGATTGTTTTGTTGTATATTATCATTTTTTTTATATCAGTACAAAGAGAATGTATTCGTTAGTTTTTCGGAAAAATTGTTTTTTTTAATATGTTGAAAATATTTGTTTTATTAAATTTAGAGACCGGCTCAAAGTTCGGTTTCTGATTTGTATTCGCGATTGCCATGCGTCGCTTAGCAACATTTTGGTGACTTTATTGCTTCTGGACCCAAAGCTGAATTACCGTAGACACGATGTCAATGTATTATAAATTAATGCCAAGAATATTATAAGCTGCTGACGACATATTCAACGCACCATACACGTTCATGTCCTATGACTGTGCAAACCGTCAAAAACATGTGTGTATATGTCATTGGGCAACGAGGCGTATGCCTGTAATACTTTAAGATCGGAGTGGACACAAGCTTCCTCTTTGTATTTGCTACAATTTAGCTGGATTTTGGAAAAAAAAAATATTAGAAAAATATTACGAATATAATTTATTATCAGAGACATATTATGAAAACCACAAGTCGACATTAATCGAGCGTCTCATCGTCCAGACTCCTGAAACATACAAACGTCTATGTTTGTTCTCAACTTCCTAACAGTGAGTATTTGATACAGTCAAGTAGCCAAAATATCAGAATAGCAACTTGTTTTTAGATACAGCCTTACGGACATGTAAATACTCATTGTCAAGTTTCAGCTTCGGCATTACTCAATACTGATTTGATTAAATAATGTAATCATGCACATTTTGCTATAGTAAAGTGATTAATAATAATATAATAATTACTAAAATAAACACATATAATAGAACCCTCTGGTTACAGTGAAACATCCCCAATTATAGATATTTGTCTTGGTCCGAAATTATTGACGACAAACAAACACAAGAGTTTCGACGAAGACATTCCACATGTTGTTATTTATAAAATTACAGTACAGGTGGCCTTTTTTTGAACCTTATCTAGTCACGCTATTTGTAAATTTCAATAAGATAATAAATTGAATAAATACTAAATAAATTTAAAATTGCATTCAAAACGCATATGGCATATAAATGTGTGAGCAATACGGTTAATACGTACGTCGGCACATCTTGTTACACTTAATCCGAAGTTGCTATGCACTTTTACGTGTACGCATTGGTTATTGAATTATCATCTATAACTGTATTAAGTAACGTCTTAGTTTGCTCTGTCAGTAACATCCCGTTTGAGACCCGGTGAGTACACACTTAGAATTCCTCATCGATCGTCAGTATTATTATATATTATTATATATATTGTATAGTCAGATTTTTTCTATACTTGCCAAGTGCTTTACGTTTAAGTGTATGTGGTCCGTGCGAAGTGTAAGGAAAAATCATACAAATGCGACAGAGAAATGATATTGTAAGTTTTAATCATGTTATTTCTAAAGGCATTTTTGAATGTCCGCCTTTTAGTTAGACGTTTTTTGAAAAGCTTTGCTATCTTTGCTGCTCATTACGTAAGCTGTAAGCGCTATTTACTGCTATCATTGGGAGGAAAATAAAAACTATCTTTTGAGTCAGGTCCATTGCTATGAAGTCTATGTAAATACAGAGCAAGTCTAACCAAAATAAAATACATTTTGCCATTGAAATAGATTTCATTGAATTTATGAACTACGAATTTGTTAGAGCCAAGTTTATGTAATCATAATTAATAAAAACATAAATTTATGTTTGCATGTCAAAAAAACAAGTGAGACTTTAAGTAAAACAAAATACTTTGTAGCCCTTAATTTACTCTTATTATTATTTACTTTGTATTCCCAGAAATTATACAAATATAATAAACCGATATAAACTGTTATAGGTAACAATATGTCGATGAGAGCCTTACGTTGTTGTGTTCTATTATACGAACTATTTGGAACGACTTTTGAACTCTCTATTACTCAAAATCTATTAAAATTTAGTATATGCTTTGAAGCTCGATTAATAGAATTAAAATAAAATAAAAAATAAGTATAATAGTTATTGTGATATTCAGCTGTCCATTTTGAAATATTTATTACAAAAATAGATTTATTGCATAATCTGGCTAATCTTGTCAATGTCTACCAAATAAAAGCACCAGCATCTTAAGCTCCCAGAAAAGGAAATATATGTAATCAGTATATAGTGAGTGTACTACCCACTCCCTCGTGACGGCTTTAAAACCTGATAAATCGTCTTGATTTGTGGTCAAGGTCAAGTCATCTGTGGTCAAGAACATAATAACACAAGAACATAACATATATATAATATAAACAAAAAAAAATACTTCTAGAGATCTTTATGTAAACCAAAAATGAGTTTTTTGAATTTTTTGTCCGTCTGTTTGTCTCTTGCTTGCGTTACACACAAAAAGTACTGGTAGGTTTTTAATGAAACTTTTATGTTATATAACTATTAGTCAACGGCAACATAGGCTTTAATTTATTTTAAATGTTTAAAAAACTCATGTGAAACCCGATAAGTCCTTCTAAGCTATTAATATAGCGCCTTATGAAAAGTTGTTCAGTCTTATGAGGATTTTCTAATGACGAAGAAAATTGGTATACTGAACACCTCGATCTAAAAGTAACTACTCGTACGAAGGCTGGTTTATGCTGGCCATCCTTACAAAGACTACTATAAGTCTTAAAAATATTACCAACAAAATTTTACATAAGGCGTTTCTAGAAATATTGAAAAATTTAGTAAATGGGGAAATTTGCTTTGAATTTTCTAAATGTACACAATGATGATACATCATCAAGACCGATGCGGTGGTAGGTTCTGCCACCCTGTATGAATGCGGCAGATATGTGAAGATATACTCAAAGATTCCAAAAATTGCTATCGACCCTCTTACATACATACCCTTGCTGTAATATTTTTTTTTTATGTTTTCGCCGTAATCGTCGTAATAATGTTAGCAATATTCTGTATTTAAACAAGAACTCATTTCCCCCTCGTTATATTCCAGACATTGTAATCTTTTCATAGCAATGATCTTAATAAAATATATAAATAATAAATTAATTTGATATAGTAGAGCATTTAACACGTAAGTGGACCGATGCGAGTTTCTAACTACAGTTTATCTAATGATTTAGTAAGTTTCTGAAGGACTATTCTAACCACTAGACATGTCAAACGTTGTCATTAGGCATTTCGGCTTTACTGTTTCGTTCTTTATTTAATTATATACTTGGATTATATAATATTAATATTATATATTGTGTATAAAATGCATTATTAAGTTTGTATGTACCAAAAATAGTTATAAAATTCTTTATATTATCATTTATTTTCTCGTATGACACATATAAATAGTTTTCGACTTGAGGCTAAGCTCTAGATAGCAATTTGCAATTATTTTCAAAATAGACCTTTCAGGATTTTTTATATATAACTTTTATGCATGACTAAATGAAAAAATAATTATTATTGAGAACATACTATTATCAATAGTGAATTACTACGTCACTGTCCTAGTCACCCAGGTTAAGTCTGTTAAGGCTTTGAGGCGTTTAATATTCGAACAATCTTATTGTCAAGTACAAGATTATTATTAAGTGTTAAGAAATGACGTCACTGCAATATTGCGATTTATTTATATAATACAAACGTAAATTAATAGTGTAATAAGATTTACTCCAGAATTTCTAGCAAATATTCGTCTATCATTTTAGCAGAATTATAAGTAAAAATAATAAATAATAATAAAGAACTTCTTTCTACCATACTTGTTGATTAATAAGTGATATAAAAAGTAGCAAATATAAGTGAAACTCGTGCTTAAAGTCGTTGATATTAAATAGATGTATATAATATTATTCTTATTTCTATCAAAAAACATATAGTATTATTTTACAAAGTTTACATTTTAAATTATAAAAAATCGAACCTAGTAAAGGCTTACTCAACTAGACCTTTCAATCGAGATTTAAAGATACAAGTAATGTTTGACTCCCATTTAGTGTTTAAATATCCATTTCTACTTAGACAAACTACATTTGATGGTTTAAAAATACATGCAATTTTGAGTAAATTATAAAAAAATATTATTGTAATTTTAAAAATATATATTTATGATAATCTATACTGAGTTAGAAATAAATCAATTTGTTCTAAAACGTATACTCTGGAATACATATACACTAACAAATATACGTATTAGTATGGTTCTACAAATTATCAATCAATTATTATTCAGCATAACATTTACACAGAAATGACAAAAAAATATCACAAATTTCTATAATATAAGTATTATATTTAACAAATGTAAACTGTAAAGTATACGAGTGTGTCGGAGCTGGTCCTGACCGGTAAAGAGTCTTAACTGTAACATAAACAACGTCTACTCTGCTACGCAGTTATGGACTTGCTAACTAATTGCTACGGCGTAGCACTTTTGCTGCATTCCATAGTAGCTAATGTAAAAAAAATTGTAAATAAGTAACCTTTTAGATATTAATATGTTATGACGAAATTTACATTAGTGAATTTTTTAAAAACTATATATTTTTTATAAACTAGCAAATTGCTTAACAATCAAAGTAAAATTTCATAAGAACTTACTGATTTAAAACGTTAAAATATATACGTCTACAGGATGCAGGCCTACAAAAGCGTAGGGTAGAATGTGGGGTCGAATACATTTATATTGTTTTCTATATATAGAATGTAATAAATCTGCATTTTAATAAATAAATAACTAGATATTTTGCGCGGCCTCTCTTTTTTATAATTCTCTCTTTTTACAAATTTTTCCAAAGGAATAAATCAAGGGACAAGAGATCGTAAATCTATTTTTATTTTCCTTAAGTGATTTTTAACTTAAAATGATTATATACGTTACATTATTAAATATTATCACATAAATTATAATATATATGAAAACGTCTTATGCACGTTTCTTTTTTCTTAGAAGTTAACGAGTATGAATTTTAGTTCAAAATATTTGTAAACTACTTAGTTACAACGGCAGCTTTATTACAACAATTAGACCACTTACACTAGCCGCTAAATTATCACTACAGACAAATAGCATTATGATTTTAAGGTCAAGTGTGATTAGAAGTTATCTGCAATGCAGATAAATTACTCTTAATGGAATTAATACATGTAGTCGCAATCACGAAGTACTACTGCAAAGTACCCGAAACGATAAGCATAAAAAAATATGTAATCGAATTATAAACAATAATAACAGTAAAAAAAACATTAAGAATATATAAGAATCATAAATCATAGAGGAAAATAATAATATTTATAAAACTTGTTCTTTCACAAGTATGATAAGTCCATAAAGAATGCCATAAATGTATCCCCGTATGGTCCTGTGAGTCTTTGAACAGTAAATGCTTTCTTTCATTTTGATATAATTACGAAACTTTACGGAAATTGTTTGTATATTAAATACAAAATGATTAATGCGGGTATAATTTAAAAATGCCCGAGTATTATGAATGACACAGAAATACATACAAAGATTTTATATTTATTACTCTAACTGGACATCTTGGATATTGGTTCGTTATCGTCGGATAATCTGATAATTTATACAGTATGGAACTCGAATATAATAGTTTCAAGTATTATTCCCAATTTGCAAATTTAGAACTATGTAAAAACTTTGAATTCATAAATTAAGAATTAAAATTTCTTTTAAGTTGGAATCGAACTCACAACTCATTGCAGGAATACCAACGCTGACGTCAGAGTCTGCACTGCACCCCGATGCACTTTTCTCCTGATATACCACGGATTAATAGAATAAAGGACAACTAATAACAATAACCAAATATCTAAAATAAGGCTATCGCAGTGCAAGGAGACAGTAAACGCGATTGGTCGTGGGATCAATTCCCACTCGGGTAATGATTATATTTAAAATTATTTCACTTCTCCACTTTGGTAGCAGTAAGCATAGCGTTGAGTTCCCCCGCTCATAACTCAATGTCTCGATATCGGGCGGAAAGTGGAGCACGGAGTGTTTTGACACTAGGTTTGCTACCCTATGTGAAAAAAAGCATGAAGCAAATATTTCAACGTATTTAAAACTTATATATTTTTGTTATAAAAATATGAAATATTTATAATAATATTAAAATTATCTTCATAACACAAAATAATAAATATAATAACTTAATTCCAATTATTTCAAAATGGGTTATGGAATTTAAAATTAAAAAATATCATGTGTGGGCATCGAATCTTAAAGTAATATATTAACTTTAAATATTTTAGGTAATATAAAGTAATATATTAACTTTAAATAGTTTAAATATTAACAAATTCTCTGGTAACAAATAAAATTTAGTATCATCGTTTCGTATTATTTTCGTAAAACAAATAAAAATTTTGACGTAGCCGGATATGTACTCGTAATGCATGGCTTAGCGGTCAGAGTGCTTGGACGGTTACCAAGTGATGCGAGTCCAAATCCGTTTAAATTTCCATAAGTTTCCTGAAAATATTTTTCATATTTTAATTGTGTGGAATAATACTTTAAAAATTGTAAGATATATTACTGAATATGTGCACTTATCCGTTTTATAATCTGGATATCTAAAACGTGGTATTATCTATCGGTCTTTGGTAGGTTTCAACACGATTTTATAAAAAAAATACTTTTGGTCTAATAAATGTGATCTTTCAAAACGCTTGAAGTTCACTTTGTGTTTTAGTTCTTGTACCATTCATCGCAGTTGCAAGACGTATAGTACCAGCGTGGCCACCGGCTTAACATTACCGCTAAAAACAAAAAAAAAACGTAAATTACGTTTTCTTTGGTTTCTTGTTTTATCCCAGAATTCAAATTAATAATAAACGATAATATTACTCCACCTAATACGTGTATGATAGACATTGTAATAAACGCTTGAGCAATTGGATTCTATTAAAAGTAAATATTATTTTGTTTTCTTGAAAAAATATACTTGTTAGTCATAGGGAATTTTAATTTTATTCATGCAGCATTCGTCAATTAAAAATATCAGTTTGGAACAGAAAGTGCTTTGAGCGTCTCCCGGTTGAAAGGACGCGATCGTTCCTCTAATAATACTGTTGGTATTAAAGCCCTGTCGACACAGGTTCAACTAGTTCGAATAAGCTAAAAACCCTCCAAAAGTTCAAAAGTGGTTTACGGATCCGACAAAAATGTTTTAAATAAATATTCTGTTTATAAATCCGAGTTGTTTTATTAGTATTGCAGACTTTACAAAATGAATAGTACGTATTTGTAAAAAAAATAAATTATATTTGTAAATTTTAAAAAATATTTATTGAAATTTGAGTAGGATAATAATACTATGGAATTTATCACATTATTACTTTCTTTATCTTCAGAGAGTCAGGGCACTATGCTTGCCTGCTCTATTTAGAACTTTCATTAAATTCTCAATATTGCGTCTTACCGGAGCTTGGGCATAAATACAGTTTATATATCATATTTCCACCAACTGAGGATTTACCCAAATCTAACTCCCTTTATGTACCAAGATGGTTTTATTATTGTTGTCTTAACAAGTATGCAAAAACCTGTTCTTAATTAAATAATATGTAAAGAAATTCACATATGATCATATGAGGCTTTTAAGATATAATTTTAATGCCGAAATAAAGATTTATACAAATTTATGACGAAAAACGGAATAATAGTTATGGTATCTTAAGATGACATTCAGACCATTAGTGTAAAATAATAATCCAATCACAAAAATAAATGTACAATTATTAAATGGGTAAGCGTAATTTGTAGAAAATGCTACACTAGGGTATAAAAACAAGACCATGGTTATTCAAACAAAACGTATAGGCAAAATAATATGTATATGTAAACTAGACAATTGAATTTATATAAATTGCTCCGAGTTTTAACTTGTATATTCACTTATAAATAAACACGATTATTTACACATCCATTTACATTTCAATTATTTTGTCGATGAGAGTCGACAACCAAATTAAGCTGGGCTCAAATTTTCACATTTATGTTTTTTAATGGGATATTATTATTTTATTTTTTGTAAAGAAATAATTAAATAGTGTTTAAGAGTAAATGCACGTGTTATTATGTATAATAATCAAATCGCTATAGATATATTATAAGATTTCTCCTGGATCTCATTATCAATTCTAAACGCTGTCACACTTTTACATACAAATAAATATTGTATTTTGTTTCAAAACAATATTTTTAACACTTTACATCTTATTATTAAGCTTACAAAATTTACATGATGAACAATACTTTCTTTCGATGCCTACTTACCTACTGAATACGTATCGTATACGTATTCGAAGTCTATTCTGTTTATAGATATGACAACCTAATTATGGTAATTATTAATATAGATGTTATTTTATTATTATTACTTTTTTAGTTTCATTTGTGTTTGTACCGCATAGCTGGATAGATAGATTGAACCTAGTATCATGACACTCCGTTCTCCGCTTCCCACCTGACTTTAAAACTTTTCGTGTTGAGTGGCGGAGCTCAACGCCGCGCTTTGTCTTACCAGATTAGATTCGGCCTTACAGTCCAGACGCTGTCCCACCACGCCACAATGGCCTCAATTATTTCACTACTTTTAATTTATTTTTCGTAAACATATTTAATGTAGACACATTTATTTTTAATATATGTAAATGTAAACACTTTTTACACCAAAAAGATAAAACAATGTTCTTAACGTTTAAAACAATGATATATTTTTATAGTAAATATACACGACGACCTATTAATAAAATTTTGTAATTTTAAACATATAGATTTGGATATATTGGATAGTATGTAAAATAATACAATAAAATTAATACATTACTTTCAATTAGGCTGTCTCGATGCAGCAGCAGGTAACATTATAGACACTTAAATTGAGATGGTTAATCTGTTGGAATCATCGGTATACGCTGGATCGAGACATAATCTTCTTGCATTTTCCCCCAGATGCATTCTGCCTCGATGCTCTATCCCTCTCATTAGATTTTTCACAGTCAGTCTTGTTTCATTGCACAATCGAAGTACGCAGCAGTTTGTAAATTGTCAGTTGAATAAGGATTCCTGGATTTCAAGTTTGAATTCTGAATTCAGTAGGATTACTGAATTCCGAAATTCTATGGGATAGCTGATTACGTCATCCTGGTTTATATATGTGTCAACTGATAATGAAAAGAACCATCCCGGGGCTGGATGTCATTTTCCTTATCGTTGCAGATTTGTTGAAAATAAATGACATATTCGATGAAAAATAATTATGTCGCGATCAGAAATGTTAATGATCAAATCACCGGCCAAACTATTTAATGGATAAATTATATATCGGTAAATCATGTGGCCGAATTGTACGTATGCTAGGCTTAATATTTAATTTTCGAAAGCGTCCTGTTGTACAGGTGCGCGCCAGCTTGTATGGGAAAATAAAAAAAAAAATTTTCTACTATTTTCTGACATTTGAAACCTTTCTTAGACTTCTTAGACTTAGACTAAAATTAGCAAAATCGGCCCAGCCATTCTCACGTTTCAGTGGGAATAACAAATGTCATTTTTTTATAGACGTTTTCAAGTGTTCATGACACGTGATATTTAATAAATCGTTAAATGGCGCTGTGCAATCAACTTCATTGAGTTACATAAATAAAATATAGGTAACTAGAGTACTAAATAAATAATAATATTATTATTAAAATTGATTTGAAATTACCATTAGGAAACTGTTGTATTTTTAAATACCATAAAAAGCTGGGAAGTGGTAGTGAACACGTGTTTCTTGTTTGGATGGCTACAAATATATTTTAAAAGCTTGCTTAATTAAGCAGTACATAAAAAGCTCTATAAATAAAATGGTCGAATGCTTTTGACTGATAAAAGGCTTAAAATAGCAGTTTATAATTTAAAAGCTATAAAGTTTAGCGCGAAGAAATCTATGGGTAACACAAATTTCGTTCACGCGCATGCGTGAAGCGTTATCCAATGGTACGCAATAGGAGTTCTCCTCAGTAAACAAACCGAATTTGAAGGGAAAGCTCGTCTCGGTCGCTACATTGTTCTTTCCCGCGTATTTTCGCGAACTTTGATGGTAAAAATTCGTAATATCAGCACGACGCAGTACCGTACATGTGAACGGGCAAATTTGTAAGCCTTGAGTTATCATATTATCATAATAATTTTCATACAAAATAATTTATTTTAATCTTTTTTTTGTAATAAAAGAATACGAAACATATATAATAAATATAATGTACGTATTTTGAAAATAATAAACTACAAAAGTATATATATATAAATATATTTCTTCTTTGTTAAAGTGTGATAAGCATTATTGCTTCTAAAATTGGTTGTGGTTTAGCTCAACAAATAGAATTAATTCAGTAGCGACGTTATCATTTTTATGTGCTCTACGTACCTATAATTACACACGTAAACTAATTTACTTGCCACTAATAATATCGCTAATGTATATATTTTAATTAAATTAAACGCTTGTGCCATTTCGTGAATATTTCTTGTTTGTGTACTGTGTATGAATAGTTTTAAAATTTTAAATGCTAGCTATTTCTCTTTATTTAAATATACATACTTTACTAGTACAACAAAGTGATTAATTTATGATTTATATAAATCAAATGTCACGACTCTAAAATATTTTCATTTTATAGTAAATGTATTTTGTGCTATTTTTTTATATCATAAGATACTCGTATATTACTAAAAAAATACTTATATTTCTGGCTATAATATTTCTAGTTTGATTCATTAAAATGGCAATGAACTAGGATGTAATATCGTATTGTCATTCATTAGAACACTTTTCAGGTTAGGCGTAACGGTGAAATTTGTTATATTTTCATCATATAATTTCATTACATTTTTAAAATACGGCACCTCTTTTACTTTGTCTAATAATACTATCATATTCAGATGGAAACAGGAGGAATGGTACTAGACGATGTATACTTCCTGAACGATGTACCTTCATATCGAATTTTTCCAAAAATACTGATAGTCTCAATTATAGTATTCTATACTTTCTAGCATAAAAGCAAAAAAAAACATAATTTAATTAAGTTAAGATTGCGTAGAATGCATCTGGCTTAAAAGTCAATGAAATCTAAGATTTACGTAACAGTTTACCGTTATCTTAGATTTTTACGATTTTTTATCACTGAATATATTTTCAATAATACATAATCTGGTTTATAACCAACAGGTATATTATAAAAAATACATGAGCACATTTACTATCTCCATATTTACGTACTAGCCGCAATGACCGGAAAGCATACGCCATTTTATAAAATAAATACATGGCCAAAAAGTACTGGTATGTTTCCTTTTACAATGATGTGAAAACACGGGGAGTTTATTTTTTGTTGTTCCGGTTACCGAAACTCGCAAACGGCCTTTGATGTATGTACCTCATATCCGGTATAACGTGATAGTGCAGCCCGCACTGCTTCAATTTTAGAGAAAACACAGATTTAGAGACATTTAATGGAATACAAATTTATAAACCTAGCATATTTAAAAGTAAATGAACCTTTTGTTTTATTTATATAAACTAAAATTTTAAAAAAACATTCATGTCGGGTCGAATCTAACTTAAAAACTCACTTAAGATATAGATGTTTGTGCCAGTACGTGAAAAAAACAGAATTGAAAGATTTGCCATAGTTTAATATATCCAATTAGGATTATATTGATTACAAATAATTTAATATATTGGCATCTGACCAAATTAAGGTTAACCCATATGATAGAATAAAGCTTATTCTCGAATGCACATTTTATGAAGACATAGGATCTTATCTTGGCTTAAAGTCGGTTTTATATATTTCATCACATAAATTACTATTCTTTATAGTTTTTTACGTTCTGTAAGTAAATAAATTATAAATTCACTTAAACACAAATTTTAATTTCAAAGTCAAGTTCTGAACATTATAGCTTTTTTTATTTATCTATATGTTAAATTTGGCTAAAAAAAATATTTAAGAATGTTACATTAAAATTTTATATAATAGCTTATTTTGGAACAAGAATACAACAGCTCAGTATCTAGTAACAATACGTGAAAACAAATACATACTGTGGAAAAGTTTCATTTTGCTCAGCGTAATCCATCAGAGGCATGCAAAATATGAAAGAAAATCGATTTTCATCATAACTTTTTGTACTATGTAACATGTATAATCCATCTATGAGTACACGCTTTACTATACTCGAAACAAATATTTGCCTGCTAAAATGGTGGCATTTCGCTTCATTGGTGACAATTTCAGGCTCCAAATTTCAAAATCTCTTTTTTTCGATGATCTTAATAAAAATGTACAAAAATTTGTTTATCCAGAATTCTTAGACGCTGGAATAAAATATCTTAGCAAGAATGGTGCCAAGCATTTTCACCATAATTTCAGTATATACCGCATAATGCACTCGCTTTTGTATATTTTGCCACAGTAAGCGCTAGATAAATCCATATATAAACATTTTACAGACATTAATGAAATAGCATGGTAAATGGAAGATATTTTTTCATTAAGTAAGTAATGCTTGATAAAACACTGAGCTGTGACGAACGATTGTCGATATGAGTGATTAACACAACCTACGTGTTTGTATTTCGTATAATGTACTTGACCTAATTTTATTCGTACAACTTCTATTAAGAAATGGTGGAGGCTTGATAAAGCGATTGACGGATAAATTACGCCATTTTTAAAATTTAAAAGTTATTTAAGCATTTAAAATCTAGCCGAATCTCTCATGTTTTTTATATTTATCACAATATATAATCCATCCATCGTGGCACAGTGAGAACGTCGTACTGTACAGGATAGTTGTATGGTACGATCCCCATTCGGGAACGAGTATACTTATATATAAATTATTTTAATTTGTATATGCCTACTCTGGCAAGACAAAGCGCGACGTTGAGTTTCGTCACCTCAATTTGACACCCTGGTCGTGCTATGCGAAAAAAATAAAGCTGTACTCTATCGTTCTGTAACTGCAGTTTTTGCACTGGTAGAGAAACTAAATTTCTTATAAAAAAACGGCCATTTAATACATTTTGTTTTTGTTTAGAGCCTTTGCGTGTAATCGTAAACAACTTTTTTATTACTGCTTGAATAAATCGTTTACTATATTTGTGTTTCATAGAAGCTCTGGCAGACAAGGAATATATTTTTTCTTGATATATTTATTGTTTCTTTGAAACATAGATAACAATGTAATAAATTAATTAGTGAAACAGATACATCCCTTTTAAAATACTATAATATATTATTAATTTACCTTTAATTTATTTAGAGATTTCAAACATATCCCCCATACTTTTTATTGGAGCGGGCAGAGATATATGAAAAACAATAAAGTATATAATATACAAAAAGCCGCTATCGTATTAATTTACAAAATAACCAAATAAAGCAAAAACTTCTAAAGCGTAGTGACTCCGATACGCGCAAAACGAAAGTAGCAAAAAAAAATAAGGAAAATACTAAAATTCATTTATAGGGTATATTATAAACGAATGGGCTATTGTTGTTACAAGAATTCCGTCATATCCTTCTTCTTCACAATATATATTGTGAAGAGTTATCTACTATGAATATATCGTTTTAAATAAAACTCATTTTTCAATGAATCATTGATAACATACATTTTCCATTACCGAGATTCGTCCCCAATTGAGTTAACTTTGTGTATTCGAATGCAGTTTTTCCCGATAAATGTAACTCTGTTAGCAATTACAGAATGCCAAAGTTTGTTAATTTTCAATTGCAATTATAAAGTTTCACGTAGTTATTTAACATGGAATCATCTCGACATTCACATTTGTAATCTAAGTGAGATAATAATTATAATTATGTTTACCCATTAAATATTAGTACACTTTACATATTTAACAGACGGATGGCGTGATAGGTTCTTTCTTTATTGATCGCTGAAAATTTAGAAAGACTAAAACTTTTAAGTTTAAAAACAAAGTTTACTATTATAATATAATGTAAATGTTATGTAAGTTAAATAATAAGGTTGCCACGTCCTTAAAATATCGTATCGTATTTATTGAAACGGTGTTATTATTTTATAAATGGGATATATCTGCAATCCGCTCGGTTTTTGTTTAACGTGAAAGTATTAAGTGATAAACATGAAAGCCAATGCCGCGCTCTGTAAATATATCGTACGAGATATATACCGTACGCTATATGAACCTTAAGCTTCCTAAGTCCATTTTGTGTCTGTAGTTACTGTATTCTATATTATTATATTAAATTATAATTAAATTATCGAATGATAGGATGGACAGCTAAGTTTTATTAAAATTAAAAATGATATTAATAATTAGCTTTTGTTTAAAGGTGAAATTATCTCATTAATAATACAAATTATTGTTCCTTTTAGCCGTAATAGGTTTATTATTTATGTTTTAGCCGGTTATTAATATATGCGAAGGGAAATTAATACTACATTAGTTTTGAATTATATGCAACAGATTACACATAAATATTAATTTACTCTCAAATAATAAACATATTTAGTTAGTAGCAGGCTTTAACCTAGTTTTGCAGGTTATTAAAATTATAGGTACTCTCAATAATTGCTATATCGTTATATTTTACGTAATTAATATTGAAAAATATTTTTAATTTTTTATTTAGTATAATTAATTAACGGCATCTAGTTAGTAGGTAGTTGTTAATCGATTTTTACATTATCTTCTTACACAACTTCTGTGACATTCATATTAGTCAAGAAGATAAAAAAATTATGTTCTACACAATAACCAACATCTTAGTCGATAAAAATATTTTGCAACGTTTTATGCTTTTGATGGTATTTTATTAGACGGTCCATATGGCGTAGGTACCTATTTCTCTAGGGTTCCTAAGGGCCTAGTCAGGGTTGTAGGGCGAAACAAAAACTTAGAACAATATATTTATTGTACGATTATTATTAGTACAATGGTAATGGTATTATAAATGCAATAGTAAAAATAGTAAACACTAATAAAATTAAAGAAAAAATATTTAAAACAGTAAAATTTACATATATATTATTTTTATATTGCTTTTCAATAAATTTTTTATCGTTGAAGGTTTAATATCTACAGGCTTATTTAAATTGTGGACTACAGGCAGACTGCTTGCATACTACTGAAAAGTTCAATAAATACGCACGCAAAAACGTAAACAGAATGTAAAGTGTCCATAAAAATTGGTAGTGGTATATTTACGGTTAGTAAAATTTTAATCACAGAATCATCTAATTAAAAGCCGTCATAAAATAAAAACAGTAAATGTTAAATTGAAAATTAGTAATTTAAGCTGTTTTTCTATTGACTTGCGTCTATGAAAGCCCCTACATACGCGTGACTAAGCTAAATGACAAAGCCGTTGGTTTTGCCTCACCGGTTCGCTTCCACACGACGCGAACAATTGAATCCAACTTGTGCGATATATTTATAAATAGATATATTTATAAATACGACGTATTACGTAAACAAATACATTATTAAATACTAATTTAGCCAAAGAAGAATCAATTTAAAATTAATAAAAATCAATTTGTAACTTTTAATGGTAAAGAAGCCATCGACAACTAGATGAATTTGACTGTAACACGACAGATGAAAGAGGAACACGTCAAATGCCAGTTAGTAAAAAGGAAATAAGAAAATGACGCCCTACACTACATAAGTTGATCAGCAAGATGGGTATTTTTCGTTCACAATTTTTATATATGAAAGGATTAGCAAAATTTGTTCAGCGTTATTGACGTTTCGCGTTGACATACAATAATCTAAACTTACAACACTAAGAAACCACACACAATAACTTATATGTTGAAAATGGCGCTTTAGCAATAACTGTGTAGCGTGATAGGTTTTTATTGTTGATATATCATGATCAGCGGCCTCTTGGATCTTGAGAGAGGATCTTGAGATGTGGAACTATAAGAGACCATTTAAACTGCAAAAAGTAACGAAATGGGGTGCCATTATAGACTAAAGTTGTTCAGCATAATGGATATTTATCTAACTTATAACAATCTATAATCTGAAAGATCTAATATGAAACTATAAGAGACCAGCTACTTTATAATATACTTAATAAATGGAAACATGAGCCGAGTTACATGAAATGTTGAATAAAATGACGTCCTAAAAGTTTGTTCAGTGTAACAAGCATTTTATCTTATTTCATAATGCGGGCTGTACCTGCACATGGAGCTGAAGACCTAAATTCACGAAGACTACACAAATGTATCTGCTCGTAGCAACTACTTCTACTATATGATACGAGATCATTAGTGTGCAAACTTGGTAACTCTTATAAAATTATAAAATATATTAAAATTTCACGTGAGCCGTTAAATCTGGATTTCTGAAGATTTATATACTTATAACGGAACTACTTTAAGGACAACAAATAACAAGGGACTGCTCGTAATTATGCTGCTGAAGTTTTGATGTTATATGTCTTAAATATCTAATTTTCATTGTGATGCATAGAAAAATATTATAACTTACAATTTCCTTACGTAGATATTCTATAAACTTACAAAATATTATATCTACAAAAATACTGAAAATTAAGGGAAAAGAGCAACTGTTACTACTTATTGCAAATTATCTTAATTAAGTCATATTAAGTGAACTTTGAATGATATGTAAGTAAAATATAATTTAAACAAACACATGGATAAAGAAGAAAAGTAATACCAATCGAGACACGACGAGAATTATTACGTTTGTTTTTTTTTTCATTCTCGCTAGAGCAAAGTTATTAATTAAATTATACCGGTTTGTAGGTTTTAAACAAGGATTAAAAGATATTAAAGAATGGCAAGAAAGACAAAAAAAAACCAGTTACATTCAAACAATATACGCAATCGT
This sequence comes from Podotricha telesiphe, assembly GCA_038994665.1. Taxonomy (NCBI): domain Eukaryota; kingdom Metazoa; phylum Arthropoda; class Insecta; order Lepidoptera; family Nymphalidae; genus Podotricha; species Podotricha telesiphe. Next base: position 96,132 of record JAOYRR010000010.1, on the reverse strand, counting down.
GCCCACGAAGGCACTGTGAGGTCGAATATGCAAAAGACTACGCGACGTAGTACATAGGAAATAAAAGGCCATCGCGATAGCAACCTGAAATAAATGCACATTATTCTTTCGACGAAAATATTGCCTGGTAACGGACAAATGTGAGCTTTTTTTAACATTACTTGTTTAGGAACGTTACGAAATGCTTGTGCCTGAAAATTAGTGTATGGAAATTGTAAAAACAGCATCTGGAATTTGTAACTCCCAAAAAGGCAAGCCTTTGAACTCATTCTCCGACCGTGGCTCAGAATCATACAGTGGAAGTGCATATAGCTATTAAGCATCTTTTTCTGCAGGCATTTGAAATTAATATTATTTTTTAGATATGCCATTATTTAGCGATAGCCAGAGCAAATGTGGCATCAAGCCCTATATACTTTTACTGACATTAAACTTCGCATGATCTCCGCAGTTTTCTTCCTGCTGATTTTTTTAACTACCTCCAATATCATTGACACTCTAACTTTAACTGTGCTCCCCCATATCTCAAAGTATTATCATTCTTTCATCACTCAGTCTGTTAATTATAATGTAGTAATTGAGTAAATTATTAAAAAACAATCCATGTATATATTTTTTATTGCAGAACTATATATTGCTATTGTTAAACATTTTATTTGTATAAGAATAATCAATATCAACTGTTAAAACATGTGAGTTTTATTAAGCAACACAATTTACATTGACTAAACAAGTATATCCACATCTATGTGTACAAGGTCGATCTTGCCTTAATATTATTGACGTTTGGCTATAACCATATATTCAATAATGTGATAGTGAAAAATATCGTTTTAATGTATTATCTATACTCGGAATCCATTTACTTATCTTTAATGAAATCATGAATTATTTCCTTTACTAACACATAATGTTGGATTCTAGGGTTTGCAGTCAATAGCTTATGTTCAGAATGCATATGTAATATCTGTTTTAACGCCCTTGGTACACGCAACATCCCGAGGTCTTTTTATTCCATAATTCTCCAATATTATAGTATCAGGTATATTTCATATACTCAAACTGAAAAACGCATATAAAATTATTGTCCAATGGGCAATAATGAAGCATACACTTGGATGAATATGAAATATGACATAATCAAAATGTATATGGTGAAGATATGCAATAAAATATGCATTACACATAAATAATAACGCATATTTTACACATCACCGGGTAAAATGTGAACCAATGTGAAAAAAAGGCCGAAAATCTCATGCTTTTGTAATCTGGCCATATACATTTTTTTAAATGTGTGTAGTTTTCATTTCGTTTTTTATTATTAAGCGACAAACATGTTTGGAAAAAATACTAGCAAATACTTTGACGTTATGCAATATTTTGACAGTATGTGTTTCTAGTATTGATATAGTAGATATCAAAGGCTTTATTAAAGTTATTGCTATTTTATAAATATAATAAAAAATATACAAATCAAAGGTTTAACGTTTGTTTTTCAATTATTTTTTCAAGCAAAATGTTTTTTAATTTCCTAAGTGTGTGAATAACATTGTACAAATGGTTAAAATAATCAACGGCTCATAGAATAAATATATTATGACACTTAGCAACTTAAATAACATTGATATGTATTTATTACTTGTTCAGAAGTTGGACCACATATTTTTTTTCTTTAAGTTGCAAAGTTATATAAACAAAATTGCAAAGTTATATAAACTACTTGAAATAAATAATATATTTTTTCTTTCTGTTCCTAGGTTTGTTTATCTACCCATATCTTGTTTGTTACCAACTTCAAAATATGTTAGGTTTTAGATTACTTTAATTTCAAATATTATAATTGTATTAGTAAAAAATTTAAGAAAAATATTCTAGCATTGCGAAGTATAAATATTTTTTACCAGTCTACGAACAGGCTTCAACTTCACACGTAATCACATTTGTCTTCTATGAAGGCTGAGGCCGCTGCAAGCTACTATACTAAGGTGATTAAATAAAAGTGCACTTACTGTTAAACCTGATTTTTCAATTAGGGTCGTGCAATGTTTTATTTCTTTTTTAAAATAAAAGAGATACAGTTCATTTTGATTTAGGTGTTCAGCTATTTTATAACATATAGGCATTACTAGTATTTGCAATGTTGATTAGCGTTATTGAAGTACGTGATAACGGGAGTGGCTGGGAGTACCTCAACTTGGTAAAACGTAGTATATATTTGGTCTCAATTATTCGATGACAACAGGTGGTAAACAGAAATAATATGGTTATGGTCCAGAGTCCACGCAAATTTAGTTGATGTTAGCAACAAGCCTCACTAAAAATGTATTTAGGCAATATATCTTTAGTTGTCCTATATGTATAGCTATATTTTATATCATTTTAAAATGCCTAAAATGTTAACTAGTTTATGCTAAATAATATCTACTATTATTTAAACCATATTATCTAAAAGCGTTTGTAACCGCGATTTTCACTTAGTTAAAAAGCATGTACAACTAACCACTCAAACGTATATAGACTTGTATCACATACTCGTATACATAGGTTAAATATATTTATTTTAAGTATCATCCAAACAGGTCACCATGACCACCATATTTTGCCCAAACTATAAAATTGTACCAAGTCTGTCATGAAAATTATACCCATTCATATAAAACTCCTCTACAATGTAAACAAAGCAGTCTTGTTACATCTCTATGGAGACGACTCATTGCGATAAAAGATTTTAAACTTCAAAATTTGATTGGAAAAATTTATATAATTTATAACATTAAAAATTCAAAAAAGTTCCAATTTTTTTTTATGTAAACATACATAGATATAATCGATCTCATTAAAACATAATTGTGAAATGAGAGCGAAGTTCAATATTATGATATATGCTAAGGTTGTTGACTTCAACGACAAAAGAAGGGTTATCAAAATCGGTGCCAAGTTCAATGGTCCTACAATTTGTATATCATCATCATCATCATCAGCCGGAAGACGTCCACTGCTGGACATAGGCCTCCCCAATAGAACGCCATTTTAACCAATCATTGGCCTCCTTCATCCAGCGGTTTCCCGCAACTTTGACCAGGTGGCCCGTGGGGGCCCGTTCCACACTTCGCCTTCCGGTTCGTGGTCGCCAATCGAGAACCTATGCTCCCCATCGGTTATCGGTTCTATTAGCGATGTAAAGGTGGGAGTCAGAAACGGTGATGGGCTGAGAGTGGGGCTATTTGCATATGTGCAGCGTGATGCCAGGGGACAACGATTGGCTGACTTCATGGCGAAGGAGGGACTCTTTATGATGAACTTCTTCTACAAGAAGCGTCTGTCCAGGAAGTGGACGTGGATGAGCCCCGACGGTTACACTAAAAGTGAGATAGACTTCATCATGACGACTTAACGGCACACTTGGCGCACATTTGATTTATGAGTCAAGAATCAAAGTTAATTATAGCTTATATTTTTTAGAGGCCTAATAGCTATAAACAATTAAAAAACATCAAAAAGCTTTTTTTGCCTTATGGTTTCTTTCACTCATGACAGAACGGAGCGAAATGAGACTTCAGTCCTCATTTGATATGTCAAAGTATGGTCGATGGCGAATATGTCGTATAAAACGGGCACTGCATTGAACATCAGACCAAAACTATCCTATACGAAGCTCAATAAAGATCGGAGTTATTACAATGTCAAAATTCAATAATTTCTTCCAGTACCTTTTGCGTTCTTGACGTCATGTTGTTTTCCGGAAAACATTTCTACTTAATATTGGTTGGTTGCTTAGTATTACTTGTGTTTTTAGCATCGTTTATTATATTTATCCAAAAATATTTGACTCATTTAATATATTTTTTAAGTCATCTAATAAAAATCAATGAACTTAGTAATGTAATGTATGCAATAACTTTGCTTAGTAGTGCCCCTTAAACTTTTCACAGTTATAATTTATATTTATTAGGTAAAAACATTCGAAAAGAGTTGTCAGCGTTAACCAGCTGTTGTAGTTTTTTTTGAAGTGTTCTGGATCTCCAAATTTCGTCGTCTTCAGAAAAACTAATCACTATTTCTAAGACATTATATTTGCATTATACATTATAGTTGCGTTGCTAGAGTTTCTTTTTGTTATGTTATCAGAATGTGCTCAACATCTTGACTATCTTTTCCTAGGGCGATTCTGTATTCAGACTTTCAAAATTATAGCCTATAATTTACAGAGTACTAATAGCTATAAAGAAAAAGAACATCAAAAACTATTTTTGGCATTTTGCATATGATTATTCGGGTCATAACAATTAAAAATTCGCTACGCACTATTCACTTGGTTATTGTTTCAAATTTTAGAGTAAATATATACGATTTCATCAAGAATTTATATAACGACCCCCAGGAGGTCTAGAAGAGCCCTCTCTAGGAGTCCACCTATAGTATGTAGTTCCATAGACTAGAATAGTCCGTTTTTAACATTTTTTAAAGTGTTATTCGCAAAATTAGGAAATTGAAAAATTACATATTTAGCTAACTTATAAAAACTGAACGCAGCGTTTAATAGTTATAATGTTACGTTCTTTAACTATTTTAACAATTATTGAGAATCAATGACCACAATGATGACGTTATCTTTACAAGTGGCTGATATATTCGTTATACGAGTGAGTTTAGAAAAAATATTAAACAGAGAAAATGAATTAAATAAATTAAGAAGGCAGAGACTGTATGGAATTACTTATAATATATCAACATTAAAGTCTCCGCACATAACTATAGGTTTACCTTTTGAACATATATTACTAAGTACTTCTTCATTATGTACATTATATGCAGTTTTTAATGTGTATTATGTTATGAAAAATAATATTCCTGTTCTTTGGCTCCTAGGCCTTGTATTATTCATGTACAATGTTAAATTGATACGGCCTAGTCGTTGTTATATAGATCATACGAATATTGAATATCATTCGAGTACATGTTCCGTATACTGTGGTTAGCCAAGTTTCTAGCGCCAGTAGCTATATTTCTAACCAGTGTCAGTGTCAGTGTCTATAACCAGACTATTGTTGAATATAAAATTAAATTAGAATTTAAGGCTAATAACTTTACATGAAAGTAACGTGGTCCTTTAAGCTCTATCAGGCAACGACAATCTCGGTACTTTCTGAAAACATGTGAAGTTAAAAAATTTTTTCTTTCAGTTAGTTCTCATTTCTTGCAGACATTTTACTCCAAATGAATAAATTAAACAATTAACAACTCTTGTATTTTTTTTATAAATTAATTGGCACGTTAAAGTAATGGTAAAATATAATTTTATATACAATATAAAGTTCGCATTCCACCATATTTAAGTGACACCAAACGTGAGAGTTTATGCAGCTGGCGTATAAGGTCGACTCGATGTCGTCTACTGTCTTGTAAACTAACTTTCATACTACAAAATGTTCAACCAATGTCCGACTGTAACTATTTGGTTTAATACATTTTGGAAAGCTCAAATACATTATCATGCTAGTCTTAAGAATAAAATAACCTGAGAATTTGGTGTCTCTGGACGTTCGTTACTCAAACAAGTACAAGGTACAAGAATTTGGGTGACACTTTACTATATATTACATAAGTAATTTATCTCATGAATTTACACCAGTGCATAAATCTAAGAAAATTCCTTAGTAGAAATTGCTTGACGCCTGTTATTATCAATGTGTGGCTCCGGACCCTGTTAAGAAGTTTATGTAGAGAAACACGCAAGCAGAAGCTACTAGAACTTTACATTGCACTGTATACATAAACTAACTGTTCGATCAAGTCGATCAAACTTATGTTATAGGGAAATTCAATATTAACATCAAGAACAGATAAGATAGCCGACAGGTACATAGTAGTACCTAGTAGTAACTAAGTTGATTTTGTTTCAATATGTTATCATCATATCGGGCTCACATAAATGTAGCCGTATAAAATTTAGATATTTGCATACTTTAAAAATATTTTATATTGTTTTAAAAGTTTATAATTTTTAACTCGTCATTTTTTACGTGAGTTAAGTTTAAGTTACTTCTTTTATTAAAATGACTTAACTAAAATAGTTGCACAGGCCGTTCTTAGTTTAAGTTTATTATAATTTTTTTTGTTTGCCTTATACCGTTTATAGTTTCAATATTTGCTTAATTGACCCAAAAGAATGATTCTTTATTGTAAATTTGTGCACGCTAATCTCAGAAACGGCTTATCCTGAAAATGCTATTTTGACTATTGTATTTTATTAAACTTGTCTTAACATTTAGTTTTTATTTTATTTCAATCCATGTATTAAAAAAGGTACAAGAATTTAAATATATGGCTGAAACTTATGGTTATTACTATGTAGTTTACGCAGTCGAAGCCTCGAGCGGGTCGCTAGTATAGAAATCATCATTTAATTTTAATAACAATATTTAAATCCTATTATGGTCTAAATATTATGCAAGATTGGTTTTATGACTTGTAATCATTACCTATAAAAAAATAAAATTATATTTCAAGTAGAGACATATGCATAAGCTTGCCTTCTTTTTAATACTAATTGAAATAAATTTATAAAAACATGAATTGGTTAGTAAAATGTTATATTTATGTTATGTATTTATGTATGTAGTCAGTACATGAGACTTTTATTTTCTCAATTACTCCAAAACACTATCGAAATATTCATCAATAAATTGCCTTTGTGTCTCGCAAGCACACCGCCCTGAAGTTTCGATTAAGGAAATAGACAGGTGGAAGCGAATGAAACTTTAATTTACCATTTTAATCTAATATCAAATTGAATTTAGGAAGTAATAATCCTAAAGATGTAATTTACTCTACATATTTAATTAAATTTATAATATGTGATTATCATATATATTAATTATTAAAAAGTATATAACATTTAATATTGCTTCTATTCAATTTTATAAAATTAAAATTACGTTATAACGTGAGTAAAGACGCTCAGCTTGGGTGGTTAAGTACAAAACTAGTTTGACCAATTTTCTGTTCATTTGATGATGAATTTGTTCTTAGTATTTTATAATCTATTTGCTTGTTATGTATCTAATGACGTATTTGTATACATAAATTTAATATTTTCACACTGAGCATTTTAATATTTTTATGTAGTTTACTTAATAATTAAATAATACTTGGCTCAGCTTTGTATATAAAGAATCATTAGCCCAAAGCCACAGACGCTTGCAATAGATTAAGGTCTTGCAATTTCTCTAAGAGTAAACATCAAAGAGAGTGCAATTTCAAATAAAGGACAAATCTGAAAATAGAACATAGAATATTGAGTCTTATTAAAGGAATGGCGTTCAATCGAAATTTCATTTACTAGTGATGGAGTAAAGGGAACAAATGCAACAGCAAATATACTTTTTTTCACATGTTCATCCACTTCTTCGTGCAATGGAGCAAATTAAATTTGTCGCCTTTTTATTTTTAAATTAGTACTGCAGTCTGTCACTTCATTTACGTGGACGTAAATATCATTAATTGTCATCCAGGCAGCTTTACTCTAGATTCAAATCGGACTAGGAAATAATTGTTAATTTTGTTTAATTTTAGATATTATTATAATTTTCAAGACTATCAATATCCTGATCAAGGCAAGTCAGTCACGATAAACTTTTCAAAAATGAATTTACCATATAAACATTTATACATATATACCGTATGATCAATATATACCGTATGATAAAAGCTATATTGTAAAATCTTTTTAAGTATCACTAATTTATATTTAGAAAGTTTTAAACTCAAGAAATTGTCTCACATTTATGACACCATTACACTTAAGAAATGAATTGCTAAACTAAAATTACTTTAATAATTAAGTTGGTAACTATATATCATTTGAAAGAGGAGCGATTTATTATGCAAACGATTGGCCATATTTCAGGCAATTTCTCGATGATTACGAACGGTACATTACGTATGCAATAAGTTTTTCAGTTGCTTTACTGTCATTAGCTAGTAACATATTCATAATCTAATTACGTAAGTTCTGAATATTAATTTATAAATGAATATCGATTTCTCGATCTACTTTATTATATACTCTGTAGCGTAGACTATTACAAATATTACAAATTAGTTTTCTGACATCCGAAATCGTATACCGTGAATTTCATAGTTAACAACAGAAAGCACTGTTATAGATGTTTACTCACTCCCCTGAATTTAATACAACTTCGTGAAACGTATTCTGTTGAAGCAGGCAGGAGTTTTGGACGCCAATTTAGTGCAAGTTATTGCACTGTTACACAGCGACCTTTAGCAGTTTTAGAACAAATAATTACAAGCGATTTCTAAACCAAAAGTTGCTGAATTGCTGAATATTGCGATAAAAATTACGCAGTTTAGCATTAACAACAACAAAAGTTAAAATATAATTTGACATTTTAGTTAAACTATATTCTACATAACTTATTTTGTCTTTAGCTTGCACTATATTTGAACGATTACACAATTTCTGTCTATAACTACTTTACTACAGCGAATATGAAGTTAATTAAGGACATTGCCAATGGAAAACGTCCAAAAACGCATCAATTACTTCTTATAAATCAGAAAAAAAGTACTAGTATCCTTTTGTATTTATCATAACTGATCTCTGCGGCGCCATCCAGTCTCGTCGGAATGGCGACTACTCAACGCTGTTTGCTAAAGGACTGTATGAGTTAGTCCTTTAAAAATAAAATTCATGTTTGACAAAATAAAATATAGGACGACTTCTTATTGCATTTATTTTGGAAACGAAGAGCTCTTTAAGAGGAAAACGTTTAATCCACATAGAACAAAAGGAATTACGGTCGTTTCGAGACTTATTATTTTATTTATCAAATTAACAATGTTTTTGAAGCTTTTTAAAATAGTAGTATTTTTTATTAAAATATATTATGACATTATGTTACCTTACAATCTTATAGGAGTGCTTATACCTAGGAGAGAGAGTTTATAACACTGCAGACACTTGGCTCATACCCTTTGTTTTTTTGTACTATATATACTTATTGTTTTTTAATCGTTAACTTACATTAATATAGCTGAACTGTAGCTTGGTGATGCTTTAGCTTGGTGGAGCTTTTTTTTTTACTTATATTTACAGTAACATGCTTACTAATAAATATGTGGTTACTTTTTGTTTTTTTTATACAATTGGTATTCTATTCGGTGTCCACATATCAATTTTATAATTGCTATCAATTATAACATATATTTTAGTATATATTATAGTGTTGAGATAATTTTACTAATTTTACATATACTGCGCGTTAGGTAGCAAAACGAAAACTATATTTCATCCAAACAAATATTGTTTCGGGTTGGACATTTAACCTAAGTGTATAGTTAAAAAGATCCAAACTACCTCGCCATGGTATCTATAGATTATTTTTGAATACATGAAAATAGTATACATAATTGTTACTGTAATTTTCTGTAAGTTAGTTCACCATGATATTAATGATGATTTGATAAAATACTAATTATTATATGAGTATTATAAATGAAAATACGGAATCGCTTTTTTTATTACTTTTACATCTTTATAATATTATATTGACCAAATATTACCAATAAGCAAAAATTACCAATCAACAATATTACTCCCAGTTATATGAATTATAAAACAGAAAATTATTGCCCTGTGAAAAATTAAATGGAAAACTTAATTAGTAATCAGGTAAAGGAATAAACTCATCGGAAATGTTCAAGTATAATGATAATACAATCATTGAGATCATCGCTGTTTCACTGCAAACAACCTACTTCTATTGAACTAGCGACCCACTCGCGGCTTCGCCCGCGTGAACTATAGCTGTTAGACATTTTTAGCTGCAGTGGATATTTAATTTTTATATTTTGACAGAGAGTACGCATCGCGCTGAATTGTGTTAAGGCGGCTTTTATTTATTTCTTATAGTTTAGCTGGTATGTTATGATTTGAAGTCAGGTGTTCTGCTCAGGGTTAAAAGCTATACAACAAAAAACTATTTATCCAACCAAGTACGAAATTAAATCTTGGACCAAAAATTAGAATAATAAAGTTGGTAATTTTCTTGTCTCCTCAAACACTCTAGACGATTGTAATATTTTTGCACTATAAGGCTTTTCTCTCTTTCCGAGACGATCGAATTCGTGACGTTGTTAATTGAAGGCCAAAATTCAACCCCCAATTTTGTTACCAGGGAGAAAAACTTAAAACAATATAAATATAACCACAAGAATTAGCTGCGTGTTTACAATCCCTACTGCGACACAAAGACCGCAAAGTTTGATCATTTTTATTTGTAAACGAAAACTGCCCTCCACACTGGACGACTTTTTTATAATCAAGCTTGTCTATCATGTTTCTTACACAGATTTTCCAGATCTGTAATTGTTTACGACAACGGAAAACGCCTGTCACGTTGAACAGCTTTTGTTACGGCGGCATTTGCTGTTTTATAATAGTTTAGCTAGACTATCATAAAGACATATTTAGAAAACGTATAAAATTTGAACGCAGCAGGATTTGAACCCGCGCCTCTTGAAAACCGTCTTCGCTGCCCTGGACCACAAGCCATGTTCTACATCCAGCTACGTTGAAATTTTATACGCTTATTACAAACTTATTTTTGTTCGTTAGCATCTCTGTAGTAGATTTTTGCTGAATTTGTTACCCAAAGATTATTCTACGAAATTGAATTGTCTATAAGAGAGAATGCTATTTATTAAATATATATTTTGTTAAAAATTTTTAAAGTGTTATTCCTACACTAAGGAAATTAAAAAAGACATATTTAGAAAACGTATAAAAAAAACACTAGGTTCTCGTACTACTATCGCAATCGCAATATGCGAAAAAGCGTGCGAAAATACGTGAAGCTGTTATAATATAATATTTTGCATACCAGGATGGTTCTTAAAGAGTTATTAATAGTATTTACTGTTAACATTAAGTATTGGTTTTTGGTTGGGTTTTGATAAAAATAAATATTTTCAAACACAAAAATGTAGAAATATTACAAATATTATTATATAATTAATAGTAACAGATTACTAAAAATTGTTTAAATAAGATAAAAATAAAACGTAAAAATAAAAAAATATATAATATAAATAAATATGTTTGTATAACATAATAAAGGGTATATATATACACTTTATTATGTAATTAAATTATGTATTAAATAAAAAAAATGTATGTAAATTTAGTGTGTACAAACGTACTCCAGAACCATAGGGCCGCACGAATTATACTTGTGCATTATAAGAAAAGTGACCTAGATATGTATTTCATTCGATGTTGATGTTTAAATAACTTTCCTTTTCGTTCGATGATTTTTCAAGTCTTTTTATACTAACTTTTATATTACTGAAAGTTTTAATAAGATGACTCCGAAACTCCCACATGAGTAAATAATAATTTGTATAACGTCGACAGTTACGTCTGTTTATATGATTTTCTATTACAGTATGTATTATGAAGCATTAATTTTATGTAATCACTTGTAGTTATAAAAAAATATTGTATTGAAAGAAAAAAAACCACACAAATTTATTATTTGTTAGGTACTATATATTTGTTGCATTATATTTTATATATGTTTAATCAGATTTCATAATGATTTAAATATTAGTACAAAATAACTTCACTAAAATGAGTATACGTTCAAAATTATAGTCACTCATACACTTCATATATTATATTCGCAAAATAAAATTAAGTTTGGTGGTGGTAATTAAAACTACTATATCATGTAGTAACGTCAACTTTTAATTGGAATAATATTTTAGGAGAGGAGGAAAAAACGATACTCTGGTGTGATTACAAAAAGTGCGTCGGTCATCAGTCATCAGGCAATGTCCTCTAAGGCAGTAGAGATCTAAATAACACGTTCCTAAATTTTCAAATGACACATACACAAAACTGTCACAACATTAAAGGTTATAAAAAATTAAATATTATATTAAAAATTCTATGTTCTATTCTACAATACACCTGCTACGAACTCTACCTAGCTTCGCTCCACACAAATATTTTCACAAAGAAAGAATGCAGATGCTACTTGTAATAAAATTTCCATACAAATAATACTGTTATTGCAAATATTATAAAAATATTGTTCCTTGTAAATAAGACGAAGTTGCCACATCAAATTATTGGAAATTTACACATACAAACGTCGATGAATCACGAACGCGACGACGAAGACCCATTAATGTAGGATTGAGGAAGTAAAGAAAGCATTTCACTTCAAGTACCATTTCAATTCATAATATAAACATATGTACTCGTATGTGCTATGATCATTAACTTTTATTATTTTTTGAACAAATGTTGACTTTATCTTAAGAAAGAAACAATACTTTATGTTATTAATATTATTGACAATCTATTTCCAATTTTATCTTCCAAATAGTTATTTCCCGTTCCTGTAATAATTTCAGGTATCGTTCTTACTGGCATCGCCCAAGGCGATTTTCAACTTTACTAGTTTCGGTTGCGCGTTGTGTGCCAGTCACTCAATTAGTAACGTTATATGTATTTATAACAGCACCGACAAATACTCCTTTTGCTTTCTGAATAGCAGGTCATCTTTATAGCTCTTCAGATAAAAATTTGTGAAAACTTATTTTGAAGTGACTGAATATTGTAACGATATGTACCTTTCTACATATTTAATAAACATAGTTTAAATTCGATATACTTATTTAAAATATGTAAAACAATTGAATATAATAACATCGTTTAATACAGTAAAATAACAGTAAAATTCCTTATTTGTATAGACCCAAGTAAGTATTTTAAGCGAGAAAACTTATTAAGCGGGAAACCAAAAATCTAACGTTTTATAAAGTATTTTCTTATAAATTCATTCATTACACATTACAAATAATAATATAATGCGAAAATTTTTGCATTGGTATATAATATAAATTACATTTTATCACTTATTTTTATTACTATTTGTAATAAGGTTACTTAAAATACCATTTGTTTATTTATTTGAATATAATTCAATATTAAAATTACTTTTTTGCTGCGATAGTTGCTGAACATGTCAAAATAACAAAATAAGAATGCTCTTTTTGTTCCACATTTAGTGTCCCTTTTTGTGAATTAATAATTTTCAATTGATTAAATTTCCAATTTATTTAATTTTGTTTCTCTTAGAATTATTTATTGAAATAAAACAAAATACGCTTCGTAATTTGCTTACGACTAACTTCCAATGACCAACAGGGCGCTAGAACATTCAATATTTCCAGACCACCTAGGAAATACATTAAGTGAGTATGAGTCGCAATAACTTATATTATATAGCACCGCATATAAAATATGGAGAATATTGGCCTGATCTTATACGAATGAAATTCTAATACGACAATATGTATACGGGCGACTAATATGGTGAATCTATGTGGAAGAGATGCACTGTGTCACCCGACTGTCTATATTCAGTGAGATTATAGTATACTAATAACTAAAGGTAATGACACAACCCAATGTTACCATTAACCACCATAACGGTGTTAGTTTGCTGTGTCATGTCTGAAGCTATATATGATGAATACTATGTTATTGTATCTCGAAATAGTAGTAGTATAATATTAGTATCCGGCTATCTGCCTATCGCCTTGTTTAGTGGCAGATGCCATAACAAGACGCTGAAGTGTTCGGCGAATCTGTTGCTGATTTAATTGATGTTAAATGGCTTGTTGGCTTTCCAAACGACTGCTTCGTATGCATTGTGTGTTTGAATAATGTAATCGACCATGCGATATGCGCATCATCGATTTATATAGATCATACAAATCAGTAACAAGTAACCCTTGAGAAAAATCACACACAATATTTATAAAAAATTAAATGGACGTCTAAATATTCCGTTAACTGTTCCATTGCATCCTAGACAGTTCATGACTATGATTAATTATTTTTTTCTCTACTTATGTTTATCTACAATGGATAATTTATAGCTGGGAGATGGATAGCATGGCATCAGAGCTTTCCCCCGGACCATGTCTAGGTGATTTTAACTAAAAGTTTATGATTATTAAAATTATTGTAAAACTGGTGACAACTTGGTAATTAATACAAAAGTGAGCTTTCTGGTGGCTTATTATATGAATTTAATATATTATAGAATAAACAGCTTTCTCTTAATGTTATGACCATAGTAACACACTCTACTCTACTCTGTTCTTTATCTGGTAAATCAAAATATACTTTATTAAAAGGAAAGGAAAGGAAGGCAATTACAAGTACATAATATATAGTAAGGCAAAAAATAGTTTGGTGTAATATAATTCGATTAATATATATGTTTATTTCCTTACATGAATTTTTTTCAACTTGGAAATAATTTGTGGAATTTTATTATACACATGACGAAGTTTTTTTTTTAAATTTCTGTATCCAGTTACGGCAATACGATACAGCTCTAGGGTTAATTTCTTTAAAAAATGCCAATAGGTATAGCAATATTACTAGCTAATATATGTTCAATATTAAGTTGTATATTTTCTTTCTACTTACTTTTTTTTATTTGTCACTTACACATATCTTCAATAACTAATACCTACCAATATATATAAATAAAAAAATACAACAATCAAAACTTATAAAAAGTTATTTTAAAAAAATTAAGTTAAAAGTGAAAAATGTGACAATAAAATATTTTTTTAAATTTTAAGTGTAAAAGCGGCCCTAATTTTAGAAAAACATGATTTCAAGTGAATATTCGTGTAAGTTTAGATAATATTGAATCTATTTTTGTGGTAAATCATTTGTGTCAAAGAAATATGAAGTGACCTCGTGTAATGATGTGAAGTTATGAGAATATTATACAAGGAGTGTGGGAGCAGCCTACGGCATCATGCAGATGATATTAGTAGCCGGAGGGTGAGTATAACAAAGTTACAAACTAAGAGCAACGCTTTTTTGAAGGAAATGAAGACTTAATCATTTTTAAATTTTATATTGATACTATACTGCTATAATATTATTAAAAAATCTCTTCTATTACAGCAATATTTATGTGTTCTATTTTGTATATAAAATAGATATAAATATATATCAATTTATTAATATATTATAGCAAATAATAGCTATATGTACAACTATTTAAGATGTAATTAATTTCATAATGAATGGGGTAAGCGTCTTATTGATGTTGGTTGATGATTCGATCCACACTCGGTTGAATGATTATATCTTAATTATTTTCATAATTTGTAGATAATAAAATATTCCTTAAGGAATAACCTAGTCAGATAAAATATATTCACACTTTTGAATAATAGAAAGAAGTAGCCGTAATTAATAGAGTTTGCATCAGAACATGCAAGCAACATCATTATAGATTCTGTAGAGAACGCAATCATAAAGTATCTCTGCTGTATTATATTAATATATCGTACCAAGGGACGGTGTTCGTGTTATAGACGTCACAACGAATCTAAGCGAAATTAGAATATTAACAATAGTACATGACAAACTTTTATTGCAAAATATTGACGTTCTAGGATCGTTCTATCTATAAGATATTATAGAAAGTATATTTTTAATTTTATGCTATTTTTACTATACTGTTTTACTGTATCTTATTCGTAATTTGATTTTTGCTATAAATTTGGCCATAACTAACTAATACCTAATGAGTAATATGTAAATATTTTAACTTGAACGTTACCTATGACATTTTAATAATGGTATAGGTTTCAATGATAGATTTTAAAGATAAATGCATTCTGCAATTAAAATTAGTCTTAAATTAAATTGGATCCGCTGAAAGTATTATTACGTTATGAAGAATTTCAACTAACAAAAGAGCTCGAGAGTTCTTTACAATTACAATAGTTTTCTTAGTTACTCAATAGATAAATTATATTAGCTTTCATTAATCTAGTATCTAATGATTAAAACTTTTGTAATTCGTATTTTATTCATCAATTTATCTATAAAAATTTTTTACCTCAATATTATTCTTTTCTCTTCTTTGTTTTTTTACGCATTTTTTTATATTATAAATTCAACTAGAACCAATTTTGCATTAAATGTAACTGAAACCGTGAACCACGTCGCTCACTAAACACAAATAATTGATTATATTGTCAAGTAACGTTAATTCTGAGTCGTGGACTTAATAGCTTCCTACAATTTAAATCAAATATTCTATTTCAATTGTTTAATTACATCGTAAGATATTTATTATTTTTGTAAATTAAAACTAAAATATATACTAATATTTACTTAATAATAGTAAAATATACTACATAATAAAAATAATTAAAGTGGAGAAAATTAGAAGAAAATATGAAAGATAAAAACGCCGCTATGTAAATGAAAGTCCAACTCCCACTTGACGCTATTAAAATTTTAAATATCAATATGTAATTTAACTGTCTATTGTTTTTGTATTAACATATATTGTGTATAAGTGGAAATATTTGAGAATGGTATGGTTCGAAACTTGCCAAATGCCATTGACATTTGGCACCATGTGCTCAAAATAGGCAGAGTATCTCCCAGATGTGCATTATTTACTATGCTAGTGTTTTAATAAAATGGTAATATTAAATGCATCGTATTAATACAATTTTTTAATATATTCCCCTTGTGACACAGGCTTTTGATGATCAAGCGTTTTTAATTAGGAAATTATGCATATAAGATGAATATTTGCTTTTGTGGAGTTAACAAGTTTATTGAACATCGTTGTTCCGTCCATTTTATACCGTAGATATTGCTACTAACCGTACCATCTGCTATCTTACATGTGATATAATCCATAATATATTGAAGGACGAGACGGAGCTAATTTTTCACAAACTTATTGCTTTCTACCAAGCTAAAACTTCTTGATGGTGTTTTAATAAGTAGTAGCTACCTACAATATCGGAGATGTACACTTAAAACTTAATAACAAATATTGATATTGAATTACAATATTATAACCGAATATTGATAACTCTTCTATTTTTGAAAATAGCTTCGCAATATGTAACGAATGAAATCAAAGTAAAATACTACGGAAACGGTTTAAATAGGTATTATAAGCTCATAATTTGAATAACTTGATATTCTTTGAGGATCCGCCGTAAGATTAGATAAGATAAGGAAACAATGTGATGCGAATATTCCTTATGACATGTCACCCTGTTATCATTGCGGTGGTAATACGCCTTTGTTAACACAATTTTGCATCAAGATATGATTGCATTGTCGATTGAAATTAGAATTAAATATGTATATTTTGAAACCAAACTCTTTTATTATTAGGTCTACTATATTATTGTCGGAAAACACAATAACCCTAAATTATTTAGATTTGTCGCCTAACTAATGATCTAATAAAAAAATTGAGAGGAAATGAGAGATATTAGATTCTTGTCGTCTGTTCATTTTATAAATATATTTCCATAAAGGAACTGATTTTAAAATGACGCATGCGGAGATGGTAGCGCTGATTACATGCAATTGCGCCTTAGATATCTTAACGTGTGACCTAGACTCTATAGAAATGTATACTATTCATACTTTTTTAGCTTCACTACTACCCGATTACTACTGCCGGGTTACTACTGGATAGAGAGAACCTAGTGGCAAAACACACTGTTCCCCGCTTTTCTGGCTGAATGGAGACCTTGCGAGTTTAGTGGCAGAACTCAGCGCCTCACTTGGTGTCACTAGAGCAGGGAAAGGAAAATAATTTAAATAAAAGTCAACCATCTCGTTTACATTCAGGTATTCATCACGGCACCATAATAGCTGTTATACAGATATTTTACACGACATAAAATATACCTGCAAATAACATCTCGTTGAGCGGAAATAGTACTTGTCATTATTTTCAGTCTGTACTTGACGGGACACGGAAGCTGTTAATACATAAACGTTATATGTTTTGATAGTTAAATATTTTAAGCGTTATTAAAAGTTAAATTGAATATAACTGAAACGAATTTAATGGTTTTGGTTGGAGAGGTTTCCTTTGTCAAAAGGCTTTGTCATAACCTACTTTCATAATACATCTTGTACATGCGTTGTGGCACTGATTTAGCTCAGTATGCCATTTATTGAACTAACATTACTATAGAGCCATATCATACAGTAGGTTGTTTTCTAAGACTATTTTAAAATACTTTGGGTGAATTGTATAGAAATGACGACATTACTTTTTAGTAAATTTGTACTTAAAAGTAATGTCGTCATTATATTAACGCAAGAAACGTAAAATATAAAAAATAGTTTTACAACGTAATAAAAATTCTATGAATTGTCAATGTTAGTTAATAGTAAATTATTCATACTTCAAATTTTATTTCTACATATATGAACGGCTGTTTTTACTATACTATGTCATACATTACATTACATTTACTAATACTTACTTATACATACATTAAAAACTTACAGGCTATATTTTAGTATTAAAGTAATCATTCTACTCTTTTGTTATTTTTTATTTACATTGTTTTCAGGTTTTTTTGTTATACAATAATTTAACATTGTGGCGCCATCTCGACTAGTATTCCAACACCGTTTACTGTCGCTGCGTCACAAGTGAAATTTTCAGGTACATATAAAGTTACAGTTTCCTGTACCCCCCAACAGATGGCTCTCAGCAAGTTTCTAAGTTAGACTATATCCTTCCGCATAACGCCATCTATAATAAAACATTCATTCTTATGATTTTACTGTATAGATGGAGCTGTTTTATAAATAAAAATCAGAAACTTTACCAACTTTGACTTTTTTACTACAGCTACTCGTTCGTAGGTGGCGCTAGCATTATGCAGTAGTAATATCGACTTAACTATCTTCATTCTTGCTGAATATGTATTCATTGTTACCGCTTGAATAGTGACGTCAGCAATGTATAAAGACATGTTTGAGGTTTGAAAATGTCTTAAATGCTGTAGTAAACCTGTTGACCTAAACTTATACAGAAAATTTGGCGAAAATAATTTAAATTTATATAATATTAAATAATATCTCCTGGTACTCATTTGTATAAATATGAGCATATTAAAATAGTTTCTATGTTTAATTTGAAATGTGTACGTTATTTCAATATCAACTAAAGTTAACAAATAAAACATAGGAACGAGTTAATGAAAATGGTTTTATTAAAGACAGCAGGCACACATTTTAATTTCGAATGTTTTATAATTATTAATTACTGGTAACGACTCTATTTTGCTTGTAATTCTAATCAAACGTGTCCAAGCAATGGACGCTGATGTTTCTAGTTTCCATATTAATTTAAGCTCACGTTATGATAAAACAATACCGACGTGCGTTGCGGCTGAAAATTATACGTTCACAAAACACGTAATATGTGTGGTGATACATGCATAAAACATTGCTACTATAAATGCGAGTGTACTTTACCATCAACCTAGAATAACAAGCTAAGGTTTATATTTATTCTTTACTTTAAAACGTTTATGGAGCTACGGATGTCAGATTAACAGATAGTATAACGGCTTTATGATTCCAGTTATGAATAATTTTTTGCATTGGCTTAGTCATCAATTGGCTCACTAAGAACATAGTTTTAATTTAAAAATTAATGTGTAATTTATTTTAACACAAGCTTCAAACTTGCCAAATTGATATTAAAGGATATTTATTTTGCTATCATGTTTCAAAATCATCTGTCTCTCTCTATTTCCCGCCTATGCACGGGAAACGCAAGATTAATAGTGGAATTGGATTTGAAAGGTATTTGGGACTGCAAACATCGATTCAATAATCAAGTCTACAACATACTGACTGTACAGATATCACATTGTTGTCCCTATATTAAAATTTCACAATTTCAATTCACTACGCCAACACGCTTTTGAAATATTCAAATATAAAATGAGCTATGACCATTGAAATTCTTAGTTGTTTAAAACTTTCATCAGCTTCCTATTATTGTTCACATTTTGAAACAGTCACTTTAAGTTAACGCTTTTCTACGAGTTCTTGTGCGTTATAAAGTTTTCTTATATAAACGTCTAATATTATATTTGAACGCTTATTTGTTTGTCTTCATACTAATTTTCTATGAGTTGCAACATTTAGTTAAAGTAACAATATGAGTATTAAGTAATAAGAAAACTTAAATAGGGTAAGTTTAAGATGTAAGGGTAAAGTTAGAAAAGTGTTTAGAAAAGTATAACTAATTACGTTTTATAAAAGTCAATAAATTTAAAATAATCAAAATAAGTACAAAAAATAAATACAAAATATATTTTAATTCAAAAACATTAATCAAATTTTAAACAAAACTCAGTCTCCGAATGTGGGACGTTGTGTCGAAAACTGGTTTCGGACAGTCTATCCATGACTCAGATACTTTTTGATTATACTATATTAGGCATTAACCTATATTAGGCATATCCTATATAGAATTGTCATCACAAGTTTTGTGTACCCACCGATGGTAGATAGACATACATATATCCAGTACCTATAACAATATTTAAAGTACACTACATTAGTAGTGGGTCCTACATGTTTCGCCTCAATTCCTGGCTACCTTTTTTAGTCTGCCGTTCATCTTCATTTAAGCTTTAAGCATATTGGCTTGTTCAGTTTCTTCTCTTTTTTGTCTGCATCTTTATCAATTTCTTCAATTCCGATGACATCCCTTGACCAATCTTTGACGTTGATTACTAAGACTTGCTTAAACATGGGTATAAAAGCTAATAAAGATAATGTTTTCGATTAAACTAATCTTCTAACACACTTTAACTTTTATATTAAGCGCTGATTAATTATTGACGATGTCTAGTGTATTTTAAACTTTTGCTGCAGCGCGACGAAGCTCATTTGAAACTAAGTTTCTTAATAACGCGAGCAAAGTTAAGCTACTAAACTTGATTTGACTCTATTTTTCTATATCTATTTGATCGATGCCAGCTGCTGTGTTAGAGATCTAAAACATCTCTAAACTAAACTATCCTGTGGTGCATTAAAACAAGAGTTTTGAAATTAGTTTACTTCTTCCTCAAAATCTAAAATGTGTTTATAAATTTCTTGTGGATTAAAGTTGCCCTATCTGCCATAGCTGCGTGAGAACTGTCAAAGGTTTGCACGCAGTTATGGCATTAGGATAAACTACAAATAAAAATAGGTGTCGATTGTATCGCGTACCACAACCATAAATAGTTCAATATATGAAGTGGCTTGTCATGAGAATAAAATAAAATTCAATTCACGATGGTATTTATAAATATGTGTAATATAAGTGTTTGTCATTAAAATATTTTTTTAGAAGCTTCGTCAATGTGTGTTATTAATGTGATTTGTAAATTGCCAACCCAACTTAAATTTTTGGTTGCCATGTTTTTTTTATAAAAGTGAATTATTCGAAAAAAAATTGGAGCGTATTTGAAAATTTCCAAAATACATGTGTAACTATACACACGCCTATTTTTTTTCTAAAAGTGTGTGTGGTCATCATGATCGATGCTTGAACTACACTAAAAGCGCCCGCGACGCACCCCCTAACTCACTTGCAGCTCGTAGCCGCAAGACAAGATGGTACGATTCACGAGTATCAATACGTCTACTAACGCAAGGAATGAAAAATGGTACACTACAGTGCGTTAGAGGCCTAATCTATTTCCTATTTTTTTACGCCGATCAATAAAATTGTAAGTTAGAAGCAAGTATTTATATTTAACTTCTTACTCATACACAAAGAACTTTAGAAGTGAAGGTTTCCCGCAAGAAGTGGTCAAGAAGTGAGAAAACATGATTTTAGTCGCCGACCATTGCAAAAGTCATATAAGAGATTGAATGAGTCTCCTAACTCACCGAACGTGTTAAGAGATATTTTTTTTTAAATATTCTTTTGGAAATTTTGTAAACTTGTAGATTAACAAATATAATAGACTAAAAAAAATGATTTTCAGTAAAGTAACATAAAACATTTAAAACATTGCTGTAATTATTATCATCTAAATTTTATACTATGCAGTCGAGATTCATCAAAAACAGCAAACAATCGCTTTCACAGTCGTCTCCCGTCTCACAGACAACGCTTCTATTGTATGCTTGGTGGCGAAACCCATCCTCGTGCGTTATGCTACTAGATCAGGAGCACACCTACATTTTAAATGCAAATATTCTATTCAGCGAAATAAATCCCGTATTCACCACAGCAAAAATATATCTTGAATAATTAATATATTACGGTATTAAATAATATATTTCTATTTGTTTCAGGTAAGGGATATTTTAGCTTTTTTCATCTAATATGCAGTATTTAGGTAAGTTACTAATAAGATTTTATTTATAGAGAAACTTCCGTAAAACCTCTTGGGTATGAGAACGGAATAAATTAAAAAATATATATGAATAGCAATTCTGGCTATTCATAATTTTCATATGTGATTATAACATACGAAGTCACAAGTCTATAAAATAATTTTATAATATTTATTATAATATTAATAATTTTTCATACTATGAGACTTATGTTAACGGATGTGGAGGATGGTTTAGTACCAAGACGTAACGAAATTCTTCATTCATCAATATTTGTGCAAAAACTACACTTTAAGATAAGTTTTAATTTAAAGAGGTACATCATATTGTAAGAACTCAATATTAAAATAATATTTATTTATTAAAAAAATAATACGTTAATAAATAAAAGAGACGTATGTACTGTCACACAAAAGGAAATAAATCAGAAAGAATTTGATTTCAAGTTCTAAAGTGCATTTGCCGATGCTCTCGACATAATTACTTGTACATTTTGTGAAGTATTTTAAATCAGTTCTCATTTCCCTCGGGTATTGCATTAAAATTCAACTTTAAAATATCACTTTCTTGTAATTTATATTTTGTTATGTAAGTCTTCTCGTAAATTTTACTACCTCTTATGATGAAATATATTTGTTATCCACAGTAAGAATGTCTAATTTTTACATAATATAATTGCAAATTTTTATACAAAAGAACAACAATAGAAACAAACATAACATATGATTTAATTTTTCAAATATTATACATACTTTATTAAAACGACATTTACAAGATTCTGCGGTGATTCTGAGATGATATCTGATATGATAACGACTTTTTTCATTTATTGGGCTGGTATAAAGCTTTAATATAATAATCTTTTGTCGCGGTTTTTTAATGTAAAACTATTACCTACATGTATAGGCGGCTTTTGTACCCTGATGTTAGAGCATTGTTTCAATGTCTTTAACACATATCACAATTGTTTGACAAAAGCATTTATCAAAGCTTATCACGAGGAGCCAGCAGTGAAACATGCACAAATGGGGCCTCGATTACCACTGCTGCCTCACACGCAATATGTTACCATAGTTAAATATATCGTTTGCCATTCATATCAATTACATTTTGCTCTATTTGTATTGCACATTATTAAAAATTGTTAACGGTCAGATCTGTAAGAAATTTTGCTTGATTAAACAATAGTAAAGGGAAATTGTATTTCATTTTTGTATTCATTATGCGTAAAAAAAACTAATAATGTGGGAAAATATCAAGCTTCTTTAAAAACCTACAATGTTATTTTCAAAAGGATTTATCGTAGACACATACAGGTGAATGAAAAATCTTGGTTAAAACAAAGTAAAATACTTACTTGGTATCCACATGCACTTCTTATATAATAATATTCACTAAACATTATCTAGACACATGGTAAGCCAAGATCAAGAAGAGGAAACCAGCGTAGATGCGGCAGCCTAATGTAACTTATAGTGTACAAACTATTTGAAATTACTTTCCATCTCTTAATATATCATAGTCTACGTAAAATAGAGACGATAAATTTGCTTTACTTATTAAACTTCTATAAATGGACTTGTATCTCAAATGTCATAAATATAAGTGTAACGGTTATTGAGATGACATTAAGGTTATAATCGTTAACCGGACATATATATGTAGATCAGAAACCAGCGGCAGTAATTCCAGGTCAATTCGACATGGGTACCTTCAAAAGCGCGTCTATTTCAACTTAAAGAACTTGTTGCCGGAACATAAAATGTAACTGATCGCTGTCTGTACATGGAATATATGAAAAATAAGGGGCATTTATCAATATAATAAAACCCAACAAATAAATATTTTTAATTTTCTTTTCTGTTTATCTGTTTGTTTGTTTGAAGCATGCGCTAATCTCAGAAACGGCTTAACCGATTTAAATGCAGATTAAGTATAAGTACTGTTGTAAGTTTTTTTTAACTAAATGTTAAAGAAAACTTACTACAGTGCTGTTACTGTTTATTTCATTTCAATAAATAAAAAAGTTACAACCATTTACATTATAAATTTCAGCTATAATTGTGATTTAAGTAAGAACGCGGGTGGGCGAAAAAAACAAATATTTAGAGTCCTGTAGTAGAGTTTACGTAGGCGGAGCCGCGAGCGGGTCGCTGGTCATACATAAATTTATAGTTTCATAAACTAATAAAATATATATAATTGATGTATGAATATTATACATTAGCTATGGTTTTTTCAGTTCCGGTTTCGGTGCGGTATTGTCATATTAGACGTTGATGTGACCGCGAAATTTAATATTATTACACAACAAATGTTACTATTATATGCTCTTTAAATTATTTTTGGGATCAATAAACTCTAATAAACATTTGGAATTTATAGCTATTATTGTCAGTTTTTGACAAAATCATAAATTTACGATTTACTGTCTCACTGTATACTGCACCTATTTTCTCAGATGCGGAACTTGTACATAATATATAATTTCCTTTTGCTCGGATTTCTATAGTCTGGTACTGGTTGAGCACCACTATCATATACTTTCTTGGGAAGAGATGGAAAGCGAACGGAGTAAAAAAGTAACTAAGTTCCCCTCAATCTATATATAGGTATATAAAAATGTAATGACGTTTTCTGAATGATTTTTTGATTTTCTTCAATTTTTTATTGAATTTTGACATATTATTTAATTCTGAGGCAATACAAAGTTCGCCGGGTTAGCTAGAGTAATATGAAATTCGGAAACACAGTCTTTGTTTATAATATTTTTTTGTTGTAACTCTTGAACTCTACTATTTGCTAACTGATTTGGAAATTTCAAAACGTAATTATATTCATATATAATATACATTTGAAAAGGAAGCTAAATTCATTATTAAAAATATGTTGCCCACAAAAGAATTAAGATTTACTAGGTTGTTTAATAAGTTTCCTGAGGTTAGATAAAAGTGGGCTACTAGCTCAATTTTTTTTTATTATTTTAGTACACTCTTCATATGAACGTATATGAAAATTTATTTCGATCTATCAATTCATTCTTTGTTTACTAGCCATTGTATCGACGTGTCACAATATTTTTTTACAATGGGAAAAAATCAAGCATCGTGCAGTGATTGAATTTTTATTTTTGGAAGGTTTAAAAGCAAAGGAAATTTATGAACGCATGTTGAAAATGTAAACTAACCATGGAACAAAAATACATTCGAATACGAGTTTCTCAGCAACGTTTATAGTATTTTCGAAAGAATAAAGTGGATTTTTGCATCGACTCATCACTATGGATGAGACTAAGGTCTACCACTATGATCCAGAATCAAAATAAGAAGCTAAACAGTGGTGAGAACCTGGTTCTTCGGTAACGAAACGAATTCATGTCCAGAATTCGGTCATAAAGGTGATAGCATCAGTGTTTTGGGACGATTTTTTTTGTTGATTACGTGTGAACTGGTTTCATTATAGTCTTTTAGAGCAGATGCAGGAAAAAGCCGATAAATAGAAGAACAAATATTTTTCATCAGGACAATGCACCGTGTCGTGAGAGTATTTTAACAGTGACTTAACATGAATTAAAGTTAAAATTGTTGGAGCATCCACCGTATTCACCAGGTCTGGTCATTCATTTGTTTCTAGATTAATAAAAAAAATATTGATGATGAGGTGATAACAGCTTCCAGATTCGCACTTCAGGGTTGGAATTCTTGAATTAGAATCTCATTCAAGTGAATTGATGTTCAGGGAGACAGGGATACAGAATAGTATTTCAAACCATAAAATTGAGTTTTTGTTGCCGGATCGCAAAATTAATAGAACATCCTTAAATTACTCCCAATTTCTGTGGTTAATCCCAAAAACTTTAAGTGGCGTTAAATAAATAAAGTCAGAGTTTGAATCGTCTTGCTTTTTATGTTTTGCTTTCAAGAAGTTATAATAATATAAAATATACTATAATACATTTGGTTATTGTGATATTAAAATTAAATACGTTTTAGAATCAAATAAGTAAATGATAAATGATTTGAGTAGCTGGTTTGTTATGGTGAGTAGAATAATTTGTGCGGTAAACATGGCTTGAAATGTAACAGACATTTTGAAATGTTTTGAAACAATCTGTGACAAAGTTTCCTTTTTAAATTGAGCTGCATTCGCTTGTATGCGGAAAATTTTAAATGCATTTAGTCTCTATTTGAGAATTTCTTCAAGCAAGTGGCTTTGAGACATAATAGCTGAAGTACTTAGCAGCTTATGAATCTTAAATCCAAATTTCGAAAGACGAACTGTATTTATAATACTTCGTAATATGAAATTTTAAACATGTCTCTATACGCAGGAAGTAATAATTATATACATATTCTCTGAGGTACTTGTTTAAAAATAACTAAACAAAATTTACAAATTGCCTATTAAAAATTGAATAATATGAGTTGCTAAAAAAACTAGTAGACCCGGTGAACTTAGATCCTCACAATTAAGAATGTGAACGTGTGTCAGAGTTCAATATAAATAGACAAAAAACCAAAAATAAATACATAAAAATATTATGTACAATATTTTTATTCATGGTGACGGTTAGGACAGGATAGGGAAACTCGATTTCACAAACTTCCAACGATTGGCCTCACAATTTCTGTACCACAAATGCAGGGGAAGTTATAGACGCGTAAAATTGAATGGTAAGTCTGTTGCAATTATCGGTATATACATCGAGACACTCTTTCCTGATTCTCTAATGTCCCCTGATGATAGCTGCCTGACAGCTTCTACACAGTCAGTCTAGTGTCAGTGTATAATCGAAGTTGTTTAATGATACGCAGCATGATAATAAGTTATCCTACTTTTAATTGCAAATTGTAAGTCCAGGAATCTAGTTTATAACTGTGTCAACTGATAAAGAAAAGAACTGTCCCGGGATCCGGTTACATTTCCCTAATCAAGTTATCATTGCATTTTTATTAACAATGAATGCCATAAATAAGCTTGTTCACAAATTTTCATAGAAAGATATAAATTTTAATAAGAATCTAATGATCAAATGCCCGGCCAAACTATTGCATGCATTAAGTATATATCGTTAAAATATGCGGCCAAATTTTAAACAGGCCAGGTCCTTTGATATTTCATGGTCTAAATCCTTGCTTAATATTCCAAGCCCATCCTGTTTGACAGATTGCATATATTTGTATTTTTACTATTTTTCATGCTATTTCTAAATGTTTTCTGACCTTTTAAACGTTCCTTGGCCTTCTATAAATATTGTAAACTAAAATTAGTCAAATCGGCCCAGCCATTCTCGTATTTTAGCGAGACTAACAAACGTCATTTCATTTGATATATATAGACTAGCTGACCCGGCGAACTTCGTACCGCCTTATAACTAAATAATGTGTCAAAACGCAATAAAAGTTGACAGAAAGCCAGAAAAACAATACGTAATGTCATTTTTTAGGAATAAATAAATAAACATATCATTTTAATGGTTATTGTTAGGGACGGGACAGGGAAAACTAATTACACAAACAACTAATTCCTAGGCCTTGCGAATTGCTTATAGTCGCTTAATCTCAATTTATACGCTTAAAATTAAATGGTAAATCTGTTGGAAAAATCGGTATCCAT
The DNA here is from genome assembly GCA_038994665.1 of Podotricha telesiphe. Classification (NCBI taxonomy): domain Eukaryota; kingdom Metazoa; phylum Arthropoda; class Insecta; order Lepidoptera; family Nymphalidae; genus Podotricha; species Podotricha telesiphe. The sequence goes on along the minus strand of JAOYRR010000010.1, from coordinate 68,243 downwards.
ATCAATCGGTATATATTAAAGATCGAGAAAGCGCAAAATCGTCTTCTTTGTATTTTACCTTGATGACTTTAACTTTTTCAGTCTGTTTAGTTTTATTGCACAATCAAAGTTGATTAATTTTACGCCGCATAATAATAACTTATCGTACTTTTAATTTTAAATTGTGAGTTAGAGAACTCTATGGGATATCTACAAAACTTTGTGGGGTAGCTGACTATGTCAAATTTTAGTTTATAACTGTCAGTCAACTGATAATGAAAGTTGAAAAGAATTATCCCGGAACCCGGTGTCATTTCCCTAATCGTTGCAGATTTGTTGAAAATCAATGACATATTTGTTGTGAAATATTTGCAGCGCGTCAAAAAATATAGAGACTAACCATTGTATGTATAATTTTATATCATTAAATCAAGGGCTGAATTTTGCTGCTTTTTATTATTTACAGTCAAAGCTATTGTTTTGCTTATATTTTAATTTATTTAGCCCAGCCGCTCTACAGTTTTAAAAGACATTTACTTTTATATTTGTATTAGATAATATAGAAAATTAAATTCCTTTAACTAAATTTTTACTTCTGTAGTTATTTACAAGAATAAAATAACATAACATTAAGAAAATTATTAAAAAAAAAAAAAAATTGGAAATACTTACTTTTAGATCTGTACATTTATTTATTTTAATAATAATTAAAACGATGTTAGTAACACCGAAAGACTGTAAATAGACAGAAGACTCAAAGAATATAGATTATGAAATGAGTAGACTTTTTTTATTTACTTAGCATCTGTTTACAATTTCGATGTACAGAAATTCGAAAGTAGACCTTTAATGATCCGAATAAAAAAATAGGTAACAGCGTAAATTAACTAATTCAAAAGTTAATATTTCAATTTGATAACTTTACTCTTTTTAATATTTAGATTATACAATAATTATTTAATAAAAAAATTGCCCCAGAACCTGATGCCTCGAGTACTGTAATAACTCTAATCGGGTCAATATTTGAGTATAGTCATTAAACGCTTGTCGTCAGCCACTATCGGCGGAAAATGGCTTAAAGAACCTAATCGTCACTTCCTTAACACTTCCTGCTAACTGACGCACGCAACTCGCCTGTTTAAGGTCTCTACCACCTTTAATAGTTCTAGTTTTAAGCTTCAATTTCAAGCTATTTTGATAATGTGAATTTTATCACTAAAATAATAATATACTATTTTTTGCAAGCATGTATATCCAAACATATATATTTAGGTGTTAGTTTAAATATATTATAGCAACAATATAAATAAAACAAGACATAAAGTTTAAAGATAACTAATCGTCACAACTAATCTGTGTTTATCACGAAATGTGATTTGAGGTCATTTTGTGATTGTTTTCTTTAGCTTTTTAAACTATATTTATTAGCAGGCAGCAGGCTAGGATCTTACAGATCTGGCCAGATAATAAAAGCATTAAAATCCGTCTCCCTGTATACAATATCTTTAATGGGTGAAAAATATGTACTATAATAAATTATCGTTCAGTTTTCTAAGAGATGTAAAGAATAATAAAAATATATATACAATAAACGTTGTACATGAACACTGACTTAGTACCGACTCAGTACTCTAATCGACATTGTAAGTTTTAGCATAATAAAGAGAAAAATGTAGTTGTAGGCATTTCTTTTTGCGTAATGACAACTTTTTGAAAAGTAAAACTAATACACAGTAGTGCCCCCAGACGAGCTACGCGACGCGCGCTACCTTCATTTTCTCGAAGAGCTTCGCCGTGTTTCTGAATCCTATTAGTACCTTGGATTTGAATTATGCCGGATAAACAAAAATCTCGGAATTTCATGTCAATAGTGGATTTATAATGATTTAATTGTAAAACTTATACTGTCAAGCTTATTGACCTACGTCTTAGGGTTAGATCCTAGAAATCTGAAAATATATAAAATAGTATAAAAGCTATTATTCGTACAAAAAAACAGAAAAGTTCTGAAACTTTGAACTTTCACCTTTCAACCTTTTAAGCTAGGAAAATAAGTAAGTTTCTATAAGAATTCTGCAATTTCGATCTATTCCAAATGGATATGGGTATTCTTGTTATAAATATCATTATGTCATTTGGAATAGTCGCTGTATGATATAGTTTTAATCAATATTTTTAATATTATTTGCTCACTCTAACAACTACAGCTTAAATAAATAGGACGAAAAGATATAAAAATTGTGTATGCTAATCGAATAATGATACGGGGCAAGACTAGGACGTCAATTATATGTCTCATAAAAAGACTCAAGGTCACCCAACGGACAAAGGAGCGAGCAATATTTGGTATTTCTGTACGTGATAAAATCAGATATCCGTAAGAAGGCGTCCATGGGTAAATAAAAGTAACCGACATTGCTCTAAGAATTGCCCAACTGAAGTGGTAGTCGGCAGGACACATGGTGAAGGGAACAGTAAGTTCTCGAGTTGCGGCAGATCCAGGATCAGGATTAGATATCAGGTGGGCCGACGATTAGGTCAAGTATGAAGCTGTATGGACTGATCATCGTGGAAATTCTTATGAGAGGCCTATAGTGCGGCTGAGACAACAATCCAATAAATCTTTATTATAGCCCAGATGATTCCAGTCATGTTTGGAGCTAACTTCATAATTGTACCAAAGCAAATAAACTAAGTTGCTCGTTTACTAAGAGTCCAATTTATGAACCTGTTTTAAGAAACTATTAAAGAAAAATTACCTATATAATTTAAAGGAATATAGGATAAAAAATGAAAACCAGTTTTCCGAAAAAATAATAAGCATAATAAGGTTTTCGCCATCTTTACACATTTTCCACCTCGGTCTACCTGTGACCACGGACTACTGTAAAGTATTCGAAAGATCGGAATTCTAAAATGTATTTTAGTATACTTTTAATAGACGCGATTAATCCGGTTAAAAATAGTTTCATTACAAAATATGTAATAAGCAGTAGGAAAGTTCTATTTCGGATTGGTTTCGGCATAGTTCTCTATCTTAAGTTCTCTATTTTAAAAAATATATTCGAATATATGCTAAAAAATATTAAGAAACGTCTAAGTTTGAAAGTAGTATTTTTTTATTCTTATAAATATTTTTCTCATGCTAAATTTGTCAATAATATTTTAATTAATAGGAAATAAATTTTAAAAAGTCAAAATACACAATAATAGTTTGTTTATAGTTTTTCGTTATTCTAGACAAAGACATTGGGTGAATGCAATGAAAATATAGTGTTGTTATCGGATCCGGGCACACGTGCTAATTTTCAAGCAAATCGGACACCAGGAAAAGGCCATATCAGTTTACCTTGATACACAAATAAGTACAAGTTAAACTATTAAAAACCTGTAAATTAGATTTTAAAAATATGCCTTACGATTTTTGATAACAGTCACACAATAGGTATAGACAAAATGAAAAAATAATAAATTTTAATATATTTAAGGTGCCTTTCCTTGTTGGACCTGTGACCCCACGCAAGCGTTCCAAAGGTCCGGGGTCTTTTGAACCCGAGATTTCTTAAAGAGAGATTTTCCCTCATAGCAGTCAGAAAGAAAGAATGTCATGACACTCCGTTCTCCATTTCCGCCCGCAACCGACCCCCGCCCGCGTCATTGCATGTGGAACTCATGGGCGCTTTGTCTTAGATGCCAGAGCAGAGAAATGAAAATATTTCAAATATCATCACTCCCCAGAGTGGGAATCGAACTCACAACCAATAGCATTGACACTCAAACGCTGTCGTCCCATTGCGCCACGTTGGGAATATAAATACCCGATACATATAGAATACAATTTCATTTTATACCTATAAAAAATATTTTAATACCATAGACACATCATTTAAAATCTCTCTCTATTATATAAAAGTATCAAACAAAATTTGTGCCATTTAAGAAATACAAATAGGTACATTATTATTTTAGGTATTTCTAAAATAGATTATTGGGTCAGCTTAATGGAAATTGACTGTCAAAGTGGACAAATATAGATAGAAACAACTAACAACTAATACGTGTCAGTAATGGATATATCTAATGATGGTGTTAATTGCACCACCTCCACCACCACTACCAGAATGTTAAACTTGTTAGAATGTTTAGATATTTACATTTTAGAAATAAATATTAAATCAATAAATGTTTATAGTAAAATTTATGTACAATATTTTATACGAGAACAAATGATGAAGACTGGGATAATCTGTTCTTGAAGTTATATATTGAAACTCGAATGAAAATTGCAAATAATAATATGACTGAATACTATTACAAGCCACAGTTCACTTAAATATATTTCGATAAATAGAAACTTATTTGTTTCGGCGAATTGTTTATTCGTTATTTATTTCGTTCGGCGAATAGTTTATTTGAAGTGTCAATTTAGTGAGTTCATTAAAATTACAAAGTAAATAAAAGTCTCCCTTAAGTTTGGGTAAAAGATCCTTAAACAATCATTGGGAACTGCTTCGAAGTCCAGCGTTAGATTAATTGATAGAAACAATCTTAACTAATTTTAAAATGAAAGAGCTTGTACCACGTTAGGCATTCATGGAACATAAAATTCACTGAAAATGTCAGGCTCCGTGTAGACTTATTATTAGTCTTCTAGATTTTTCTGTAACGCGGGCAATCAGTGGAATTTATTAGCACGGGATGCTATTTTATATCCAAGTTAAGATTTATTTAGTATACTATCAAACACATAGATGGAATTTTTTCCAAAGCCAAGAAAAGAATAGAAATGTAAATCGGCGCCAAGTTCTATAGACAATTTTGAAATTCATTTTTAAATAAAAATATAAATTGATACTCACACATTTTTTTGGTCTTTAGGTAATCATTGTAAAATCGTGTTCATTAACACTAATACTGTTTAAAAGGTAACAATTACGATAGCATTTATTATTAAGAAAGCTTCTTAGTATATGGCTGCTAAAACTTATTTTTGTACGTTTCAAACGTTGTCTTTAAAGGTTTGGGCTAAGAAGTGGGCTAAGTTAGGTTCCGGATACAATAAATATTACCCGGTTTACCATATGTTAGACATACTCGTATGTTGCTAAGGCAACTCATTATTTACGGGACGCCTCAACGGGACACCTAGTATTATAAAGTACATTAGATAATGTATATATAGTATAATAACTTTATATATGTCGACTATATCTGCTTGTATAAATATAAATGAATATGAAGCTACATGCTCTGGAAACTTAACATATAAGCATAACATATAAAGAAATGTATTGATTAATTCTATTAATGATAGATATAATGTCATTTATAATAAGGACACTTACTACTATATACAAGTATCACATATATTCGATGAGATACTACTTACTATCACATCGAATATATGTGATACTTGTATATTATTTTAATGTCAATGCAATTTAGTTGCAATCGTTTTCCGTTTCATATAATATGGGCATAAATTATTTCTTTATGTTCCCCAATACAATATATTTAAAAATTACGTAAATAACAACATTTTAAGAAAACGTATAAAAATTTGCAGTGGGATTCGAACCCGCGCCTCTTAGGAACTGTCCAAGAGCTCTGTCGGCTAAACCATGCGTTCAGCATGCATGCATGCACCAATTTAAAGTGTTTTAAATATATCCTTCAATTTCCTAAGTGTGTGAATAACGCTTTAAAAATGTTGAAATAATTTAAGGAAGTTGTACTATACAATTTCACACACATGTGTTATACGTTTACTTTTAATAATAACAACGAGGTATGTTTCTCCGTAAAAGTTATAATCTAAAAATATTCTATCATATATTAGAAAAAAAAATATTATAGTACCTAACGTACTTACCTTAAAAAATCTTTTATTCTACAAATTCTATCCAAATTAGCACTTTCGAACGAAAAGAGTCGCGAGAATTTTTTTCATAGCTGTTATTTCATAGATATTTATATATTTTTTTCACATTGTTAAAAAAGAAAAGAAAGATATGATAATCATCCATATAAAGTGCAGAAAAGGGAAATAGTGATTTGTTAAAAATATTTTTTTAAAATAGGTCAAGTACCTATAAATTTAGCAGCCTTATATGTTCCAAGTACAAGAGTCAACGTGCATATTAGAGTAATTTTCAAACGCGGATGCTCGTAATTTTCATAATATTCGTGTGCGAGAACTATTTTCTATGACATTAAGCTTAGATTTCAATATTAAGCTTGGAGAGTATAGGCTTAGTATACGTTATCATATTTTTTACTTAATTTAGTTATACTTATTTTTTATTGCTGGCTTTATCGTGTACTAATTATGTACCTGTAAACTCAACTCATACTCGCCTGCTTAAGTCTCCTCTCATGACTAAGGCTTTACCTTTAGCCTTAAATAATTTGTAGAGGGCAATAATTTGGGCACCAACTGATATGCCTTAAGGATTTTTACTAGTATATTTGATAGAACTTAAAGCAACTATTATATTTTTTAGCTTCACGCTGTTTCATGCATAGAAGAGTAGACACAGAGATCCTAATGTCAAGACACTGGTCTCCACTTTCCCCCAGAATTCGGGACATTTTGTATTGAGTGGCGAAACTCAACGCCGCACTTTGTCTTGTACCAGAGCCAAGAAGCGAAAATAGTTTAAATATAGGCATTTTGGAAGTAAAGGTTATTGAAATGTGAATAAATATAACTTTACTAAATAATTTTACCACGACTTCATCCGCCTGGATCCACTTTTATTAGCTCTTGCCCTGATCAAATATATTTAATAATTTCTTCTGAATAGCAAATTCATTAGAAGTTTTTTAATTATAAGAAAATCAGAGAAGTTAAAACAATTTTTTAAACTATATCGACAGTTTTTCTTTAGAAGCATTTATTAATTACGTATAAAGGCAAAACATTACTCGTGAAAAATTTTATAGGTACACCTAGGTCAACACCAAAGGCTTTCAGGGTATGGTTACTGCTGCTTTGATCGTCACTGCAAAGCCAGTCATAGGAAACTGTGTGCGCTTGACTTCACATCGAAAATGCACAGTAAGTTTCTAACTTTAAGTCGGATACCGTTACATATTTTGATGTGGTCAGATTTTGTATCAGCTAAATCAGAACGCCAACTTTGTAGCATCAACTTATGAGCAAACCTTGTATATACGAGGAAACTAAGAAATTGTTGGCGGTAGTTTGATATAATAATTGTATCAAACGGCGGACGAATGCCGCCTTAGTCTGCCTTTGATCACGGATTACTGTAAAGTATTCGAAATGTCTGATTTCTAAAATGTACGTAATTAATCCGGTTACAAATAGTTTCATTTTAAAATGTGTAATAATCGCGAATACCAAAAGTCTTATTATATATATATATATATATATATCCATTTATATATATTTAAAAAATATATATATAAATATATATATATTTATTTATAAATTAATAATTATTACAACCGGGGGCACTTTAATAGTGATTTGAAATCTTTCAAGTTATGAAAAGCTCATTCATAATAACATACTACGCTTAATTAGTCAGTAAATCACAAGCGGGCTACGTGCCATCGATTTTTTAATCTGTTTGGTTGGTCGCACCTACGATGAATTTTTAGAGTTCAACAGCATTGTAAATAAAAACTGACTACATTAATCTCTTCGATATTTAATGAATTTAAATTGAAAAGTCAGTGATTTATTGCAATCTGGTAAAAGTATTTTCGGAATTTACTATTTAAATATTAAATTAGTTAACTTATAATATATATATTATTTATAACATATAATACTAACTTTACTAAATAATCTGCTTTAGCCCTAACTTTTTTTGTACACAAGGTAATGGACGATACTAATAAAAATTAAAATGAAATTTCAATTTTTATATATTTTTTTCAGTTCCAACAGGCCCTTGAGCTCACTGTCATTAAAAGCAAAATTCCTTCATTAAAAACATCACAAACTATACTAGAAATGAGGTACTAAAGTAGAATGGTTCATCATTTTATTAAGGTCGACACTTGCATAGTTGTCAAATTATTTATAATATTTAAGTTAATATATTCTTCTCTTAAGGCAATCGTGTCGTAAGCTACAAAGTAAAAGATTACATTTTGTAACGTAAGCCATAGCAAATTAAATTTTTTTCAATTTTCGGTGGTTATGAGGGCAAAAATATTCGGTACATAATGTTTGCCCACATAATAGCAAATTACTAGAAAGATCCAGCTTTAAAAAATGCTTACAATTATGAAGTATCTTTAAAATTTTCATATGAATTTAATTTCTTATTTGTGTTCTATGAAAAAATATATTTTATACAATATACATTCAATATGAGAAATAAACTCGTAAGACTTAATCACGCCGTGTAGAGACGCCCGTCCCACTGGGATTGGAGCCAAGGTATTCAATTTACACTACATGTTAACTGGACAGTCCAGAATACGCATAGATGCGCTTATATGAATTCTGTTGCGACATCTGACTACCGTCAAATACTTACACTTAAGGACATAGAACTCTACGTTGCGGGGATAGGGCTTATATTATTTAAGCACCACTTTAATTTTGTGTATGGCAAAATTTTGAAATAAACCGTTTCGGATTAATCTTTCTGATATCGAGCTATTTGAAATTGAACTATTAATATATTATATTTTACCAATAATCTATTTGCTGGAATACTCTTGCTAAGTATTAATTATTATTTTAACATGATATGTCTACAATTTATTACTTTTTGATAAATGAAAAATATATAAAAACTACAATGGTCAATGGCAGATAGGAATGATTATTCAACTTTATAGCTCTCGTTTATAAAATGTAACAAAAATAAATGAAGTTGTGATCGATATCGGGAAAACTTGGTCATGACAAATCTGATGGAGAATCATTGAAGTGCCAATTAGACATCTTAACAAATCCTTGATGAATAAAATACAGACTTGTAATTATTTTTTGGTCCAAACAATAAACTATATTTTATTTTTTATTGCATAACTTTTTATTTAGAATGGAAACGAATTGTAGATTGTTTCAAAGATATATCCAAACTATTACAACATTCACAACTACTGTAGCAATAACAAAATTGGTACAATAATTATACACCCCTGCAGAACTCACTAAGCCACCGGTTCTTCATGTCTCTTTGCGGTTATATCATCGTACATCATACTGTTAGTGTGAGATGATAGTTATGCTAAATGGCTAAGTGAATATTCATTCTAACTTTGTGCAAATATTATATTTTTTGTAAAGAAATATCTATCATTAAATGCTAAACATTTGTTTAGTAGTTGTGTGTAGCTTGCACTATAGAAATAGAAAGCTACGATATAAGCGATATAAATTAAACAAAAAGTAATCCATTTCTTTTAAAGTATTTTATATTACAGTTATTATAAAATACAAGGCACTTACTGTAAAATAAATACATTATTGTATTGCACTGTCTGAGCATTAGCGTAGCCTCGAGCCTTGTCCTTGCAATGCGGCAAACGTGTAGTGATTGAAAAAGTAGAATTGTAAGCCTTTGATTATGTTTTAAAGCATTATATTTTTTTATTATATAACTAGTAAATTTATAATAAAAATAATATGAGACCATCATACAGAGTCGACCCTTTTTTATTACGGGCTCGATCCCCACTGACACGAATTTATTTGTATATAAATTAGAGTTCCGCCGTTCAGAACACAATGACTAGAATCCGGATGACAAGTGGGGAACGGAGTGTCTGGACATTAGGTTCTCTCTGACTGTCCTAAATGTCAAAAGGTGAAAAGGTCTTAAGTTGTAAAAAAATATTAAGATATAGAGTATAAAAAATATAGAGTATACGTATATATATTACTGCATTATTCAAAGATTGCTAACGTAGAGTAACCTTTGCCGCCTGTATTTAGAGAACTGTTTTTCGTTGATATCGGCTTAGAGGTAAGACGCTAAAATAACTTAAAAATGTTTAGTATCCATGAAACTTTTAAAATTACATAATCTTTAAATGCAAAACATAAGATTAATCGACATAGGTGTGAGTGTAATAATAAATGTTTATTACGTTAAGATGAAATTAGTCAATATCTTAAAACTCTTGACAAAATATGTTTTGTTTGTTTTATCGTCTTCTTCTTCGTTATGTTCTTCATTGCTGAAGGCCATGCCCACTCCAAAGGTGTTGGTGGTGAGGTGATGAGCGGTTCTATGATACTCTACCTTGAAGCTTCTTAAAGCTAAGCTTGTCTTAAAGCTTCAGTAATCGGAAGTCCAGCAAAAACAATCACCTTGTCTAGATTGCGTGGCTGTCTTCGAGCTATGTGGCCAAAGTATGATAGCACTCGATTATAGCAGATTGCGGTAGAGTTGGTTTGTTGTAATATAAACATAAAATTTTTCAAACATTAATGTATAATTATATAAGGCAGGCAGATAACTGAGAAATCAAAGGTGATGTTTTAATTAAAAATACGAAACGTAATAAGTTTCCTTTATAATTAATTTTAACAAAATCAAAATCAATTACAAGTGGCACAACAGGATTATGAATAAGTAAACTTTCAACGTAACCTTTACAGAACTTAAGGTTTTGACACGAATAAAAAAATATTGTGAAATTAATATTTTTAGATAACATAAAAAAATTTAAGGCATTGGGATTCGAACCTGCACCTCTTCCTTCCAAGTCCTTCCACGAGACGCGCGTTCGAATCCCGCTTTATTTATAGTTTTCCTGTTATTAAATTATGTTATTAGAGTATTTTCAATACATATATAATAAGCCGTAATATTCATTAAAATTAAAGCAACCTATTTATAGCCTTTAATCCATGGGTCTTCACAAAATTACATGAATTACGCTTCCACTTCATTTTTTTAAAAAAGATTTATAACAAGTCTCATAATTATTAATGTAGAGGCCAGCGTGGCGTAGTGGACCAGCGTCTGACCGTAAATGCGATTGTTTGTGGGTTAGATTCCCCCTCAGAGGAATGATTATATTTTTATTTCTCCGCTCTGGTATATAAGACAAGCGCGGCGTTGAGTTTCGCCATTTAACAAGCAATGTCTCTATGCTGAAAGTAGAGAACGGAGTGTCCTGACAATTTTTTCTATCTGACTAGCCTACTATGGGGGAGTTGAGAGATTGTTAAATACTTTAAAATATATATAAAAAAAAACATTAATAAATGTAAATTAACTTGCATTTCTTAAATTGATACTAGACTATAAAGTTTGCAGTATTATATTTTATGCGTAAAGCTAGGATGCCAAAAACACGACCTTGCACGAATCGTTGAAATGAAACTACAAAATTTTATTCAAATAAAAAATAAAGTCGCCATTAATATATTTATTCATACAAGCTGCATAGTATTTCTGTTAAATATCAATGCATAAATACACATTTTATAAGTTAACAAATGGAGAAGGTTGAAGCAATTCTGGCACTGGGTAATCTAATTACTGCATTCATAGCTCATAAAAGTGGTACCAAAAAGTCTACAAAATTAAAACGTACTAGTAGCTTATGCCATTTGAGTTTCCTTATCTTAATTGAGTTGATTTTTATGCAGCCTAATTGTAATAGCCACTATGATGACAATTGATGAAGAGGATGCCTTTGCGAAGGTAACGTTTGGTGTATAAGTATGTATTATATAGATTATGTTCGAGTCCAGCAAGTTCGTGAACACATTGATTCCTCGAGATAGGTCGTAAACTTTGGAATAAGTGAACCATATACAGCAGTATATTTGTGGGGCAGAAATTGCTACACGAGTACATGTCTGTTTTGTATGTCTTTTTATTTAATCAATAAACCTATGGAGGCTTCATATATTTTATTTAATTACGCATTAAACATAGCAACCCTATGCTCTAAGAAAAAGAAACGCCTTTCTGTCTTCTACGGACTTAAGCTTCTTTATACATACTTTATTAAGCGATTCCACTATCTACCAGCTCTGCTATATTTCTCAAAAAATATACCTACTACTGCTTACTTTGAGTTTAAAAAAACTAAGCTATAATTGTAGAATATTTTTTTTCCATTTATTTATTTTTTTCCGCATAATAGAATTAAACTTCAATATAGAAAAAATAAAAGAATATAGTTATTTCGCCTCCCCTTATAAATAGGGGTAATCTTAAAAAGCTTTAGTTCATTTACGAAGGCTGTTTAGGTATAATCGAAAGCTACTTCCATTCAAATATAAATGTTAAATGACTGTGCTGACATATTTGCCAGTTGCAACAGCCACAATAGCACTTAACCTTATGTAATGAAAAGGTAGCGGATTGAATTTTGGTGCTTTCATTCACTCTTCACTGCATTCAAATCCACTATTAATCGATATTTCCACTGTAAGTAAAGGTCTTCGAAAGCAATATTTAAGATTCGGCGGATATATTGACACAGAAAGTAATATATAGAGATTAACTTCAGCCTCATATTCAAAACATGATTCAAAATGATGATAAATTTTAATGTTTTATTATTTCTCTTCTTTTTAGAACTTACATTTGATTCATTTTGTGTTAATGACATTAAACTAAAGGGACTTTTAAGGTAATTTTAATTTTAAGAGTTATCTATGAACAAATATATATTTTATCGGTTAAGTTGAAATAAATAAAGTATCAATATTGTAAAGTTGTTATATAACATATTTTATATTTTCTTGCATTATCAGTACAAATACAACTTATCTATACTATTTCATATCATATCTTATAACGTTTTAATTTAAAGAAACTTGAAAGGAGCTTATTCATACGAGTTGTGACAATCGTTACTCATGGAAACAAAACTATGGCTTTTTTTTAATAATGAATCCCTTAATGTACTCGTATATGTTTTTTATATAGGTTGCATATTATATAATACAGGGAGGTAGGATCTCTCAACGCCCCGTTTTGTCATAACAGACCGAGAAATTAAATTAATTTAAATAATGTCATTTTCCCGAGTCGGGATCACCGATCAAAGTAACGACCAACTCACAGTCGCTGTCGCAATTTGCCACTATGACCTTATATAACATTAAACTAAACTATTCTATTCCCAATTCTGTTTTCTTTCATTGGAGTTAATAAAATATAAGTTTACTCATATAATATTGTAACAACTATCTTACCAAGTTTATTTTACTCTGACAAATTGCTGACTTTAGGTCGCTGATGTATAAAATCAGTCAACAAAAATTTAAATTATTGGAGTATATGTAAATGTCAATGTTCTTTTCCCCGCTAATACATCATTTTGTTCATAACCACGCTACTTGTTTTATTCATTATTTCATTGTCAAACATTATATATTTTAGTTTTCCAACTAATTCCACTAATTATAGTATTGTCATTGTACCAAGACACATGTTAAAATTTTGTAAGAAGCTTACAAAATCATTTCAAAAACGCAATACATTTAGTTGGTGTACGGAATTGTTTGTATTTTAAAAGTAGGTAAGTTCTACATTGCCTATATTTGAAGCTTCTACAATATTCATGCGTAAATTAAAGTGGTGGTAATATATTTGGAATTTGTATAGTAGGAAGATTCCGATTCACCTCAAACGGTTCTATAACGATCTAAGCGGTCAATGTCGTGGTTATATGCCAGCTTAGAAATGGCATCAAATTGTACAAAGCACACAATTAATGCCGTCTGACGGTACCGGAAGACGCTTCCGCTTGCAATACCGTGCCTTCATTCTGAACGACCAGGTAGTTGTCAAAATTCTATTTCGCTTCGTAGAAACGGTTTTCATGATTTTTTTGGAAAGAAGTTTGTGTTTTTTTATTAATTAAATACTGCCTGATAGATTACTACATTACTTTGAAATAAACGAAGATAAATGTGGTAATTATGTTGAATATTTTTGTAAGACAATAATTTCCACATAATCTTTCATAATAGAATACGTAACTATATTATTATATTATTAACGTATACATTATTCAGCCAGTACCGCCATAATCATTATTGCTGACTCCCACTCGATGATATATATATATATATGGTTAATTATAAAGGTGTTTTATTTTTAAATTATATTAATTTCTACAGCATCGCACGGAACAAGCGCGATTTCTTCGGATTACTCTTTCTTTTCATTTCTTTCTTAACGATACTTAATATGGATGAAAACTAGTAAAACTCTTAACACTAGATTCACACTAGAAAACAATAATATATTGCTTGAAATTATGATTAATGAGAAAACTTTCTAGAATATCCCAACCTGCGTTGAAGCGTTTATATTAGCCCTACAGTGCCGGTTTCCAAAGCAAAGTGCCATGTTGAATACGTCACAATTTTGTCCATGAGGTATTTTGAGAACTGCGAAAATAATATATGCGCACGTTTAAATGTACAGTTGAATTTATTTGTCAAATTGATTGAAGTTGTATTTAACTAACAGCACCTTCTATTATCTTTTAGCTTAGGTTCGAATCCTGATACTGAGATTTAGTGTGAGCGTTGACTGATGGAAACCAGGTGTTATGAAACCTCTATATATAAAGTACTGAATATGAACTAAGAAAAATCCTATAACTTGTATACGATGTCAACTTAGGCACACTTTTTAATTTCATATCAGAATGTACGAATAAATATTGTTCTTTTTTAACGATTGTAATTATATGAATCTGAGAACAAAATATATTCATCATAAATCAAGTTATTAATGAGAAGCTCATTACAATTGAAGTAACTGTTAATTATTTTGTTATATTTTTTATATTATAAGCTAAAGGTACAAGCTTTCACTAAAAATACTACTGAGCTTGAAAAAGATGGCGCATTAAGGCACTTTTTGAATGTTCTATCCCGTTCAATTTGTAAAAGATAGAAAAAGAGAAACGATTGTCTCAGATAAGACGTCTGTAATGTGCTATATTTCTTAAGTTAAATTAAAGAGGTGTTGGCAGATAATTTTAATTTATACTACATAATAAAGTAATGTTGAATATAAATGGTTATAACTATTTAGGTATGTAACCTTATAACGTAGTAATTGTATAGTATATTTTTTTTGTTATCTATTCTAAGACAGAATCCAACAAATAACGACATGAAACTGTCCTTTTTTTGCGACTTATATATGCGATAACTATACATATACATACAATACTTTTATATAACATTAATATTTACGGTAATATAAATTAAATATAATCATTCCCCCGAATGGGAATCAGACGCTGTCTCACTGCGGCGCAGCAATATATTATATTTTTTTTAGTTACATAACACCTTAAACTTGACTCGGTGTGCTAAATTTAACAACCATCTAAATAAAATAAATTAAAAATATTTAAATTGTATGTTTTTTAACTAATAGTCCTAAACATGTTTAAATTCGTTCACGTTCATGAATCTGTCAACCTCGTATGACGTCGTTTTTACATCAAAAAGATCAAGGTATTCTATATGTGTTACTAGATGATATGTGTTTTGATATATTTAACACCTTTGAAGTGGTACTTTAAAACACATCTTGATAAGAGCCAATAATAATTTAATGTGTTATTAAATAATAATATATTTAAATAATTTATAATATTCCACAGAAATTATGTATATAAAATTTATATAATGTTTATGAAAAATCTAATGTCTTTTTCATTTCTCTGAAATGTGTTGTTAAAGATTTATAATTTATTAAAATAGTTGCAAAATGTATGTATTAAAAATTTAAAATACAAATAATGCTAGTGAAAATACGTTACAAATTTCCCGTTCCAAGTCCCGTTTGCTAAATCTTCAATCAAAGCTAGAAGAATGTACTTTGCTACAAGTGCATTTCTTATACCCTAATATTGTAATGAATTTACATATTGTATAACTTCAGTATATTGTATTATACGACTTTAACCTATATATAGTATGTAAACCAATATAAAACATTGAAATCCAACATATACCTCTTTTTAATTTTAATTACTTTAAGAGTCAAAATTTAAATTCGTTTAACTTTCTTGTACACGAAAACTTAACAACAAATAAAATTAAACATAAATAAACAATATTGAATATATAGTAAAAGTCCGGATAATAAACTATACAGTAAAATTCAACAAGCCTCTAAATAAAATAAAATAAATATACCAATTGTAATTACTTAGAAGTAAGTAAAAAAGTACAAGAGCTCAAGAGTAAGGAACCTCCTTATGATACGCGCCGTTTTAAGTGACGGTGCCTTCTGCATCCGGTTCTTGATCCAGCAGTTAAGCGATAACGTCTTGAAATATTGCTCAAGATTTATACTTTTAAAACGTTAATCGGTAACTTCTAAATTTAAAAAGAAATTTACTGTGAACCGATAAACATTAACACTACTTTTTTGTAGATGTACAGGTTATGTAAAGAGTAATCTAAATTCGAGAGATATAAATATATATTAATGACAAATGACGGCTGGGTCTAGTTGGCTGATTTTATTTTTCCTAATATTAGTAAAAATCGAAGCAAGCAAGGCAGGTTTAAAGGTCAGAAAACATAAAGAAATGACACGTAAAATCGTAATACACAAATTAATTTTTCCCCGCAAGCTGTACATACTGAATGAATGCGTTCGGATATTAAGCAAGGAAAATAGCTTAGATTATGGTAAATTAATATACTTAGCATAAGTTAAATACGGCCGCATGATTTAACAATTTATTTAATAGTTTGATAGTTCATTCAAATGATCAATGTCTAGATTAATATTTATTATCTTTCTGAGAAAATTTTGCGCTATAAATTATTGTCAACAAATATGTCATTCATAATACATCATCGAAGCAACAATCATCAGAAAAAAATACAAAGATGATTCCAACGGACTCACAATTTGATTTTAAGCGTCTTTTAATTAATCCTCTGCATTTGCTATGACGATAAACAAATCGTGAGGCCAGTCTTTGGAAGTTTGTGGAATAAACTTTCCCTGTCCTGCCCCAAACAATCATTATGAAAATTATATGCTTATGTATTTTTTCGTAGTGTATTTTATTTTTGGTATTCTGTTATTTTCTATTGAACTTTGACACATTATTTACTTCTGAGGCGGTACGAAGTTCGCCAGGTCAGCTAGTTTTATATCCATACGATATACAGGTTATGTAAAGAATTATATATATATATTTATATAATTATATATACGAATAAGCTATATATATAAGCTAATCATGATATACGATAAATATATATCTAATGTCGGTTATTTTAACATAGAAGTTTGAGATCTTATCACGCCGTGTAAAAGAATGCCCATAAATAATATAAAATTTTATTTTGATACAGCTTATTGAATTCAGAATCATTTGAATTCAAAATAAATTAGACTACATATAAAAATACATGTTCTTATTATATAATCAATATATTCGTTGTAAGTATCAATAAAATTACTCACTACCATATAGTATTAATATTAGTGAAATATGTTAGTTTAATCCGACAAGAAGTATTGTATAGAATTGACTAAATCTTACTCCGCGGATTCACTAGCGGCAACACAATTAATAGTAAACTCGAATGAAATTATTATAAAGTTTATGCTGCACGCGTAAGACATAATTTACTAACACACTTAAATTACAGTTTAATAAGAAGTCGGAATTAGAAATAGCTCTATATCTCTATATCTAAAGACATTATTATGCACGGTACATACGTAGCTTGTGATTTAAAAAAAGCACCCTCACCCTTTTTCTTCGCATAATACGGTAGACTGTGAGAACCTAGTGTCAAGACACTCCGTTCTCCACTTTCCGTCCGACATTGAAACATTGCGTGTTGAGTGGTAGCAGAGCGGATAAATTAAAATATTTTAAATATAATCATTCCCCCGAGTTGGAATCGAACCAACAACTAATCGCGTTTACTTGTAGACGCTTCTAGTTGTCTTCAAAATTGTTCCTTTGACATTTTTTATTAGGAAAAGGTATTTACCTTGCTAGTGCTGCACCTCTAACGATTTCTAAAAGGGCAACAATTTTCAATATAAAACACATTTCGTAATAGCTAAATCAAAACACTGCTAGTAACTTAAGTCACAGTTGCCGCAGATAATAGAACAATTGTTTTACAAAATTCAGACTAATATTTTCAGATGGTTTACGTACGATCTGTGTACATTTCATGAACGTACGTGTACGTGTTTTTTTTTTATTTTTATCAATTATCGTAATGTAATGAAATCGTTTTAATAATTCCAGCGTACATAACACTTAATGGCGCGGGCGTTATAAGTGTCTCAGTGGCAATAAAAATAATTACTCGGATTTTTAAATAGGCTATTGTTACCTATAGTTTCATTATAAGAGTATTTTTGCCAAGCTAGCAGCAGAGACTGGAAACTTTAAATTCATTCAATTATTCTAAACAGCTCGTTTCAAAACCAACCGTAATCAGAATATTACACTCAGAGTTGGTCTGATAGAGTGAAATCCTTAAGATAAATAAATTCTTTAATAAATCTTTTTTAGATATTTTATTTAATATATAACTAAAAATCACACTCACATTTGCCTATAATATAATATAATGGTTGGATTGATAATGCTAAGTATACTGGTCACTAGGGATCTGAAGGTCTGAAGGAAGGAAAGCCTGAAAAAGGAAGTAAAACCGACCCTATAGGTACTTTAAGCGGCAAATCGTCCCGAGCATATCTCGAAAATCCGCTTTCTCACTGGGCGTAGCAACAAGGTCACTATCGGCGGCTTATACTCTAAAACCGATTTTCGAAAACACTCCTTGTAAAGCCGCACTAGCATATTGGGCCTTACTGTTTTGTTTGACTGCCAGTATCGCGATGATCCGGATCGCCAGAGCAAGACTACACACCCAAACACCGATTTGCCCTGTATAGCGTCCAGGTTCGGCCTTACATGGAGTACTGCTCTCATCGAATCGTTAAGGACTTAATAATCTGTGAAAGGCTAGACATTTTGACGTTCATAAAGACATTTCCTATCTTTCCTTCCTAAACCACAGCCATCATAAACACCATCTGGATCCGTGACACTCTCCTTTGTTTGTGGGAATTGTGGGATTATGTAGAAACTTACTTCTACGTGCCACACAACTGTAGAATGGCCTAACAGCGACAGTGTTTCCAGGGCGATAACACATGGGTACCTTCAAAAGGCGCGTGTAATTCCACTTTAAAGGCCGGCAAAATCTCTCTAGCTTCTCTAGTGTTATATGGGGTCGTGGGCTGCGGTGTTCACTTACCATCAACAATAAATAAAATAAAGCTTATTAAAACATACTACAATACCTCTACAATGACACTTTGTCAATAAAGTATGAAGGAGCCAGTGTCAGACTAATGTTCCAATTAATTATAATATACAAAATATGAAAATATTCCAATTTATTGTTTATAAACATATTATACAATCATTTAAATTACAAAGTTATATAAAAATTGACTAAATCACTTTAATATAAACTCATTTATCGATAATTGCAACAAGTTTTTTGTTCAAAGGAAGATTATATAATTTCTGGTCTCGAGACTTTGGCCAACGTTTTATTTTATCCTCGTTCCTGTCATTGTACTATTGAAAAAGACAATGAAATTGAACTAAATGATAAGTACGAAGCGCGTCGTTACCCAACAAGAAAAATTTCCAGAATGCGAAAGAAGTGGAGCATCGAATGTTTGACTTAGGGGGAACCTCTGTGTCATATGAAAAAAATCATAAGTAATAACTGACAACTACCTGTAATAGAAACTTTAATTATATATGTAATAGCATGTTAAATGTTATATAAGTAATAGCGTGTTAAGAATTTTCATATGTTACATTCCAGTTAACACGTTTTTAAAAAACTGAAGGTCTACATATGTTTAAGGTTAAGGTTTACATTAAGGTTTACATATGTTTGAGTCGTTGTGTTCTCTTCTCCCCCAAGTAGAACATAAGTTACCGACATAAATCACGTAAATTTGTTAGAAGGGCCTATTACTTTTTACCTTCTCTCTGGACATTTGCCCTAACGTACGTACACCATCATCAGGCGCAGTAATGATTGCAAAATTATGGTAAAAATGGGCCAAAAATGTATCTTTCACGTATTAATAATCATATAGACCAGGATGTTGTATATTATTCGCAAAGATATATTTGAACTGTTACCTTTCACATGCACGTGTTTGTACATTTATGTATTCACTAAACAAGTCTTGCTATTTATTAATTATATTTGTAAGATTCAAAGTAACTTAAAATATATTCATTTATATTTATATTGCATACACCCCTACTGGATAACGCAATGTAATAAAAAAAATTCTCATCAAAATTATATAAACGAGAGCGAAGCGCTTCGCCGTGGCAAAATCATAGGGCGTCTTAATTTACGACCACGCGTTCTAAATTTTGATTGCGGTATTTCGACACAATGCGTTTAAGAATTGTGTTCTTGTTAAATAATTATTTTTTCATATCTTTTTTATAAATAAATATTAAATATAATCTGTTTTAAAGTGCTAAAATTAATATTTATGATATAGAAATTAAAAGCCGCCAAAGTACTATAATATGATAAAATATTATAATGAAACTAATGAAAGCGAATGATTTATAGATAGACGACATTTTATATTTCACTCAAAGTCGTCTTCGAAATGAATACAGTTCGTTTGTCAGTTAAACGTCGTTCTGTCCGTGCCATTCCACGTGCGTGATTCAATCTAGAAGCTGGCCGTGGTTTTGGCTTCATTTGACTGCAAGCTACGCCGATCAATTCTTTTAAAAAGTAAATTTATAATAATACTATGATATAAGTTTATATTTTTAATTTGTCATAAAAGATTTTCATTTCTCTATAGTTACTTAATATTAGTAATTTGTATTTATTGCATTTTTTCTAATACTAAGGATAAATATAATATTTTAAATTAAGTCAAATTACGTTTGGTAAAACCACTAGAAAAATATAAATGTACTTGTATTTATAATGCTGTAAAGCGTCATAACAAACAATTCAGTGTTTATGTAGTAAGTAGAGAAAAAAGATTTTTATCTTCTATAAAATAATTTCTAATTCATACTATACTCTAGACAGAACATAGCGTTGAAATCTACAGAATCCGATTTTTTTCAGTCTTATACTCATATACTATACTAATTAATCTAGAGTAATGTATCATGTACTTAAGGTAATAAACTATTATTATTATTATTACATATATAATATGGGATGTTACGATTACTGGAGCGCGTGTATTATCGGTGACACACATTACGTGTATCGCTTTATTAATATTTTAAAGTATCCAGCGGTCAGGGTTTTATTTTTATATTTTTTGTCTTAGAATTATTTTAGTTTCAATGTCATCTGGACGTGAAAATGGCTTAATGGGTCTAATTCAATTCCGATGTCTGGACTGTGAATTTTGTATTATGGCTGAGCTAATTTTAGTTTAATGTATTTGCTGGGATAAAAAAATAAATATGTCATGCTAAATAAAAGTCAATATGACTATTAATTTTACTATTACAGACTTGATGATTAGTATAAACGTCTTCTCTTATTTTTATAACTATTATATAAATATGTAATTATTGTATATATTGAATTATTTTAATAGAGATTAATTCAAAATTTGACGAACGACGAAAAAGAAATATTAAATTAATATATTTAACATAATAGCCTACTTTGTCTTGTCACAGAAATATGCTCACTTACGATCACTTAAAATACAAAATAAGTTCTAAATATTTGCTTGTTGTCACTAAGTTACTAGTACGTACGCAATACGCAGATTTGTACCATACTAAATAATTTAACTGCTGCAAGGTCCGATCTAATTCAGAAACGATCGACAGATACCGCATTGATGAATTATTGAAGCATTGAGCATTACTATATTATGTTTATTTGTTTTTATTGTTTAACTAGCTGTACCCGGGACATCACCCAAGTGGATTTCTAAAATGAAAGTAGCATTAGTTACTCATTATTGCATCAGCTATCTGCCAGTGAAAGTCGCGTGAAAATTGGTCCAGCCGTTCTAGAGATTAGCCGAAACAAACAGTCAGACAGACGGTTATTTAAATATTACAAACAACCGATCCAATTTTATTTATTTGTGTAGATATTATGCTAACATAGTTCAATGTCTAATAATCCAGTGTAAAGTACTTTTGATTGGTCAGGTTAAGTTAGGTTACGTTCTTTCGCTTTACCTCTTGCTCCAGCAGTTAGAAGTACTTTTTACAATTATACTCAGGATTCATCGATTATATATCGATTGCCAGAAAAAGTAAAATTATGAATTGGAATTGATTTCACAATCAATGCAATTATTACAGATGATTCGCATTCAACTTCTCACTAAGCTTTTTAGTTTAGTAATGTATTCTGATAATTGGGATTATTAAACTAATGTTGTTTACGGCAATAACTTATGATCAGAATTTGTTTTAACTAAACTAATTTATTTATTTTAGTACACATATATTAATTGTAAAAGATAATTTAGTGTACACATGGAACTCACTAATTAATATAAAAGATTGTTGTAACTCGTTAACCTGTTTACAAGTCTTTATAAAAAAGAAATTCTAAAAATATGGTGCAAAGCAACATCATTTAGTGCTATTCGCCCTAACAGTCACTAAACCCTATTTTTAATTACGTGCAGTACGAGAGGCTTTTCGGTTGGGAGCTTAAAAAAGAATTTAATTATTTTCTTTCAATGTTTGTTTTGTCTTTTATTTCCATTTTACTTATTTTAATATTTTAACGAGGACCGTTATTACTGTATGGTATTTTATTAGCTATACAAAAACATATATTTTAATTAAATTTATTAAATGAATATATTAAATGAACGATGCTATATTATTATTCTTTACTTCCAGCCTTACTTTTTTTGCGCCTAGCAGTTAGAGAGAACCTAGTGTCAAGACACTCCGTTACCGACTTTCCGCCCGAATTCGAGACATTGCTGTTGAATGGCGGGTTTCAACGCCGTGCATTATCTAGCCAGAGCGCAGAAATTGAAACAATTAAATTTTGATTATTCCATCAAATGGGAATCGCACCCACAACCAATCGAGATTACGTTCAGACCCCACCACCCCAGTTCCCACTGCGGCACGATGGGCTCAACAAGTGTTGTCTCACTAGTAAAATACATTTATTAAAGTCCAAACTGAAGTTATTGTTAAGATTCTGAATATTGCATCAACTCTTATTGAAATCAATTTAAAAGTTTAAATGGAGCAAGTATGATTAGTACTCGCGACTATAGGAATTATATAGAAAAGCTATTTTTTTGGTCTTGTACTGTTCTAACAACTTTTTATGTTAACATATTCACAGAAATTTATTTCGAAAGCTTCAGCACCAAATAAAATATTACAATTAACGATCATTTAATAGAGAATTTCATATATTGAATATTTTTAGCTGTTATTCATGCACTTAGATTGTTAGTTATTTTTCACCTAGAATACAACCTAGTGTCAAGACAGTGCGTTCACCAGTTTCCGCCTGAATGCGAGGCATTGCGTGTTGAGTGGCGGTTCTCAACGCCGCGCTTTGTCTAGTACCAGGGCAAATCCCTTCAAAAATTTCATGTAATAATATTTTTTGAAACATACGATTTAAACAAAGTACACACTTACATTTTAATAAGAATGTGTTCTATTTCGGACGATTTAAGTAAAAAGTATTTGTTACTAAATGGTTGAACTTTATTATGGCTCAACGTATTTCTAGCGCTTGATCACATCCGCTTGGTCGCTAGGGAGATAGCCGTAAATCTGCCGTGTTAAAGCCTCACCTACACCTCTGGTACCAATTTGCATTTTTATTTACACACTTATTGCAATGATTTAGCTCACATCAAACTAAACTGCTTGCTGTTCCGTTGGGCTCATAAGTTTGATATATAATGCTTCTATAAAAAAAGGTTGACTCATCTTTTTATTTGAGGATATTAATATGAAGACTACTTCAACTTCAACAATTATTAAATTGTAGTTTTGAAGTTTATTGAGGCGTGAAGTCACGTGGAAAATATTTTGTAATCAATTACACGTGAGTCACCTGTTTCAATTAGAATACCGACAGTTCAAAGTAACATTTAATAATATACAAATAATTCTGCATTATTCTGGTTCTGAAACTAATACAAATTACGGGCATATACACCGTTGAAATTTATTCCGGATAAAATACCTTTAAATACAATGAATATAACAAGAAAGCTTTAGAAATATATGGTTATTTTCCTTTTAAGGGAACAAAAAATTAAATAGTAACAATAATATGATATAGGGGCTATATTACTAAATATAAAATATTACTAAATTAGCTATTACAGCTTAACTTATGGCGAATTTTTCTGTTAAAATTGATCAGTGTCATGGAAGATATCGCTGACACGGTCGAATAATTATTATTCAAACTAAGAATACGATTAATCGGTAAAAAATTGCCAAGATTACTTTTAGAAATATCAGGTAAGGAACTGTTTTTGAGGGGACGTCTGGGAATACGAGGTGATATGTTGATGTGAGAATAAATCGGGGGAATCTAATTTATTGTGATAAATTTTATTTACAGTCACTAAAGACTCTACATAAAATTTATCACAGTAAAGTGATTGTATATTGAAGTGGCTCATGTGTTGTTCATAGTTAGCTCTAAATGGACAACATTTCTATTTAAAAGCTAGGTACCTTGTTAATTAGAGATTAAACTTTTTCAATTCGCATAATATGGGTCTTATAGTGTGGGTTCCATGATGTAGTTCTAGGACACTCTCACTAGGATATTCTAAGACACTCTTTGCTAACTCAATGAAAATGAATACAATACAGTTTGTAGTTTTAAGCTCCATGGTATTACGCGTTATAAGACCCAACAGTGCTAATGCTTTGGAGACTATTTGAATATAATGTTCAGTGAATGTGAGTTGCTGTCTATGAAAACGATCTCTCATTGACCGAGACCTCTTGCAATCCTTGGTTTTTTATGAAATATTTGGATTGGATTATTTTCTTTCTTCGGGTAAATTTATATAAGAGCATTTTGATGGACATATTATATTGAACTTTAACCGCTGCCTCGAAATAATTTACAAAATATTCTATTATTTCTGTTATACTTGTGAACATATAGAAAAAAATGTCTTGTATGTAATTTCAAATTCATTTTTTAAAATTCTGGATTCTCATTAAGATTAACAGGTGAAATGAAACGGATATTTGCAAGTTAGCAGAATGGCCATCCCAATGAAGATCAAAATTGGAAAACTAACAAGTTGAACTGTACAAGTTGTAAGTTCTAAACTCGCTGTAATTGAATATATTACTTCGATTTCTGTATTTCTAGATATCAGAGAATACATTTATATATTACATAAAAGTTTTATATACCGCTTACGTCTATGTATAATTATATGAATATATGAACAAGATAAACTCAGAACAATAAAAGTTACAAATCAAGTTCAATTAAATTAGATCACTATTGGTTATTAATGTGTTTATATATTATGATGCCGTGTTTCGATGAGTCAGTGAGTCGGTAATTCGGTGACTCGATGACAATGCGAAGGGTGCCCGCGGTCGAGTAGCAGAGGCTCAAGCGTCGCGCGTCGAATCGTAGCTCGTAGGCTCTTTGTGCGGATTGTTGAGGGCGCACGGGTGAAAGGCAAGAATGCGGCGTGCGTGCGGGCGCGGCGTGCGGGGCGGGCGGGCACGCGAGTGGGGCGGGCGGGTGTTGAGGCGGGGGCGGGGGCGCACCGCGGTGGGGGATGCGTCGCTGCGGGCGCGGGCGCGGGCCGGCGCGGCTTGGCGCGTGCCGCAGTAGCGTGGAGGTGCCGTGGCCGCTCGCCTGCCACGCCGACCAAGCCGTCGCCGACGAGCGCGGTTGACCGCGTGTTTGGCGCCGTGGTGGTCCCCGGGCGCTCAGTGCCAAACGGACAGGTTCACCAGTTCAGTGCCATTTCTGAAGATTCGAACGACCCGATTCTGAGCCGGCTCTCGTAGTTGCGCCTTTCGTTGCCCGCCCTCCGCTTATTGTTACGAAACTGTCTTATTCTATCACTCACTTACGATTGTTTCTGCAATGCGATTTAACAAAAATTAGTATGATGGGCTATAAAATTATTACTCAAATATTATAACAATTACTAGAAGCTTTCCGCGGGAGAGGTGCTACGGTATTTAAAGAATATATTGCTGCTGAATCTCGCGGTGAAACTTCCGCTAAACTACGATATGCTTGACATGCAATACTTTCTTAATTTTATAATCGGGTTTCGATTGATTTCTTATATAAAATTTAGTGAGTTACCGTTTGAAATACCGCTAACTTATCAGCAGAAACTACGATTAATGACACTAAACATTTGTAATAAATACAGCTTCTTGTTATTTTAAACCGCTAATTTTCGATTAAATTTCACTTACTAATTTTCTCTATGACGATTCAGTACAAAGCATATGACTTAAAAAATTTACATACTTTACACACTTAACAACTATAAAGCTCATTTGATGATATGTCATAGTTTCTTACCTACAAAAAATCATTATGATTTATACAATATCAACATTACAGGTAGGTCCATTAACTTCAACTTCAATACGGAAATCAAAAGTTAAAGTCACCAAAGATTAAAAGGTACATTACACAATCATAATCTTTGACCTAAGGCGTTTCGAAACATTAATAAAATCATAAGCTTTAAATAACACCCAGTATACAATAACAGATTAAATATAACATTCATAATATTTTAAAATAAACATTTCGTCTTTCATATTTTCACTTGTGTTGGTAATTACACTGTTTTCTGTGTAACTTTAGTTTGTCGAACAAACAAACTTTTTTAATTTTGATACTGTAAAATTGTTTAATCTATTACCATTGATAGCAGTTGATCTGCAACTCATATTTGCTGTTTGCAAACACATATGAAAATCAAACAAGTCATATCTGAAAATCAGCCCTAAGAAACTAATTACTCACTTAAGTCACACACACAGTGGGGAAAAGTCTATCAGTCGATATTTATTAATAATATTTATTATTGCGGAGAAATTTCTAGCGACACTATTTGTTTAATACAAACTGAAAGTATTCTCAATTGTTATTATCGTGCTTCAAGCTTTATTTCATATAGTAGGATAGGTAGGCTGGGAGAACTTAGCGTCAAGACACTCCATTTTCCTCTTTCCGCCCCAATCAGAGAATTTGCGCGATGGCACGGCTCATTGCGTAAAGTATAAATAAATAATAGATAATATATACTTTTCGAAACGCCCATCAATTCAAAAATTAAAATAGCATATTCAATCGCAAATTCATTTGTAAACAGATTACGTGAAATGTTTAACGCTAAAGGAATCGCTCGAGCTCTATGGTGCGGTTTTCGTCTTTCCATTGTCGTTTTCTTTAAGAAACATAATTTCTTGTTGTCCCTCCCATATGACACTAAGCATATAAAGTATACTAATTTATACACCTTTTGGGAATAAATATATTGCTAATAATACACGATCCTCTTTGCGTGTATTTATAACGATTACTATTTTGTACACAATGTAGGAAAATAAATAAATTCATTTTGGATTCGAGGTCGCTCAAACTACAGGATATTTTAAGGGCCTTAAACGTCAAAGCAATTACACAAATAAGGTATGAATAATAATTTTGTTCATAATACTCGTATTAAAAGAACTATTAAAATATTAGAACATTAAAAATTATGTACTAAGATGCTATTTCTATTAAATTAAAGTCCAAAGGTATGTTTAATATCAAAATTGAAAACCATTTTATTGATTTTCTCTTTATTTTGCTATTCGTCAATAGCACAATAAGTAGGTAAGGTACAGGTAAGCTTATGTCAGATTCACCATTGTTTTTATTTGTCATATATTTCTTAGCATGAAAATATTTTCAAGCAAAGTCGACATTTTACATGTAACGTTTAAAGATAAATTTGGACACATTCTTAATAGGATCCTTATCAATTTTGTAGAGCTTTCGTAACGATCTTCTTTAAAGTAATATATCGTAAGAGTCAATTTACTCCTCAAAAATACGACTGTTAATAATATAATAATAATAATAATCCATAAATGTGCGTACAATATTATAATTTATTTATTTTTATGAAATTTTGTATAAAAATCATAGTATGTTTTCAAAATTATGCCTTACCCATTATAAAACGACAAAAGTGAAAACATTGCATACATATTACAAATAGGACTATACTGCCCACTTTGCTATACCGGAAATAAAGGTTACATTCTTTGCAATTTTCCTTGTAATTAAAGCATTAATTACACACTAATACTTTATAGGTAGAGTCTATATATATATATATATATATATATATATATACAATAAATTTATTATACCTACCAAAAAGTTGTATGTGACAAAAAAAATCAAAAACAAAGGCTTATCATAATTGTAAAAATGTCTTATTATTTTAGAAGTGATATTCACAAATATATAACATAAATCGCATACAATTTATAATTGCGGCTTACTTCTAAATGGCGCTCAATTAGTAAAATCTAAGTTTTATAGGCGAATGGCGGCACCGATTGAATTTCCTTTTTTACGAAAGCTCCCGTCCTAAATGTTTTAACCACATTAAAGTGTTAACCAGCGTCGTGTCTTTTAATCCAGCTACCGGTGATATGTCACATTTAAATACTGTCGAGTTCTAAAGAAACGTTACCATGAATTTTTAACACCCCAACCACTGATTTTATTTCTAATGAAGGAAATTTAGTATAAATATTCATAAGCTTTATATACCTTATTTACAATATAACACAACTTGGACAGCACTTTACGTCTATTTCCTGGATTAGTTTACCTTTGTAATGTAGAAAATAAAAAACATACGTGTTGCGAGGTGGCGACAATTTGCCTTAATGTTCTCTCGATTTAAGTAACATATGAAAAACTCAATGCTATTAAGAGAGTTAGAAACTTAGCTGCATTTAACAATTAGTATAATTAGATGACGATGGCCGTATTATGTGCCTTGTATGGCATTTACTTAAATACCAGATACCACATAAACATGGCTGTAAAAAGACTACTTTCAACTTAACACTACCAAATTTCTCTTGTTATTAATGCATATATATTAAGAAAATTTAAGCCAAACTAAGCTAATTTATTCTTTCATTTGTTTGATAAACGGTCATTGTAATTAGGATTGGATTTAATTTACTATAAAAGTTACTATAACAGTTTTTTAGGCTTATATGGTTCTTCATAAGACAATTCAAATCTTAAATTTTTATATGTCAGCGGATAATGTTCATCATGCTGATCAACTTTTATTAAAGTTTCATTGCTTTATTTCTCATAGTTTAGCAGGGCTATATCAGGTGTTCCTTAAGTCTTGACCAGGCTTAATAGGATTCAACAAAAGTTTCATTCAAATCAGTCAATCAACAGACAGACAAAAATTAAAAAAAATCATATTCTGTTACTGTTTTTACATTTCCCTAAATTGTTTCTTCCTAAATATATTCAATGTACAGACACAACGTTTTTACTGTTTGTAATAGTATAGATAGAAGATGTAACACACAATGAACTTTTATATTTTTTTTACCAAAAATTCTAAAGCTTGAAGTATTATTTTTTAAATAAAATTAAAAACAACTAGTATAAATCACAATAAAAAAAGTTAATCTGTCCAATTCAATAATAAAATTTTAACACTGTAAATTATTGTAGGGCTGCAGTGACAGCAACTGCAATGCGACCAGAAAATTGCTGGCGTATCACAAGGATAATAGTAAACGTTTATAGTAAATTTTACACATTAAATCACCAAATATATTAATATTACATATGTTACTTAAAATAAAATTATATTAAAAGGGTTTTATAAACTTTATACGATTATTTTAAATATAAATTTATACATGAATATTATTAAGACAATTATGTTGGTGTAGCAGATAAGTTTTGAATATATTCATGAATTTGCATTGTTACTTCGAAACATACACCGTTGACGAAGTTGTTTCTCAATTTCGCGTTCTTGACATAAAAATATACAGTGTGATTTATAATATATACAATAATAATTTAGTATTCTTTAATATTTTGTCTGTTGTCGCACCGGTAACGGTGCGCCGCGAATGTATTACAATTCGACCCCACAGTTATCCTACTGAGGCAGGAAGACCAGACTCTCCTCAAACGAACAAGTGTTTAAACAGCTACGTTTTTGAGCTTAGGCTTTTGACTCGCGTGTTATAACACTATTATAGAGTAGTAAATACGTTTTCATTTGGTGAACTTGGTGCACTAGCTTATTCAGACAACAGAATATTTATAGCATATACTTTGTGAAACGAACGATATGGAACCGACACATCCTGATCCTGGCTGAACATCCTGATGCCGCCATAGCCTGCCGGTTTTCAAAAAACAGATTTATTTTGAAATAGCATCCTCTCTACTACGACTAGTGTTAGTATTTCCTCTACCATACTTGATACATGAGTGCCCACTCATTTGAACACAAGGTAGAGGATATAGGATTGATAGCTTTATTATATATACATTGTGGTCACATGTATAGCTAGAAATATCCACCGCAGGTTGGGAAATTTATAGTAGACAGACCAGATGCAAAGTGGACTTTGAACATAGCTACAGAGATTTAATTGGGCATTAGGTTATATAGTTTAATTTACATCGCACTAGCAATAAAACTCATATGGCGAAGATGTTGCAAGATACCTGGCTAAATTGTGTCAAAAGTATAAACTTGGATAATCGATTACCAAGATTAACCAAGATCTTACATTTTGGTTAAATTTATTATGAAATTCATACTTCAACTTTACAAAATCCATAGTTAAAGTGAGCACTCTTAATTAAGAAGACTTTCCATAACAGTATCGCACTTTATTAAATCAGCTCTGATCACGAAAATTAGGATCTATGTGTTTCTTTATACACATTATATCTATCTTGTTGTAATACAAAACAATTATATTTACGAAACACACAAAAATATTATTCTTAGATATGAAATATTTTCATAAAAAAATAAAAAGAAAATGGTGGCATAAATGAAATGATGTCAATTCAAAAAATCATTTAAAAAAAAATGGTGGCATAAATGAAATGATAAACTTTTTTTTTTTATTTAATTGCTTATCAATAAAAAAATTATAAAGGGAAATAATATGTTTAATAGCCAATACTACTATTACCAAGCAGATGCTTACTAAAATACTTGTTAAAGTGTTATCAATACCACTTGGAAGCGTCTAGTACCTTAGTAGGTCAGTATACCTTTTTATTTTGATGTTCGTTTCAACGTTGCATTTTAAATGATACTTATCAACGTCAGCGGAATGTTAGAGCTGTATTTGTAATCTTTCCCATTTTTTTAAATTAAACTCTATTTTATACAGCATTTTGTGGCATGATTATTAATTTTATATATGAAAATTAAATAAAATTGAATATTTTTAATTATATATATGTATATAAACAGACAGGTCTTTTGTGAACGGAACTAAGCGAAAAAATAAAAACAGTAATGTACTATCATAAACTCAATTAAAATATTATAATTAGAATTTCATTCAATAACGAACTTCAAATTTCATGCTAGGGTTTTGATGAGCATAAATACAAAATCAATGCGCGGTTTTATTTGCAATCTCGATTTCATTTCTTAATGAATGTCAGGGAATATAAGTCTCGTGCCGCATGACTTTGCATTTAATTTAAAAGTTGATAACTTCGGTTTATAATATATCTGCATATATATTCGTTTTGATTAAATGATCTGACTAAAACTTATGAATTCTGATAGAATAAAACACAAATACAAGATTTTATTAAAACTATATTAGAATTTTAAAATAATCTATACCAATATCAATTTATTAATTAAGCTCCAGCTTGTTAATCGACTGATATATGTAGGTAGTAGGTAGGTAGGTAGTTAATAACAATATAGATAGGTTATTCGTTTCTTAATCTGTTTGAGTTTTAAAGAAGAGCGTTAGCCGTTGTCTTTCATCTAATATTCTATATAACTAGATTCTTTAGATTTCAGTGTAAACTAATTTACACTAAAGCCTTAAGTTTTCAGTTTGCAAACTTAAAACGAAGCAGTCTGGTCAACTATGTGAGCAACTAAAATTTCTTTCAGGACTGAAACAGTCTATATTCTTTAATTTTCATAGTTTTCTAGAACCGTTTCAGATATGTACCGACTAAATGAGTATTTCACATTAATTTAGAAAACGTTACAAATACACAAGAATAAAATATAGAAAATCAACTTGCCAATATTAGTTAATATACAAGTACTTTTCGTATTTTCCTCTAACTTAGCACTATTTTTCTAACTATAGTTGACCAATCCGCGAAGACATGTCCTATACTATTCAAAGCACGATACTTGAACGCTTCACTTTTGTATGACATACAAAATGCGTTGATAAAGCAACGCGTATTTTACGCGTCAATTAGGCCTCTATTTATTATTATGTAACTCTCTAAGAATTCCCGGGGCCAGAAAAACACGGTCCTTTGGTAGACTTATGCGGGAAAACGTGTCCAATACTTAGAGACCCCTTAGAGATTATATTTATTTAACTATGACAGATCCACCGGGATCCGCCTAGCAGAAGCCACGGGTTAGTATATAAAATACAGAATATATGAAAAGTTAAATTTTGACTATGTAATAATTTGGATGGTATAAGTACAAAATTACTGAAAGAGCATTCAGATATCTCAATTTGAGCGATGCCTCGGGCACTGTATCATGGTCAGCTGAGAATGCCGTGAGGTCTGCCGTACCTATTATTACATATATTATACTATTATCTTACCGACCACATAGCTCTTGCGCTTAAATCTCGCCGGCCTGGTAAAGATAACCTAGAAACGTGGGATACATGTGAGTTTCCTTCTGGAAATGCCTCTTTTTTAGACCCATAGTGTCACTACTTCCCAACAGGTATCCACAAGCTGCCCTACGGCATTTTTTTTTCAATATTATTATTATGTAATCAAATCAGTTGAAATATATTTAAATTAAAAATCTTTGCCAGTTACGATCGAATCCACTATCGAATCTACAGTAAAAACTTACCAACTGCGCTACGACGACATAAACTAATAAGGTTGATTTATATCGAGAATGTGAAGTATCGTCAGATGAAGTGGTGACCTTGTCCCACTTTTAGTGCTCCCAATTTTCCCCTTCTTTACAAAGGATCCTTATTAGAAGGTAGGAAAGGATATTGAAATACCTTAATCCATCTATTCGTATACTTACTTTCATTCCATTTGTGTGATCGATGATTAAAATGCAAATTATTAAAAATACGATGAATGATCAATGTTGCACCTTATGAAAAAAATAATTTGAAGTAATGCCCATGTGCTACGTACTTACTATATATTATACTGAAATTGAACAGAATAAAAAGCATATAACAAAGAGAGTATCATTTTAATTTACTTGTTAAACTGCCAGAACAAAAGAAATAGAATTTTAATCAAGAACAAATTTGTTTTTATTCGTGACCAATAAATTTTACTTATACGTAGAACGGATTTATTAGCTGTAAATTCACTGCTCCATCGAGATATGTTGAGTGCGGATTAATAAGATATCATCATATGCGCAAATGATGAAGACCGTGTTGCACATAAGTAACCCAGATATCCATCCAATTAAAATTGAATAATAATTAAGTTAGAGAACCTTGATCATGTACAGATAGCAATACAAATATATAATATTATATTACACATTTAACACATTTTTTAAACTCAAATAGAAGGCTCTATAACTGAATAAGAAAGTAAGAAAGTATTTACTTACTTTTTGGTCGTAAATCTAACGATACAGAAGTACGTTTAGTTCAGATAAAATATCATAATAAAGCAAAAGCAAAAATAAAAAAAATATTCTCGAACGTCCAGTTCAAGTTACCCAATCAATCAGCCCTAGCTCTAGTGTGGTGAAAATTTTATCTAACGAATATTCATGACGTAAAAAAGAAAATTACTGTGCAGTTTTTAATAAATAAAGTAAAAAAAATTTTAAAACAAGAATTCCAGAGCATTGTATGTACTAAGGCACTTAATTTTGCTAAATAGTATTTCAAAGTATTGTTTTCGATATGAATGTCCCTGCCAAAGATACAAGGACACGTAGTGACGCATTTGTTACAATCATTTAACCTATATATTCAATTGCGCAACTAGACTATGGCCTCCCTTCAGGGTGTTTTCCCATAAAAATAACCCGTACATTACGTACTTCTTTCCGATGTAGCCATATTTTTCTCGACCGAACTCTTGGCTAAGTTGGCTGCTAGCCAATACGAGGAACCTTAGGGCAGTCTTTTATAACCTAGATATACATGTGTATGCATAATATATCGTCACTGGATTTTTTATATATATTTTTTTACAACAAATTATGCTTTTTAACAAATTTATTGCAAGAAGTATATGAAAATAATCATTAACTAAAACAAAACAAACCCAGAGAAAATAGACAACAAAGTGTCTTCATACTAGGCTCGCTGTGACTAGCCTGACTATCCTACTTTGAAGGAATAAGAGTGACGCGTGAGTGAGTGAAAAATAAGTTATTATATCGGTAGTATACATCTTTTTGTCGGTTAATTATATGACTAAAAAAATAAACCTTAATAAGCTAATTGAAAATATATAACACAAATCATTTAGAATGAAGTATAAAAGTTAGTTCGTTTTTAACAAGCTTTTAAAAGTTTTCTGCAAAGTTCTATCCTAAGTGTGTGAATTGTACTTTAAAAGTATCTAAGATTATTTATCTTAAATATGTCTAATTTTATGTTATCAATTTAAAAATTTTAATGAAATCAAATTTGAGTTAAAAACGCATTTAGTATAAAAATTAGACTATGTTAAACGTAAAAATAGATTCTTTTAAATTTACATATTTATTTCATATTTACACCAATTATTTTCATTTTATTATCCAAAAAATATATTTAATATTTACACCAATTATTTTCATTTTATTATTCAAAAAATAACTTGATAATTAATTATTACAGTAATTTATGAAACGTATTAAAAACATCTCAGAAAAAATCTTAACAAAATATATAATTTTGTGAGAATATGAAAATTATCCTCAAGGTCAAAGTATTTTCCAATCCTTTTTTTATATTTAAGAATGCTTGCATATGTTTCTAATTTAACTCAATTTTTTTTTAATTTAATAGGTGATAAAATAATTGTTTCAATTGACACATTACACTTGAAGACTTAAGATACCACCACCACCACGACCACCGACAGTTGCAAAGTGTTCTAAATGGTGGGTTTAAAAATATACTAATATTAACAAATTATATTAACTGTAGATAATAATTATTTTTTTTTTAATATCGCAGTAATTAAATGCTTACCGTGATTAAATATAAAAAGCCTTGTAAATAAGTAACATTAAAACCGATTAAACGATGAACGGACAGACTGAAAGAATGAAGTATTAAACACCCACAGAATTATGATTTACGTTGCGCCCTATTAGCTTAGTGGGGAGGCTAAACTAGCACTGCTCAGTCTGGTTTTACCCGCGTCGCGAGCAACGCGCATTTGCTTACGCGAAGCCTTGCCCTATTATACAAGTGATACAGCGTTTAACGTGCTTATACAAACAGTGTTAGAATTGTTCCTAATTATTATTTTGGCATCGATACATATAAATTTGGTGACATTATATATTTTTTTATTGTGGTAAACACTTTAAAAATATTTATCTATTACATTGACAAAACAACATCTTATGTTTTCAAAATTATAATATTTTATTATGAATTAATTTTGAAGTAAATTAATTGTGAGTTATTAAAAAAATTTTGGCAGTTTTAACTTTAATAATTTGTTCCTGCGATACATATTATTTTACGAATATCGGCTTCATCTACTAGGGTAAATATTTTTTTTTATCAAATCATCAATTTTCTATTACAACTATAGAGTTTTAACCCTGTACGAGTAGTCGTAACCCTCTACAATTATCACTTACTTTATATATAAAACTAATAATTCATTCTAGTTAGACGCGTGTAAAATATACACTAGTTGGTTTAAATAATTTTCTTTATTCACGTTTATAAATTATAATTGAAACATTATATATGTATATATTAATTTAATTTTAATACTTATAGAAAGTGAACAATACGTGTGCATGTCGTCACTCGTATCCTGTGACTATAGAAATTACTTGCTATTGCCTTTGTTTTTTTTTATCTGTCACTAACAAGTCGTGAGTAAATGCTAAAAATAATAAATAAAACATAGTTATTCGCCTAAATTTGAAAAAGTCTGTTTAACCTAAGACTTTCTCTTACCAGACTGGAGAAATGAAAATGTATTTTCACTCTTCAATAAAGGATCAAACCAACAACTTTCGCGTCTAAAACTTCTGACAGTTGTCCCACTGCACCACGGATAGCGTCAATAAGTTTTTTAATGCCGTGAAACAATTTAAGGTCATATTACTTTCAGCTTAGTGTATACAGCCAAGTTGGCAGGCTTTAAAAGGCAAGCTGCGATAGTTTGCTCCTTTTTCTTTAATTCATAGACGTTTTGTTCAGCCTAAAGTCGGGAAGTTTTCAACTACACTATTTGGTTTGCCAAATCGAAATAAGTGCCTGTATATAAAAATTTTAATAAACTTTAATTTTCTAAATTTTTGTCTAGTAATTATATAAATTAAATTTCGGGCAGACTGACAGAATAATTTATTTTTTAAAATGGCATGAAATTTTTACGTTGAAATTAATATATTATAATAATAATACATAAAATATACATTAAATATATAATTTAATATAATAAAGCACAAGTTAAACACGAAAAACAAAATTAGATAAATATATAAAAGTCATTAAAAATAAAATAGTGCAAGAAATGAGCTTTCTTATTTTACTATTAAGAAATATTTCTAGTACGCTTAAACTACAAAACTCTAATAATTATCTCAATTATAATTAAAAAATAAATAATTGAAAATTTATTAGTAAAATTGAACAACTTTAAATGATTCATATAAAGATATAAGAGGTAAGATTTAAAACATAAATACCTATTAGTACTGTTAGTGCACTTGCATATATAACGCTCAAACGATCAGGTCAGATAATTATATTGAGAATTTTGTCACGAAATGTGACTGATAAAAGAAACGAAAAGGTATATTTCGAAACTGACGTCTATATAAATTAATGGTACTAAGTTAAAAAATAATTTTCATATGTAATGGTATATATCTATTTACTATATTAGGGCATTAATCAATTTGTTGTTGCTCATATTAAAGAAATCCACAATTTTATCATAAAATTTACAAAGCTGTGTTTATTATTATTGTTAAAACACGAACAACTAATCTACAAAACAAAACTATTTGTCGTAAGCCATATTATACAGTACACAGACATTATGTGTCAAATGTACAAGATTGATTGGCAACGCTAAGTAGTAATATGCTTTTCTGTTAATAACGCCTAATTATAAAACTAATACACATATTCCACTTCAATATATAATAGGAAAATTAAAATACACCAATAAATTTGTACTGCTTTTTTTTTATTACTATTCCGTAAAAAATATTAATATCAATATTAATTCAAAATATTTTTATTATAAAATGCATGTTCAAATAAGATCCAAATTACATAATTTAATAAAATACCGGCACTATCAAAAATATGACACACTATAATTTGAACTGTTACAGAAAAAAAGTAATTTGTATGATACAATGACAGGCAGGTCGATCTACCACAAGCCACGGCACAGCCGAGTTGTCGATCAATATTTTATTAATGCAACAGCAATCACAATGTGTGTTTTGTTGTCACAATCGCTTCACAAAAGAACTATTAGTAAGTAAGCTGCTACTTGGTGAACTATAATTTCTTTATCTAACATTCTTTGCAGGTGCTTTGTGATTTTTTCCCTTATTACGCGAAAGGCACTCCGGCACTATTATATATATATGTAAAGTACTATATTCGTAATGTATTTATACATTTTCACACAAAGCTAGATATGAGATATTTTTACGTATATCCTGCATTGGGCGGAATAGACAAAGATGACCAAGTGTAAATGCAAAAACGTCGACAAAAATAGTTTTTCTAATATGAGGAATGTTAGTGATCGATCATATCATCATAATCAATGACGAACATGTTTTTGATCCATCATGTCATTTAAAAAATATGCGGTCTAGTCTATGTTACTCTGTTATTAAAAAATATACAACCAAAATTTATAAAAATCATGTGTATTCTTATTTCAATTATTATTTCAATAAAATTACAAAAATTGAAATAGACATATAAATTTTCGTACAGAAATTAAACTTGGACACCTTTCAAGACGTTCTTTTAATAACATTTCGGGTGGTATATGTAACTAATCATATTTAAGCAAAAAAGCTTATTAGCTTTTAAAACTCATACTTTTAAAACTGATCAGATACATAAATAAGTACAATTAGATATATACACGGTAAAATGCATATGAAATATCGTGGATCTGATATATTCGCCTATAGTCATCATTACGTTTATTATACAGTGTAACGAAGAATTTAATTACTGCCTTTAATAATAGGACGCTAGTATGTAACTTGCGTATTCCAGTAATATAAGACAAAAAGTAAAGCCACACACTTTTAATCAAATACCAAAATATTAATTAATTCAAAAATAATTAATTCAAGTATTGAACTTAATATACCTAATTATAGATGGTATTGAAAAAAAAGCTATAATTAAACACGTGTAAGTTTCTAAATATAAATAGTACTAATAGCATACACCTAACTTTTTGTTGCGGTGTTAACAATCTACGCCTTGTCACAAGCGACTAACATCATATGCAAGAAACCCTACAAAACTGATAATAGCTACGGAAACCACGTAAGCTAATAATGGCCGATGTTATGGATGTGTTGCTACACGCGATATGGTTATTGATTCATACTTTATTATATAATTAATATCTCAATGGTAGTTTTGTATTTAAATCCACTAGATAGATTAATTCCAAGTTTAATAGAGACGAAATTACCAAAATAAACTAAAAATTATTGTTTTCGTAAAGAAATTTACGACCAAAACGTTTTCTGTGTTTTGTGGGTTTGGAAAAGGCGATACTGACCCGTTGCACTGTTAGCGGCCCTTATTGCAGGCTGTCAAATCTCTTTATCACTCAGGCTGTGTACGAGTAGGAGCTGGCATATCGCCTCGATTTGATGTTCAATCGAGTGTCATACTGTGTTGCACCATGCCAGCTTGGCTGTTCAATTTAGACTTGGATAGCTGTCTCCAAAAAGCAAACAGAAACAAAGCGACATGACAGTAAAAGATGGTTACTTGAAGGTTAATTGCCTGTTGTACGGAGATGATGCACTGCTCATTGCATCAGCAGAAGGCGAGTTGCAGACCATGGTCACCATTCTGGAAGCCGGGTGAGAAAGGAAAATGGTCTAAGTCTGAATGTGAGTAAAACTAAGATTTTGGTATTTACTAGAGACGAAGATAGAACGGAATGCATAAATGGAAAGATATTGGAACAGGTGAATGAAATGGTATGCCAGAGAAGTATGTTTAGTAGTGATGTAATATACGATATGGATGTAGAAATGCGTATTGCTACCGGTAACAGGATTAACAGAGCTCTCTCTGCATTAATGCGTCGGCGGCACGTGAGCACAGCCGCACGTTTGGCTATGCGATGCTAGTACCGATGCTCTTAAACGGCAGCGGAATGTGGGTATGTTAGAAGAAGAATGAAAGAAAGATGAATGTTGTAGAGATGCAATCTCTTCCTAGGATGTTTGGAGTCAGCTAATTTGACCGAAATCGCAATGAAGAGATACACACAATGGCAGCCGTGAGCAAGAATGTTATAGAACGAGTGAAGAAGAACGTGCTCAGGTAGTTTCGGCACGTCAAGAGGATGAGTGAGGAAAGAATGGTAAGAAAAATATTTGAAGCAAAGGTAAGCAGTAAGAGAGATAGAGGGAGAGAGAGATTGACCTTGGAGAGCACCGTATCGATTATAATTTAGAAAGGTGACGTAAAAGGCATTAGGACCCCCTGGAGGGCGAGAATGAAGAGTTTGATGAGTGTGGATGAGGCGCAAGCAGTATCCAGTATGCATAGCGTTGGCGCTCCGTTCTCTCTGACTACACCGATAGGGTTAAAAGAAATATTACGATGTGATCGTGACGCACTTTACACTAAGTGATTGTGTGTTCGCTCCGCACTCGACAAAGTATTTTATTTAATGGAATAAATTAATATATTAAATCAATATATAAAAAATTGGCCCTAGCCCTGTAAATACAATGCGGCTTTGAACTCATGAACACACTTCAAAAATGGAAAACGGAGAATACTAGCACTAAATTCCCTCGCCTAACCTTGATTATAAAATAAATTCACGAAGCTGAAAGAAAGCTTTTGTCGTAGAACAATTACCACAAAGGCAATTTAACTGGCTTGCACATAAAATTCACTCCTGTTAATAAATTACCTCGGAATCTGTTTGCTTTCTCCGTAACTAGATAAAATGAATTTGTTAACATTGTTAAAAATACAGGAACTATGCAAATTAAGTTTTCTAAGTAAATGTCCAGAGGAAAGCTAGGGAGAGAGTTCACTTTACACAATTGTTAATGTTAATAGAAATCTAAAAAAAGTAACTATGGATTATATTTTTTTTCTATTTACATGTTGCATATTATATGTCGATTATTAACCATCTCGAATGTTTGATGTTTGTTAAATAATATGTTCCGATTAAACGTTCAATTCAAAATTCAAATGACTTGAACCGTGTATCTATAAAAAAGAATTTTGCAAAGATTGTCCCGATTGTTGAACCCAAAGATAACAAAAGTCATCATAAAATTTTAATAGTCATTGAATATCTATGTAATATTTAAAGAATATTAAGTTAAATATAAATTAATTTCTTACAGTTAATAGCTCTTCTAGTACTTCTTTTAGTAATTTAGACGCTAAGTTTTACTTATTGTTGTTCATAACATAGACTTGTTGAAGTTTCTCAAATGAAAAGTTGGTCTGACAAAAAGGTATGGTTTTGTTTTCGTTTTTAAATTTTCGTAAACTGAATTGGCAAAGCAATCTTTATGATAATTACTACTTTAGGATAATTCACCAACAAAACTTCACGGGAATCTGAGAAATGCAACTTGTTGAGGTGAACAGTCGGAAAACTGCCAGACATATGGATACATTTTTCCCTAAGTTGGAGATTTTGGCTTTGATCAGTGCCATCTTTACCGTTTTACAAGTAAATTATATGAGATATGAAAACGAGGCCTTAATAATGTTCAGCCCAGTAGTAAGCAACGACCGTAGATGACAAGTAACAGTAATGGTCTTGAAGCTACGAAAAAGAACATACTAATATATAGCGTATGTACGACATATAGTCTAAGTTATATATTTGTGTGAATACCTTTATATTATAAATACATAATGTCGCTAACTAAATCAAAAGAATCAGTTATTGGTATTGTGTTTATTAAGCTTTGGGTATCCCCTTTCAACCTTGACATTTGAATATTGACAAATGCAACACGATACGTTTTTATCTCATACCTACAAATACACTCGTATACAGACAGCACTTATTTTTCAAAAAAGATTTACTGTACTTCCATCATTCAAGCTCATACCGTTTACAAGTTGACTTTGACACATTTTGACTTAATAACGTACCTACCAAAAAGAATCATACCTTTTAATGATCATCCTTTCATGAAAGTGTTATGAGGGGAGTCGACGTCGACCTATTTTTTAAGTCACGGCAGTTGCCTTTGAAACTACATTAAATAGTGTACTTCATTGTTAGTGCCTCTGGTTTGCGTAACTCGTTTTAAACAATATGAGACTCATTTGTTAATTCCTCTAATATTTTATTTTCTATTCTTGGCTAATATTATATTGGTAAAATATTTAAATCTCCTTTCGAGGAACAGCCCACACTTTACTATATATGTAATATATATTGTTATGTTCCAATAATCTATTGATATAAGAAATTTAAAGTGACCAGAGTACTATTGAAGTTTATATAGAATTATTTTAGTTAACAAACAAAGCGGAGTGCTAAATAAAAATAACTGGCCTTACGCACAAGTTGTTATGTGAAGGTCGTAATTCCGCGTGGTCTACATCGATTTTCTACATCTCAGACCCACATTTCCAACTACAACCTGTGATCGC
This sequence comes from Podotricha telesiphe, assembly GCA_038994665.1. NCBI lineage: Eukaryota > Metazoa > Arthropoda > Insecta > Lepidoptera > Nymphalidae > Podotricha > Podotricha telesiphe. The sequence goes on along the minus strand of JAOYRR010000010.1, from coordinate 25,889 downwards.
TGCCATTTTATTAATTATGAACATTATCAATTATAAATACTTACTAAATTACTGTAACTGTAAAAATTAAAATATGAATGCAAATCATATAGGTACCTTATTTAATGTCATTTATTTGACATATTTAGAAAAGTTAGAAAAGTTTAGAAATTGTCAGAAAATTAAGTTAACAAACGAGCTTAATAAGACAAGTTTTAACTAGAAATTGTTTATTTATCGTTATAAAATAGCCATTAATTTGAATTTGATATGATTATAGAAAATTACTTATATTACTCGCTTATTATACATATTACTTTTGCAGTTACAAAATAGATTTATTAATTGTTTATTTTATTAACTAGTATTTTAGTAGTATTTTAGTAACTAGGATATAGTTGAAAATGAAATGATATTTTCATGCATAAAAATGATGCAGTTAAAACTTATACTCTTCATATTGATAGATTGACCAACAGCTAATGTCGAAAAAATGAATTGAAAACCTACGTAAATAATAAAAAAAAATACTAGTAACCTAACTACTAATAAGATAATGAAAACTGTATTAAACTTCTCAGATGACTACGTTTAGTAACTTTGAACTGGGCTTAAACGTGAAAGCTGATTACTCTCTGGCTTCTGTAATTTCGTTCCGATTAACAAATGTTTACATTCATGTTAACAATAAACCAGAAGCCTAAAAATATTTAAAATATATCAAGGTTTTTTAAGGCAAAATAAGTTCATAGAGCTTAATAAATTACACAGTAGAATACTAAGTAAGTAACACATAGTTTGAAGGATATGGAGTAAAAAAAGAATTATGCATATTGCCTTATATTAAAAACCATTTAAATAATAATAACTACAAAGAATTCTCTACAGCATTGCTATCTTGCAGCACTTCAGATGTATTTATTTTTCATTTTGTTGTATAGTAGGATAATTAGTAGAGTGATATTTCCGCTCAAATAAAAGCCTTACGCACAAGACTTTACATGTGAGAGGGTGAAATTGAAACCGCGTTATTACATTAAACACTACAAGGCAGGAAAATGGAAATAATTTAAATATAATCAATCTTCGTTGCCCTTAAATATTAATGATTTTATTTTCTCGACGAAAACTGACTATCATAATGTACAACTTTTACTAAATCGCCATTTACTTATTCTTTATAGACTAACTGATATAAGGTTTTTACGTAAAATATTTCAGACCTTTGATTTTACACGTGAACGGTCACCAGGGTTATTTTTTGCTAAGACGGCATTTGTTAATTCCTTATAGTTTATTTGGACTACGTAAATTGCTCATCACGTGTGTTTGTGTTTGTTGAGGCATTTTTTTTTCTTATTTCTATTTATTTACTCCAGTCTATAGATATGGTCCAGTCTATTGAGATGGTCCAGTCTATTGAGATGGTCCAGTACTTCCGAAGATGTGACCGTACAAACATTCGATTCTTACTGTTTTATTATAGTATATATATATATCTATATGAGATATGCGGGCGTTGAAGACAATATCCACAATGTATACTTGACATATGCAAAAAGTATCAAAAGCGTGCTTCATGGTGAAGTAACATACTCGAGCTCATTGAATATCATCCGAAGGGCACAGCAACAAGTGTATAGTCATTCAAGAAAGAGCTTTCTTTTAAATCCCATGTTTAATTAGCTTTATAGATATTAAAAGTTTCCCATGAGTTGATTAAATATTTATAATAACCTTAGACAACTGACGTAAATGAAAAGGTTTCTGAAAGAATATAAATACGTAGGTCTATAACAGTTTGGGAACGAGAATTATCTATATAAATATGAAATTCCTTAAACCATATTATCGAAAGAAACTTATAACGACAGTTTATAAATTTATTTTGTGACTTTTAAATTACATAAGTACATCACTAAATTTATTTTTGTATTTCAAATCTTATTAGATTTCCTCCTGCTATGGCATTATCTGGTGCATAAACATACAAGGCTACTACATGAACTATTCAATGTACATCAGGCAGTATATTGCAGTACTGTCATAAAAATTGTAACCATATTTCACTTCCTTTAAATCTCATATAATAGTGGATACTTACTGAAAGTTACAACCCTGAAGACTTTTAGTTTTTAGATTTCCAAAACTTTAATTTTAATTCGCCCATATATAATCATACTGAATAATGTTTAAATGAATATACATATAAAAGCCCTAATAATCTTTTAATAGTTAAAAACTTATTTCAAGTAAAAGACATATTTAGAAAACGTATAAAAAATTGAACGCAGCGGGATTTGAACACGCGCCTCTTGAGAACCGTTCAAGCACTCTGACCGCTAACCCATGCGTTCTACATCCAGCTGTGTCGGAAATCTTATACGCTTATTACAACTTATATTTGTTGTTGCTCATATGTCTTTTTCAATTTCCTAAGTGTGCGAATAACACTTTAAAAAATGTTAAAAAAAATATTCCATGCAGCTACAATCCCTACAATCTTAGTATTGACTCACACTTGTATTTTTACTTTCTCAAAATATGTGTAGCTCATTCCTATGATATGAATATGATAAGATAAAAATAAAATATGTGCCTCATGTAGATACTAGAACTCAGCACATACACATTAGTTATGGTATTTGAAATAGCAAAATATATATAAATCTTTTTGATTGTTGCTCTTTAATATTAAAGACCGTGTCCTGATTTCGTTGAGAGTTATTTCCTTTTCCCTTTGTATTGTATTTTATTCCAATAAATCTCATTTATTTGAAATAATGAGTTGACTTTATATAATTTCTCTTTATTGTTAACGTAACCCTAGCTTTAAAATTGTATTTTAAAAAATAAAGAGTTATTGGTTTCGTACAATATATAATAATTTAATTATTGATATTATGAAGTATATCAAAACTGATAATATGAAATAAAAACTATAATGTTCTTGTAAATAATTTATTATTTTAGCCAAAATATAATAAAATATACTACTAACTACTAACAATAAAAGTGAACCCGTATTCATATCCCATAATCTTTAGATACTGGTACGTAAACCTTAGAATAGCAAACCTGATTAATAATTTAAAGTTGAAGCGGAGTTTGTTTGCTTACGTATTAGTTTCTATCGCTTCGATATCTAGATCAATTTTAGCACGAAGCAGTTAACACAATAAAGCAAAGTGATAGGCAGAGGCTTTCCATCCCAGTCTGGCGAGTGCTATCTCATTGATAAGTGAATTACTAACAACACATAATTAATTAAATATATTTTTAGAAAACATATACAAATTTTAACGCAGCGAGATTTGAACTCGTATATATACATATATATATATATATATTTCAATTTCCTAAATGTGTGATTATCACAATAAAATGTTTGATTAACACACAAAACCGAACTCCCGTAGGACAAAAATATCAGTACATGCATTATTAGTATTTATTATTGTTTTAAATTTGTAATAGCTTTGTGTAGTTAAAAATTTTACTCAATTCCTAAAAAGGTATAAGATATTTCTTGTCACTTATTTTTAACATTTTTACCTGTCTGTTTTAGTTTCGTTTCAAGTACTGGTTTCTCGATATTTCCTCAGAAAGTTTTAAGCACTTCCTCAGAAATGGTGTAAGTTGTTGAGGTATATGACAGATACCTTATGTCGATAATATCTTTATGATTCGCCTGCAGACATAGTATTAAGCATATGGAATAAAATTTTTGAATATAAATGTATATTAAATCATTTCTAATATTGTTTAAATATATAATAATATTCGATAACACGAGCAGGTAAACCCTTGCTTTTCATAAATGTCTAACAAAACTAAAGTCGAAGTACAAAATATATTTAGTAATATTCGGAGATTAAAATACATTGCATATCATGAATTATACTATACTATTGTAGAACAATCGTTTATTTATCACGGGTATAAAAAAAACAGTACCATGACAATAACAAATAAAATATTTAATTAGACTCCGATTTCAGAAATTGTGATATAATTGAATAGCCAATTGGCCATATTCATTATTAAATTACTCGTCATATCGTATGTTTCATCAACTCATATTATTTGTTCAGAATATTAAATTAAAATAATGATAGTAATATAATTATGATGACCACACTGAACACATTGTACTACAAGTTTTAACAAAATTTAATTACATGTGTACGCTTTCTGCATATTTACCTCTTTTATATAAAAAAATACATTTACATTATTTTTTGCATATGAAATTGAAATTCTATTTAAGACAGATTTTATCCAGCTTCACGCGTTTTCTTGCATATAAGGATAGTCAAAGAGAACCTAGTGTCAAGACAATCCATTCTCCACTCTCCACCGGAATTCAAGACAAAACTCAATGCCACGCTCTGTTTTACCAGAGCGTATAAACAAAAATAATCATTCCTTCAAGTGGAATCAAACTCACAACCAATCGCGTTTACAGTCGCTGTCTACAGCTCCAAGATGGCCACTCAAGACTACACTCAATTGGCTACAAAATTGAACATTAGTATTACAAATTTGGCTTTCCGAATATTAACCTCTTTACTTTTATACTAAAACGTTTGATCAAAATAAAATTGGAATTTTATTAATATAAGCTTTTAACTCTTATGATTTATGAAAATTAATTTATGATGCAGCTATGTTGCTACAAGTGTCTCATATACAACTACATTTAAAATTAATTTAAAAATCTTGACATATAAAGTGCTGTGGCTTATTAAACACTAGTTATATTTTATTTGTGAATTATTAATAAAACTGAACAATTTCATACAGAAAATAAATAACACTCAGATTTAGATTTTCGTTATGTTGAAACTACGAATAATAACCTATATTTATTTCACTCGATAACAACAATAAATATACCTATACATTGATTAAAAATTTCCATCTTGTGATAAAGGAAGATAGAATTGTCTGTTTCATAGAACGAATAATTTATACATTCAATAAAAATTTATAAGTTCTTTGTACTTGTTCATAAGTTGATAACGGAACGTCTTTACGCTAGCTTATTGGTACGATATTTTAATCCTCTAAAGATGGACATTGCAGGAGTGACTTGTGTCTATTGAAACTGGTTTCATTATTGAGATATTCAAATTTAGTCTTTTGAATGAAAAATAATGCTAACAATTTGAATTCAACCCATCTGAATATCTGCTTTCATAATGCTACAGCTGACTCGCAAATTCAACGGCATATCTTACTTGTTTCGGTTTTGAGGCTATGCAGAAACTATTAGATGTTCTATATTCCAATACTATATACCAACTAGTATGTATTTGCGGCTTTGTTGTTAGAGAAACTAGATTTACTGTTACGTAGAACTCTAGTTCTAAACAAGTTTTCAATGGTGTCACAAAATTATAATAAATTTCTATTTATCATGTGCTATTTTTATGGACGTACACAAAAATTATATATATATATAGAAATCATATTATTTTATCTTTTCTATTGAAACGAAACGACAGTAAAAATTGTTGAACAGAACTAAGACAAAGCGCGGCGTTGATTTCCGCCAATCAGCAGGCAATATCTCGATTTCAGACGAAAATGGAGATCAGACTGTCCTGACACTAAATCCTCTCTGACTTCCCTGCTATGCAAGAAATAACATAATACTAGAAATTATATTTTTTTATAATTCAACAATATTGAAAGTTTGTAAACAACTCTTAATTATACGTTCAAAATCGTAAGTAAAACGAGGTCAAAATAATACGAATGAGATTCAACATTGGCATTAATCAACTTTTTCAATTGTTTTGCATATTCAGATATCGCTGTCGACTGTCTGGGAATAAGGGCAAAAGTATTTTACTTACAGACTGTGGTTGCCTTCTGAGGCAACGTATAAAGAAATATAATTAATAAGCAGCTATATCAAAATGTTAATACCATGATGTATAATTATAATCATGTGATGGAGTAGCGCGATATTTGATTTTGCACGCCATGGGTTTTGGTTCGATTTCGATTTGGAGAAATGTTTATAATTAAATTATTTTCATTTCCTTGATGAGGTAAAACTAACTAAGGCGTTCGAGTCCGCTATTCAATAAGCAACAGTCTTTAAAATATACATAAAAGTAAACGAGTGGAAACTAAAAGTTGAACTATTTTAGGGGGATGAACCCTCTAAGAATTTATTTAAATATTATTATTGTTTATAATATTTTAAATATAAAATTATTATTCCATCGAGTGGGGATCGAACCCACAACTGTCCCACTATGTCACGATAGATAGGAAGAAGTACTCAGACATATCAATATTTTGACAGTGGTTTGATTTTTGATTTCATCTCCTTTTTACATTTTACCCGGAATTGCGTTCATCGTGCATTTTTTTTTGTTACTAAAAACACCAATGGATGACCAAGATCAGTGGATAAATTACCAGCTATAAATCACTCTCTTTTATTTTTTGTCTTTATTGTTTTACTTACCCAATATAAGTACTTTGACAACCAATTTTACAGCCTTAAATTAACCTGTTGTATGCATCCATATAAATTAAAGGCTTATTGAAATGCAAATAACAAAATATAATTTAAAACAGTGAGTCGAGTCGAGTCGAGTCTCAATTACAATCTCTATTTGCTGCGCTAGGTTTTCAAAATATTAAAAATATAGTTCTGACAGTTTTATATATGTAGATAAGATCTAATTAGCGATATATACTACAAGTTTTGTTGTTAAACTAGATCTCGTAACAGAAAAATATGTTTATATTTATTATAAAATTACGTTATTTTTATATAAGTATATATTTATAAAACTATTTATTACGTACAAACTAATGTATCTACCTACATCATATAATTTACTTTATTTAGTAAGCTAAGCCCTTGTTTTAAGGTAATTAAAACTATTAATATTCAAATAAATACAACATAATTTAAATTTGTAATAATCATCTTATTTTTATTATAGCATTGCAGTGTAGGCAGAGAAACCCTAGTGACAAGACATTTAGTTCTCCTCTTTCCTTCCCAATCCGACTCCTCGTTCTGACTTGTCACCAAATGGAAGTTAGAACCCACAAGCAATACATGGCCTGAATAAAAATATTATAATTAATAGAAATAACTATAGTAAATAAATCCGCTTATGACATATCTCACGTAAACCATTTAGTATATCCATATACAATTTCTCATCAGCGATTACGATTTTGTTTGTTACTACCAAACTTTCAATGAATACGTTAAAGACTTAGCTTTGGTAGCAATTCGATTAAAAGTTACTATAAGTTTCAACTTTTACGAACATCGTTTTATTACACTACTAACTTTGTTCTAGGTCTAGGCTTGGATATATGTATACGAGTATATAAACTTAATGTACATTGCAAAATAAACATTGAAAAAATATAATAAATATGTTATATTACCGAGAACCGGTCATCAATGAGTAAAAAGCGACTGCTGATAAAATTGAAAACTTATAACTTAAAATATTATATTTCACTTATCAAGAAGCACCTAAAGCATTTTCATTAGCATGTCGATGAAACGAACTCATAAGATTTTCCCCTACCAACGAGTGTCCAACGCGGATAAAAAAAGTTTCACTTCAAAAACAAAAGTTCAGATACTAAGCCACTATATAACGATAAGAAATGCTAAAACGGGATTTGCACAATACAAAAACATCCGGTCCGGTAAGAACTCAGATATCGCAAGCCAAGTAATCCTTTGGGGATTAATTTTGCTTACTTCAATTCAAAGGCAGTCGGACAGCAAACACGATTAGTCTGACATTGAATGTTTCATTTTGTACCGACAATTGTATTAAATTATTTCTCTTATTGCAATAATATCTTAATAGGTTTCCCAATACGTATAGAGATATAACATCACTGTCGTAGTAAGAAAACAGAAAAGTAGGCTTTTCGGTACTTTTTAAAGTTATTTCAAATATGTTTGTTTTTATATGTAAGTATACTCGTATACATATATTCTTTACATTATACACAGACTATTTTATACAGATTTCTGCTTCATTAGTACTAGTAACCGAAAAATATCATAGATATGCATTAATTAAATGTAATACTTGATTTTAAGTAACTTTCTACTTCTTTCATTATCGAATATAATCTTCCTTCAGGTGTGTTATATATAAGGCCCTTGCTCTTTGGTGAGCCATCATTAAATGACTTGATGACTACGTCGAACGTTACGCCGGCTTCATATTGAGGTTGGTCCGAGTTAAGCTGTATCCAATGTTTTTTGATACAAATTACAGCTTACTGTAATTAATATTTATATGATATGTTCTTAATCTAGTTAGACCTTGTAGCTGATGATGATTGTTTAATCTTTCATTTTATGTGAAAGGAAGCGATCCGCTCGTGCCCTCACTTTTTTGTAAAACAATAAAATTTCTGGAAAAACTAGAAAAAAGAATAAAGATGGCCTATGTTCGTCCTAAAACCGTTAACTGTCAGTAAGTATATAAAATATATAAACAAAAAAAAACCCTATATAAGACTATTATGATCTATTCAGTGGTACAAAAAGAACTTTACAAAATTCATAATTATGTGTCCACGTGTTCATAAAATTATTGGCATTAAAACGAACAGGTATATTTATAATTAACTTTACCATTTTATTGTTGTTTTTTTTCAGCTTTATATATATATATTTATATATATATACCCATATAGCATGGTAGACAGAGAACCTAATGTCAGGACACACCGATTTCGACTTCCCTCCCAAGTCTTAGACAGTAATTGAACTACAAGTATTTATGTATTAGCATGATTAGTTGAACTTCGTTATATATGTGTCGAAGTCCTTTATTGTCGTGACCGGGTCGAAATGGATAGCAAGATCACGTACATACGTACTCATTATCATTATAAAATTATCTAATTTCTAGTCTATAATCTATAACAAGCTTTGATATAATGAAGTCTATATTGTTTTCTATGTACATTTTAAAACTATAATATAAGCAGTAAGACTAATATTTGATGTGATTTGAAAAAAAAGGTAATTTTCCGACGTTTTGTGAATATATTTTAAGATTTTAATTTTCCATTTTTAACTTCACGCTTTATTCTGCATACCAGGGTGTGTAAAAAGTGAAACTTGTGTCCGCTCGAGGTCGAGACGGTATTGAGTGGTGGCACTCAACGCCACACGTAGGGATATAATTATTGGGTATTGAACCCCCAACCATCAGAGGTTGCCCCAGTGCGCAGTCATTTAATTTTTTTTTGGTTTCCTGCCACCACGATTACTACAGTTTTCTTTTAGGATGAAAATTTACGCTAAGAAATTGTTATACTCATTTTATATTTTGTATTGCACAAAAGTAGATTTTAGTATAACAATTTCTTAGCGTAAATTTTCATCCTAAACGAAAACTAAGTTACTCCTTTGTTTACTGTAGAGTTTCTGAGATTTTGTGATAAGTTAGTAGATTAGCTTTTCACAGGTACTCCTTACGTACAACTAAATTTAAAATTACCTCGTGGCGCAGTTGACAAGTGTTTAAATGCACAAACGATGGTCGTGGGAAAGTTGTCCACTAGTTAAAATATTTGTAATTATATAATACGTAATGGAGAAAAATTACACTCCTTTTTACGAAAATTAGACGGACGGAGGACTGTAAATGATTTTTATTACACACAGATGAATATTATAGGGGAAAGGACCAACATTTTTATAATGTTCCATTAGTTATATATATTAGTTAATAAAAGCGATATTAGCACACTATCATGTATTTGACATATACGTTGCCAAGGCAACGCGCATTTTACGCATCACTGATTTACTAGAATACGAAACTTAGTTAATAATTAAATATAATATTTTTTACTAGAAACCAAACGATTTAAAAAATAAATTTGAAATTGGACCTCGTAAATCGTTTAAAGCAATTGCATCCCCTCTATTTTCTAGCTAAATCACCAACTTTAACTCTGGGAGGATAGAACTTGCTGTGTTCAGTAGGAAATTTAAATATATCTTTTAATGCTATATGCTCCGGCAAATCGATTTAGGCTTACTATGCAAAGCCTTATTTATACATGGCTCTATAGTCAAGAATATTTCAACTTATATTTCATATTATTTTACAAAATATAATTTCGAAATATAGTGTATTGTGGCACAGTAGCACAGCGCAACGCCTGATTGTAAACACGATTGGTTGAAGGTTCGATTCACTGTCTGAGGAATGACTTTGTTTAAATTATTTTCATTATTTTAAGTCCGCCTACCCTGCTGTGCGTGAAAGATCGTGCAAGCATTATATTTTTATAACAAGGACTAATTTCGAATACATAGTTATTATTTTTATATAAGCCTACGGTAAGAAAAAAATTACTTTTCTAGTTTTTGTATATTAATTATATCTTCATCAATTTTCTGCTTCCAAGTCGCATAATTTTAAGCCGTTATATACGCAGGAAACTGAAAAAGTTTTTTATAAATGCTATATATGTACGAATTAGGATCATAAAACCAATTAAAAGGTTTGAAATTTATTATTTTATTTTCACGCATTAAGCGGGTTAGGCAAAATGGATATAGTACTCCTTACTGATTTAGGGCATTATACACATGATACCCTAAGAAAGATTAAAGAAAAGAAAGAAAAAAGAATAAAACGAGAAATATTTAAATTGAAAACACATTTTCGCCGTACATAGGATAACAAGAAATACCTGGAAGCGATTTTGTTTTTAGTTTTTTAAAACATTTAGTGATTATTATTTTAATAAAAATACTTTACAAGTTTACAACCTGTCAATTGTGAACACCATCAAACACTAAACTGCGCACGCAATCGGCTAATTATATAATTTAGTATCCACACACGCTAGAATAAACTAATCATTTTGACAGTGTAATATATTGTATAATATACTAGTATATACTATTACTATCAAAATCTTGTTATTACACACTGATACAAGTAGTAGAAACTGTATAGCAATTAATATGAAGGGCCAAAACCGCACTGCGTGATGTTATGAATGTTCGTCTAGCTAATATTACACTTTACCATATCTATTACAAACAAAATTTGTACAAAGTCCGTTTATAATAAATACTATATCGCCATAACTTACAGACGTATCATTCCAACTTAATATTGCGAAGTTAAGTCGACAAGAAGTAAGAAATTGGGACAGAAGCTTCAAAAATGAAGCAAAACCACACGTACTAGACTCAGATACAGACAGAACGACGTCAGAAAATCTTTTCGTTTTGAATTCATATTCATGAAAACAATTCTTTCCTGAAAATATCGCGTATATATGAAACAAAGTACATGACACAAGTATTGTGTTTGTTCAAAATTGTTTCCATTATTACAAAACGGTCGTTTGCTAAATATATTGCGATTGCATAATTGTATTTATTATTTTTTGCGAATATCTTTATTTACTAACTTAAATAGATTTATTTTTTAAATAATATTCCATAAAAAAAAACATTAATATAAAATAGGTAAGGAAACAAAACCTATATTCAATTTTAAATCTTAAATTAGTTACATTTAAAAATTCGTAAAAAATCTGAGTTACACTTTTAGAGTTAAATTATAATTTAGACACCAAAAAGGCAATTTATACAACAACCAAAACTTTTCTACTAAAAAGTCGAGAACAAAATGATGCGCCACGCATCGCGGACAAGAAAAGTTGAAAGGGCAAAACATTTTTAATTATTCATTCGAGTCTTAACAAGAAATTTGATTCTCAAAAGTGTATTAAAATTACGATAAAAATATTATTAATTTCACTTATGATTGCAATTTATTATTATATTGTACTTAAGATGATTGAAACACTAAATATAAATGAGACAGTTGTAGCACGCAAACGAGACTTTGTAAGCTGGTGTTTATTTCGACACAGTTTTAAACAACAGTCATGACTCAAAGAACTAAATTTTTAAATGTAGCATTTCCCCATTTCTTAATTTTATTATATTAAATAACATATCTGCATGTTATTCTTTTGGACTCAATTCAAGCTTATTCTGTAGGTTTTATTTACTAATAAACTGTTTTTAAATAAGATTTCAATGTCAGATAGAATTAATGAAAATAATATATAAAAATATATCGCTATAACATCGTTAGTGATATATTAGCTTAAAATGGAAATAGTGACATTTAATATTTCAGACAATCGACAACTATACCATACTCAAAGGCTTTAAGTATATTGGATTAGCACCTCTATGTGGGTCGTTTGCGAGGTGTGAAGGCTACATCTGCACTAAACCTCTTATGCTTGTATCTCTATCCGGACACAGTAACGTATAGCCAATGAAAGCTCCTCCTGTTGATTATGTATATAAATATATATTGCTTATCACATTAAACACTTAGAAACAGTAATCATTTTTTTTTTAATACTACTGACACAAGTGGATTACGCATTACGCCTTAATCAGAACTCAATAACATTTTACTAACAAAGTAGTAGGTACTTACTTTCTACACTTAATTTCACCTGCAGGCCGTATTAGGTAATATGGTTAGGTGTTCGTAATAATTAATCAAAATACTAGTAGCCCCTTTAAATAATGAAACAAACGTTGCGTCAATAAACTCTATGCAACTTTATACAAAAGTGTATTTCAAGAACATGCTAATGTGTGTTTGTGTGTGGGTGTGTATGTGTGTATACATTTATGCTATTATTTTATAATTACTTGTTCTTCTCCGTATAAACTTTATGTAACATTGTATTTCTTTTACTTTTTCTTTAAAAGATCCAAAAGAGTTGCCTTCACTTACTTATTCAAACGTAGAACATTTTATGTCGTGATGCATTCAAATTTTACTCTATTTTCACCAAAAATATTATACTTAATCGAATAATAAGCAAGATACTTATGCAAAGATGAAAAATTGCATGTTTTTGTTTCATTAAAGTAAAGTTGAAATATTTAATATTGAAAACAATGAAAAGTTTTATATAGTGATAAATCTTAAATGGAAATCCGATCATAACTTGCCCAAATAAACAGAAAGCAAAAAAATATGATTATAATATATCATTTCAGTCATTAAGTCGATCATACAAATAAATAAACGAAAAAACAAATAAATAGCGTTTTAAATTTATTAGCGATTATTTTCCCTTTCACAACGCTATAATATTTTTACTGGCCTCTTTACGTATCGTTCATTTTTTACGGCTACCAAAACATATGTCATCAGCTATTAATGCCTTCAAGTCCATCGGATTACAAATAGAAAGCGTGTTAAACATTTTAGGTGATGTTATTAAAATTCTCACGGAGTATATTTATTTTAATTTATTTAAAAAATAATAGATATATTACAATAAAACCATAGTGTAAAAATTAAATTAATCGGCTATTATAATAACATTTTGAATTATGAAGTTATATACACAAGGCCGTAATAGATTATGATCTATGATATGATACTTATTAAGGCTTCTTTGGCACGACACATATTTTTATTAATACCTTTAACATAGAACACTTTAATTATTGTATATTTTCTACCAATATTGTAAATATGTTTATTAAATAATTTACTGATGTACAGTAAAGAATATAAAAATGTATATTTAATCTTGAAAGATTAAAGGAAATCGCGTGCTATTACAGCGCATCTTTAAAGTATTAAACCAATTGAAAGGTATTGCATATGGTACTTTATATAATGGCATAGTTGTCAGTGTATTAGAACTTCACTATTGAAACGGTTGATAGTAAAATAAAATTATTATTTAACTATAAAAACTTGACATAATTTTTTTTTTTAAATACTACTTTACGCGTTCCGTAATTGCACCGATCTTGCTCATCTGAGTCAATCTGAATAAAATATAGGGATTTAAGTGAATTTTTGAACGTTTTTTAGTCTTTTTTACAAACACTTTAAGCTAGTGTCTATGATATGTTCACTATTTTGTGTCCGTTCGTTGTCTATGATGTACTGTAAAGTACATAGTAAAACATTTATCGTATTTCGCTATAGGATGTAAATAAATCACAATTTACACTCGCCGACCGCAACGTCGATTGGAAACCATTTATTTCACTTGCTTTAATAAAATAGCTCGACCTTTATACTGCATTCAATTTCCCTCGAACACACAGGCTGTTCTTTTAAGACAAATATTGTTACTATTTGTATTTCTTTTTCATAAATAAAAAATTTATGAAAAATTCGTCGTTTCTCATACGTGTATTGTATGTTCTGCATTATAACATACGTTATCCATTTTATGGTAAAACTAAATTTTATATTAAATGTATTCATTTTGAAATTTTGCTAAAAACTAAAGTCTTACTAAAAATATCAATAGTTACATGTGTATGATAGATTTTATATCTAAATATTTATTTTATTTAAACTTAAGCTATTAAAGTTTAGACAAAAATTTATATAAACACTCATACTAAATAATCATGCAATCGAATCGGAGACCTGATCTAAAAACACATTAGAAGCTTAATCGAAAATAATCAGTTTATAATTCTTTTTAGTGTTGCTTTACTTTTAGCTGACAAACATTTGATATACGGTAGCAGCCCAATATAATAACAGAAACTACTAAATTGCTAACTGTTGGACAACAAAGCCCGGGCTCGACCATTCTGCATAATTTCGAATGAAACGGCATTAAATATCCTATATGCATATTAAATATTTTTTGAATTAACAGATGCTTACGAGCGAAACATTCGCGAGCGATATGAATCAAACGTGGCCAATGCAATAAAAACAAAGCTTAGTTAATATTAACGAGTTACAATAATTCAATTGTGATGTTTAAAATGTACTGTACCAATGAAGGCGTCCAAATTTTTCGACTTAGATAAAAATTAGCTTAGGTATAGACTCTGATGGGACTCTAGTAGCAATGGACATGACGGGGTGTAATTATGGAGGCGTGGTAATGACTATGTGATTGTGGAATGGTGCAATAAGGGAAGGCCAGCATGGCGGCAGTGGCCGGCCTTTACGGGCTGGGAGACGAGCAGCGCGGGCGACATCGGCGAGGGCAGGCCGCCGCCGAGCGATCTGAGTCAAGGGATGACAATACTGAGGCGTGAGTCTAATATTCTGAATATTATTTGATACTAACGAGCTATGCTCATATTTGTCATGTATATATTTTCCATTTTTCCATTTGTTCCAGTGTTATTTAGTTATTTTGACGTAAGCACAAGGCACAGCGAACATTGTTTATTTATATATCAATAATTTGGTTTTATATCCAAAGTATAACATAACCAATATGTTAGACTTAGGACCAACTGCCTTGTTGCAGTTCTTTGATATGAATCGTTAAAGAACTGTGATATTTTTGTATGTGAACTATATTTTTTTAATATAATACTTACCTATTAATATCGTATAAATATTGTTAACGAATTACGTCATGAACAAATATATTTTATATAAAATTACTGCTATTTACACTAAATAATAAATATTCACTTCAACTTTTTTTATAAATATCGGCGAGATATAAAATAACTTACTCAGTTTTAAATAGTTACTGTCAAAAAGGACAGCTCATCAAAAATTTTAATACTTTACAAATTTTAAAGCAAACAAGAGGATACTTTTAAGATTAAATATTAAAACTTTACTTTAATATTTAAATTTCCAAAATAACTTGCTTGTGCTATGCTATGTGTTTAAGTTACGACGTCTACAGCCCCACGTTATTTCTCGGCTTCTTTATGATAAGATATTTGTATGATGGCTAATACAAAAATTACATTGCACATCAGCCAATTTTCAATGCGGTGATTTGTCTTTCTATTGTTATACACAATTATACACATAGATATTAGGAAATTAGGTCAAGGCGTCATTACTATGATTTTCCATAATAAATGTCATGAATTTGCGCCATGGAATAACTGAGTTCCGTTAAGCGGTTAATGACATGAAAATTTGGACGACATAATGTCTTGGAAACGACTTATTAAGTTGTCAAAGAAATCCTGATAATATTCAATAATTTGGTACGTTAAGACCATGATATGTATGATATGTTCATAGGCGTACCAACCATATCGGTGACGTCATAAAATTTTAAAAATTGTATATTAAACTAACGACTTTTCGTAATAGTTAAGTTACTTTTGCTTACACTATATTTTAGCAAATAATGCAGTCTTGCAGAAACGGTTATATATATAATAATAATAATAATAATCATATCATTAGATCATACATATAATCAGCTACACGCTTACCAGAGCTACCAGCACGGAGATAATATATGATCCCTGAATGGAATCGAACCCAGGACCGTCGTGTTTAAGTCAGACATTATCCAATTGCGTCACGACGTCTATATATATTGTTTTTGTATTTTTAAATCATTACACCTACTTTATGATTGATTGATTTTACATTTCAAAATTATGGGTTATCAATTACGCAAACAACTACTTCTAACGTTAAAAAAAAAGATGTATTTGTTTGCCACCATAAAATGTAAGGTGCGTAAAAGGTTAAAATATTTGGGTAGCTGAAATTTATAAAAATGTCTCTACAGAACAAAAACAATAAGTGGTAATGAGCGTATAAGAAATTCGACTAAGCCGGATGTAGAACGCATGGCTGACCGGCTAGGTCAAAGCACTTGGATGGTTTCCAAGATGCGCGGGTTTGAATCCGCAGTGACCAATTTTTTTATTTTACGTTTTGTTGAAAATGTCATTTAACCGGCCAGTTAACTGAGACTTCAAAGGTGTACTCATGAATCTTGTGTGTTAGAGTTTATAAAAGACCCAAATGGAAATATTTAACCTGTCCTTAAATGTAAGAATAATCAATATTGATATTAAATATATGATTTGTCATTCGTAATATGTTGTAATAGACAATAATATTTAATTAAGAAAACTTAAGTTAATGAAAAGCAAAAATTTCAGTATCAAATCCTAAATTCATTCCTCGCTGTCTCGTGGCTTTTGTGAAACATTGTTAACCAATCCATTCCCCAAATATAATGTTACTTACAAAATCTCATTCCTGGAATGTGTGAATTGTCATTTAAATAAGACAAATGAAAACATAAAAAAAATAAAATGAATTTGCCGTATATTAGTCTCGAAATCTTATGTCGAGTACTTTAAATAACAAAGAAAGTCTCATGTAGAATATTGTTACAAATTAAGTACCTAGTGGATCTTGAGAATAACGGTCACGTAGCTAGTAAGGAAAAGTGTCAAACCTCGTAAGTGGGATTCTAATTGCATGTTCTCATTTCATTCATTTTGCTGAACATGAAAATTGTAAATAAATATTTATTTGTAAACCTGATATTACTTATAATTTATTTTTATTAAACAACTTAGTAACTCTTAGTGTTAATTAGGTAATTTAGTTTAAGACACACACATATAGATTCATGCATTTCTTGCAAAAATAACAAATTAGAATTGTACTCATTTTTATTGTCTTAATACATTTAGAACGCTGTAGGACCTAGGACTGTGGTTACCCATTTCCTTAGTGCTTTTTAAAACAGATCAACTTTAAGTTCTTTAGTTAAACAGAAAATATCACGACAATTTAAAAAAAGGTATGTAGTACAAATTCGGCTAGTGATAGAACACTACTGTGGCAAAGCTACTCTGGGACTTTATGGGGATGGAGAACTCCCCTGAACGTTAATTAGCTACGGTTTTAGCGGCCGGTAAAGTTTTAAATATTCAGTTAACTTGAAAATGTTATATTACATTTATAGACATATAAATGTTAATAAATCAGAAGTAATTAATATAACATTTTCAATTTAACTAAATATGTAAAAGTTTTTCATTACTGATTTCCTAACAGATAATGCACAGTCGGAACCACTGAGGGTGGAAAGATGGTGGAATTGGATTGGTGGAATTGGAAATATTATTTCATTTCCATTTCAAGCGCAAGGTAGCAATAAGCGATGATTTCTCAAAATTCCTGCGGGAACGGGAGGTAACGGGATATTATGTTTTATAGTCTGCGCACGAAGTTGCGAACTACAAATCGTCATCTATGAAATGATAAAACCATATTTTTTCAAAAAAAGTGACACATCAATCACATCGTAGTTTTATTATATCTGAAACAATGAAATTAAATTATAACGATAATGCACCTAGTTAGAGGAGCATTTCTATACGACGTTGTAGAGCCTCCTGTAAAAAATAATGTATTTCCACATGAGATATATTAGTTAGTGAAATTCGAAAAACTCTTTTTCATTCGATTAAAATAAATTGAAATATAGGTACATCCAAAGAATATTATTACAACTACTCTCCTGTTACTATCCTTATACTCGTATTTATATTTTTCGGTATAGTTATGTAAACAATGTCGATTATTAGACTGCGATGCCATATTAATAAAAAAGCTTTCCTAAACACAAAATTCTTGTGAAAACTAATTGTTTACAACGGGTTCATGTAATTAACACAAAGTAAAAAAATATTGGGCTCCATCATCACCTTCAGAGTGCCTATTGTAGGTGGACCAAATGGACTTAACCCAAAAAAATGTTTTTTTATGGCGTGTAAACGTATATTCCATGGGTAAAGAGCAAACAAGACGAACTCGCATAATGTTAAATGAAATATTAAGAAAAATCCCCTCTAAGTCTAATGTACTTCACATTATAACAAATTGGTTAAATACAAAATTCATAACCGACTAGGACCTAAGGTACCTACGAATAAAAAAACAAACTAATATATCAATAAACTGAGCTTTTAAATAAAGGCTTAAAATAAACAAAAAAAACGGCTAGCATTCATTTGAATCAAGAAAAAATATTTTTGGTTTGTGATATCTAGAAAAAAAAGTGAAAAGCAAAATTTCTACAAATTCACTGTAGTATTCTATATTGCTCTTTTAACAGTCATCAATTTAGGGCATAGACTTCAAATGTATATAATAACTAGACTTATTAATCACATTAAAAGAGAAGAAAACACGACGACAAGCGCAGCAACTATGAGTAAAAAAAATCACCTAGCATTTATGCAATTGAAGAAGGACTGTCTTGACACTAGGTTCCATCCGTCTACTCTGCGGGAAAAGGCGTGAAGCTGGATTTATACAATATGAATTACAGTCTAAATCTAACACTTTATTTATTAGAAATACTTAGAGAGAGAGACACATTTATTTTAAATATTTTTAAAACTTGTGTTAACGTTTTAAATTACTTTATGTATTCAGTTTTATGTGACTCGATAACATCCTTTATCGGCGAAAACATTTAAAATCATAACATTAAATAATATATTTAATTATAAATAAATGAGATTTCAATGTTACATTGTTGTCGTCCAAATACACGCTTCAATGTATAAAAAATAGTATCATATATCCTCTTTTAATTAATTATTATTATTTTAACTCGTATGTAGTTGTATGTACTTCTATCATATTTTATGTACAATAAATTTAATAAGGCTGGCAACGTCCGGCAGTGGACATCAAAAGGCTGGTTTATTTAAATTTAATTAGTTCACTGCATATGATATTCTTGACAAGCATATAAAAAATATATATAGTTTGGATATATTCGTATGTACTATACAGTATTTAAATATATATATATATATATATATATATATATATATATATAAAAAAAAAAAAAAAAAAAAAAAAAAAAAAAAAAAAAAAAAAAAAAAAAAAAAAAAAAAAAAAAAAAAAAAAAAAAAAAAAAAAAAAAAAAAAAAAAAAAAATATATATATAAAAGTAAATTTAATTAATCAAATTTAGATTATAAGAAAGTATTTGAAAATTATCGCATGCTTAAACAGCGTCTATAAAATATCCAATATAATTTTAAAACGCCTATGAAAACTTCACTGTTATCGAACACTAACAAATGGGGTCTCATAATTTATATGCAGTTTCGGAGGAAATGTAATAAATCTTAAAGTGCTTCCGAGAGCTAATATTTTGCGCATAACATACGCTACGCTCTTTAATATCTTGGTATTCTGTTATATACATATACGTAATTAATTCTTCTATTTTATAAACAATTATTATGGAAAATTATAAATATGATTATAGATATTTTTTATATCTATGGAATGCTTATAAAGAATTTTAGATTAAAATCATATCATATGAGGAAAATTTAAAAAGTATTAACACTTCAGTATCTCCTTTTTCCTTTGCGGTATTATATTTAAACTATTGTACTCTACATAGAGTGATATGTAGGTTTTTAAACTTTCCTTTTTCTTTCTGTGCAAATAAATCACAGTACCAAATGTACAATTAACAATTTACTGTCTATATTTAAAATTGCAAAAAAATATGAAACATGCGTTAAAATTTAATGCCAATGATTCGAATATTCCAATATATGCATATGTTTTTGGCTCGATGTAGTAGTGATTAATTATTATTTAACTGATTAATAGAACGGAGTCGGATATATTGTTAGTATTTTAAATGTTACTTAAAGGTTATTATTTATATTAAGAGGTCGTAGCCTGTGATATGGATATTAGTTTCTGGTTTACATATCAGTTCGTACGCAGTACCGCTAGACGCC
Organism: Podotricha telesiphe; assembly: GCA_038994665.1. Taxonomy (NCBI): domain Eukaryota; kingdom Metazoa; phylum Arthropoda; class Insecta; order Lepidoptera; family Nymphalidae; genus Podotricha; species Podotricha telesiphe. The sequence goes on along the minus strand of JAOYRR010000010.1, from coordinate 5,308 downwards.
AGATAACATTACAGATGTCACTACCTTTAAATACCTATTATATGTACGTATACGTTGCTTATGTTATATAAATTCATTTGTCGTATTTTCATTTATTTTTCATTTAGTTACTGGAGTACTTGACAAGTCATAATTATTTATAATAATTCATATTTTATTCTTTTATAATTCATTGATTTAATATTTGCTGTTATTATTGTTACATTTATCAAGGCAGTTGTCTGTGGTTTTTAGAATTTTTATTTTTGATTTTTTGTTTTAATATTGTATTGTGTTATTTTTGTAACTTACATTAATATATATAATAACGATTCGGTATATATTTTTCGTTATAAATGTTACCAAACTAATAAATCCACGTTGTTCTGTTTAGAATATTAATTTACAGATCGATATGACTTATAACGTAATATATAAATGACTTACACGCCATTATCAATGTCTTTATTATAACGTCTCTTTGATACAGGACTTTCACGGAAATACACGTACAGAACGTTGCCCACGGCCATTTGTCGAAACCGATATTTAAACTCAAATCATGAAATAAATTGTGGTAACATAAAATACTTAGTAATAGCCAGAAGAGCTAGCGACATCAAGTAGCTATAAATCTGAAATATCAGTTAGTAAAATAACCTCAGATACATTGAAAGATGGCGACAGATATAAGACTGAGATAGTTTAAATAGTACTCTTTTATATGCCTTTTTATAAAGCCGTCGGGACGCAGTGTGACAGTTTTATTGTATTTGCAATGGGTTTCGCTTTGATTCCCCCCTCGGGGCAATGATTATATTTAAATTATTTCCATTTCTCCGCTCTGGTGACAAGACAAAACACGGCGTTGAGTTCCGCCGCACTCAATGCAATGTCATGGATTCGGACAGTAACATTAAGCTGTATTCGGGAAAAAGCGTAAAGCAAAAACATAATTTTATGATTAATTAACATTATGTACGGAAATAAAACTTCTAAACCCATCAACGAAATGTTCCCCTCTTTTTGCGCTTTTATTATTTTCAGACATTTTATATATTTCAAAATTGTTTTCATATGACAATTGAACCCTCTTTCCTACGGTCTCATTTGACTGTGTACGAATTCGAAGTCCATACAGTATTATCCAGTAACAGAGTAACTTATTTTGCGTCTGTCAAATCAAATCATATATATTTTTATCAAATCTGCTCTATGTCAAATATATAACATTCAAAACCAAACTGTACAGCATTTACTTCAAAAAGTATTTATTTATTCATCAATCTTGACCCCTTCAAAGTAATCTACCTTCAGATATAATACACTTATGCCAGCGTTTTTTACAATCCTCGAAACACTTCTGAAACGCGCTTATTGGTATCGCCAACAGCTTCTGTTTCGATTTTCTATTATCTCCTCCTCAATCGTAGCAAAACGCTTTCCTTTCATCGGTGTCTTCAGTTTTGGGAAGAGGAAAAGGTCAGCGGGGGCCAAGTCCGGTGAATACAATAAAACTTACGCACAAGCATTGGTGTGTGAGCTGGTGCGTTATCGTGGTGCTAAAATATCCGGAAAAATTGCTTGGCATGAGCCGAACGATATGCCAACATCATGAGCTACCTCTCTAATAGTGATTCGACGATACATACTTAACTCACAAAATTTGAAAATAACGGTTATTTTTTGATCACACCTTGTATGTATGTATATATATATATATATATATATATATATATACACTAGCGACCCGCTCGCAGCTTATCCTGCGTAAACTACACGACTATAAATAACTATTTCGTTCTTTCGCCAGCCCGCATTCTCACTTAAATCACAATATTTGTTTTAATTTATAATTTAATTTTTTGTATCTTATTTATGAACCGATTGAAATGAAATAAACGCTAAATGTTAAACAATAGTGAAAACTGCAATAATATTTTTTATATTATCTTTCATGTACAGACAGCCATCAGTTACATTTTTATTATGGATAGATAAATACATAATACTGTATTTGTTAGTATGGTCAAAGATTTTTATTAGTAATTAGAGAATTTGTCAGAGTCGAGTTCAAATCGATATTTAATGATCCAAATTTTTTACATTCTACATTGGCTTTTACGATCCAAAAGAAAAATCTACACGGAAGCGCTGTAATTACATCACAGTTTTTCTATGTCACACAATGTTTTTTTTAATTGAGAATTCTCCGTTATTACTATTCATTATCTCTTACCCCCGATCCTTATGGACCGAACGTATGGACATTTTATCGAATGAAAGTTTCAGAGCCAAAATTTACGTCAAAATAAAACTGACTTTTCTGGTATTTTTTTAGGAATAGTTAAACTTCTCCTAGCCATAAAAAAATTGTAACTATCGTTTACTTACAATTTAATTTAATTTTTACTATTTATAATATTTTTGCTCACAAAATTTTGCTAGCTTCTGTTCAGATATTCCAGCGGTACAGCTTTTAGGCCAAAACGAAGACCTTTTCTTACTGTCCACGCTCGGTTTTAATAATATTTAAGTTATTTCAACATTGCATGTTCGGTATGCAACGGTGAAACCGTTAGCATAAAATAAAATAACATTCATCATTTAGAAGATCGTTTCTGTTTCTTGTTAATTTTCTTGAAAATAATTAAACGATTTGTTTTCCAATTTCTCATTCAAATGCATGCAATGTACAATTGAATCAAACGCGTTATTAATTAATATGTATATACTCGTAGATATAAATACTGCTTCTAAAAAGGCTTGCACCATACCAATTACAGAAAATAACGATGCTAGAAACCAGTGAGTATTAAATTTGTGAAATATAAAAAATATTTACATATTCGACGTACTCGTACAGGCCATAACGCATACTGCTTGATAGCAGTATGCTTATTCAGTAAAATGATAAATGGCTGAGCTTACGCGCTTTGCTAGACATACTCGTTGATAGTGCATTTGTGGCTCGAGCAAATACACCTAGGCGCACGACACTTGAGAAATGAGTGTGAACATCTTCAAAAAGCAATCTGCAAAGTGATATCAGCGTCGAAGTTTCTCTATTCCTTACGAAACAGTTCTATTCTAGTATGTGGAAATTGAAAATTCTTCTTCAAATATTTCTTTTAGTATAGATATTAACCGTTTTATTTGAGAAAATGTCTACCGCTCTCTTATTATAGGAAAATCGAATAATATGCGACATAACTAGGCTCTGAAAATCATGAAAAGAAATTTCTGTTTTCAATTAAATTTAATTACAAGAATTTCAATCTGCCACAATTTTTTATATAAAAAACTGAATGCCTCGTCGGACGATATGCTGTTAATTATTACAAATAAAAGTCGTCCACCGACACAGCAGATTTATACACAGCGTCACACTTTTTCATGTACAGTGGAGTATTCAGAAAGAACGTAGTGTTAAAACACTTCTTTCTCCACTTCCTTCCTTAATGTTCATTGGCGGAATTTAAAGACACGATTTGTCTTACCAGAGGAGGGACATTAATATTATTTAAATTCAATTCAATTTACATGCATATATCCTGTAATGGGAATTAAATTCTCAATCATCGCATTTACAGTAAAATCAGTGAGCCTTAAAAACACTTTTATTTTTATTTTCCTTTTTGTATTATAATATTATAAAAATATATATTAATATATATTACTAGCCCAAACTAGTAATGCTTCATAATTTTCTGATATAATATAAAATGTTTAGCTTAGATATTTCGACATTTCAAAGTAGCAATCTGCAAAGTGATATCAACGGTCTATAGAAGTTTGTTCGCGATATTTGTCATAGCGAGGGTTACAAGCTCCGCTCCCAAATACCTTCGTGAACAAGAGATCTTTCATGTGCTATAATTTAACATAAGCATTTATTTAATAAAAATCACAATACAAGTTTAAAATACTCTATTTTTTTTTTGACTTACGATACAGTGTTTTGAGTAATATTAATTACTTTTAATTATGTCAGGTTTACGAAAATTTTCTTACGTTTCATTATTTTAAACTATTTCAATAAATATATTTTTATACGCTACATTTGTAATGATTAAATTATATTTTAATAATAATCATGTCTAGCTAATAATCATGTTTACGTAGACATATTAATTTCTCAAACAATGCGTACAATCTCAAGCTTAAAGCGAGTACGAGGGGAGGTAAGAAATGAAATCTTTGTTAGTAGTCCTTAGAGCATACTTTGCGATAATAACAGATCGACTACTCGATTGTTCGTCAGGAAAAAAAATCTTATCGGAAATTAAGTTAAAGATTAGCTAATATAAATAGAAATTTTAATTTTGACACGCATGATGACAGTCGTTGGGCCATGGCCTATTTACATTAACACATTAAATAACATGTTATTTAATGTGTTAATGTATATATTCACGTTATAAATTGCCCAATTAAATTAAATCTAAAGCAGTTGAGACATCCTCGCGTGATTATAAAAAAAAACTAAATACCTAAACATGGAGATAAAATCTTGTAATTTTTTTTTTAAATTGACTACTATTTGTATTTTCCTAAAATTTATCAGATCACAGACACTACGTACTTCCATATCGATACAGGACCGCTTTGTAGAGCATGTTTAGAGATCAGCCAGTATTTGTATCTGAGTAACATTAGAGAATTGCCCATTGAATGGTAATATATGATAGACTAAACTAAACTGACAATAAGTTTATTGAATGAGATGGGTCTCTTCAATAGTTTTAAATTTAAATGATTGGCGGACGAAATGCCTTCTCTTGAATAAATGGACTTTCGTAAAGTGGAATAATAATAATTTCACCATCAGGGAAAGCTCATAAGCGTTTTCCCGTTACTACGCAGATTGAACACTTTCACGTTTACGAGCATATAGCTGTTGCGCTCCATTATAGACGGCCAATAAGGGCAAGCCAGAGGTTTGGTATAGATGTCATTTCCTCTTAGAGGTCCGGTCCGGTCGTAGAGAAAATTGACTGACTATGTTTACTGAAATTGTCCCGAAAAACTAAAGCTGTTAGATCACTAAAAAAAAAATATTTTTAACATATGAGTTATATGAAATATTTTATTTAAGTAGCGTTTTCTCAATAGTTCTAGTAAAATGTTTATATTAGATATATTTTACGGTCTTAATTAAATTGAAGGGAGATTCCTAATTTTAATTATTGTTATTTGGTACCAAAATAAATGTATAGAAAATGGCATCTAAATATTTTGAGAGCGCCACCCATTGGCAAGTAGTGGAACTACATCCTCGTACCGTAGCACAAGTTGAAGATTGCGCATGGAATGTAATGATGGCGCT